>RJWH01000094.1:1322958-1613888 GCA_004363575.1 Solenodon paradoxus
TCCTCCTCCTACTATAATATACATCAGATCTAATTCATACATCAACCTTGAATTTAAAAGTTTTGAAGGACTATCTCCTCTCTATTGCTATATTTTTGAAAATAAGGAGTTATTAAGTATACAAATTATCAAGCAAATTTAAAATACAGATTCAACTACTTACTAACTGGCATAATGGAAGATAGCAAATAAGTTTTAAAAAAGAAAATATATGGAAACTAGATCTAGAAGAAGTCTATTATTTTTTTCCTTTCCCTGGCCCCAGGTTTCAAACCTGAGTCCTTGGAATTTAGCTGGCTTGAGACTTAGCCATCAAGCCATAAAAGGAGCAGTCCCCAAAAGTCTATTCTAAAATCAATTATCCCTTGCTCTTTAATATAAAATAAACAATTTAGTTTTTGACATACAAGAGATGATATAGAAAGATCAAGATTTCCACACTCCCTCAACCACTGAACTTAAATACTAGAAAAGAGAGATTTTTGGAAATACTTGATAAACATAAAAATTCTATATCTATTTTATCCTCAACTTAATTTCCTTATCCTTCAGGAAAAGATGACTTTTTAAAAACCAGAAACAATCAAACAAGCTAACAGATGGCAAGGACTTTGAGTCAATTCTAATTTGGGTTGAATTCAAGTTTGATTATCTGGAGATATGAAGGCAATTTACCTATATTAGCATCAAATACTTAATACTGATAAAAATGTTATGGAAATGAGGTCTAGTAGAAAGCTTTCTGGTTGAGACTGAAAAGATCCCCGAAGGCTAACTAGTTGTGAAACTATTGCAAAGTCAGATTCCTTCTTTCTCAGGATCCCTCATCTGCCCACAGGGATGACAAATAGTCTTCCATTCTATGAGATGCTGAGAGGATAAAACAGAATCTTTAAAAATGTGTTCTTTATTGGGTAGAATAAATGCTCATCACTGAATGTGTAGAAATGTTATTTTATAAGGAACTTTGCAGATATAGCTAAATTAGATCATGAGGCGATTATCCAGGATGATCCGGGAGGGCCCCAATGTAATGACAGGGGCTCTTAAAAGTGAAAGAGGGAAGTAGAAGAACCAGAGTCTGAGCGATATGATGTGAGGAAGACCTGATCAGTCACTGAGATTTTGAAGACCTGAAATAGACCATAATGTAAGGAATGTAGGCAGCCTCTAGAAGCTTGAAAAGGCAAGTAAAGAATTCTCCTTGGGAGAATTTAGAAAAAAGGCAGCCCTGCTCAAAATTTGAAACTGTTTCAGACTTCTGACCTCCAAAACAATAAGATAAATTTGTGTTGCTTTAAACCACTAAGTATGTGATAATTTCTTAACAGCAGTAATAGGAAATTAATAGGGTTCAATTTTAACTCTGACACCCTAGTTATATGTCAGTTATTTATGTTCCCGAACTGTAATTTACTGATCTGTAAAGTGGGGATTAACAAAACAAGTACTGGTTGTTATGGATACCAAACAGGATACGTTCTAAGTGTTACTGAGTAAATGATAAAAACAAAAAAGTTAACTAACTTTTTATTATTTTTGTGCAATAAAACAGAATTATTTTTACAAAACCTATTTGCAACTCACGAGAAATGTGTATTAAAGCTTTTAACTATCACTTAAGTTACTGGCAATATATTGATACAGAGGTCATTGATTTGTCCTCATAGGCAGTTAAGGTTGAAGTTATTTTAGATCTGTGTGCAAGATTTGCTTTAAACTGAGTTTGTGCATTTAGTCAAAATGTGCATTGATTTTATTCTTAGGTTATTTCTTTACCCTTTAGGAAAAATTGCCCTGTATATAAAAAAACTTCAGATGACCAAAGACAGTAAAATTTAAGATAGGAATACAGATCACTACGGTCCCACCTCTTTATTTTACTACTAAAAAAAAAAAATTTCACAAGGAAGTTAAATGATCTGAATTGTTACTAATACTCAGCCAGTTCATGTCAGAGATGGATTACCTCCTAGGTTTTCTACCTCCACATCTGTCCAATTTTGTTATAGTAGGGATTAACAAATTATGGCTCAACAAGTCGTCTGCCACCTGTTTTTTGTAAAGTTTTATTGGAACACAGGCACACCCATTATTTACATCTTGTCTACATCTGCTTTCCTGCTACAAAGGCAGAGCTGGGTAGGATCAACAGTGACTTAACTGCAAAGCCTAACATATCAATGATCTGGTCCTGGTACAGCAAGTTTGCAGACTCCTATGCCAAGCACATTGCTTCTCAAGGCAAGGAAGCCTTAATTTATCTCACAAAACATTCCAAAACAATACATTTGAAATATGACCTTTCACTGAAGTTATCAAAATGTTATACAAATAAAGGAATACTATGGCTAATGTACATACAGCATTAAATATGAATGAAATTCTGTGTGGTGCAAGTTCTATTACTCCACTAAGACCACAGTGATGAGTTCAATTTGGCTAAATGATGTTGATTTAATAATAGCAAAATAACTCATCTCACCTTACAAATACCAAGTAAAATAATATAATTTGCTATTGCTGTAATCATTATTCAATAGGAATTACTGTTAATATTTGATCATAGTTTATATTAAAATTGATAATTATTTGGATATATAAAACACTATGCTTCCTTCAGAAAGTATTTATTCATTAATATTTATTGAGTAGCTCATTCTACTGGGATAATATACCTTCAGCAAGACTCATACCCATATTTTCTTATGATCAAGTAAGGAGAAAGGAACAATTATTGACTATAAAGAAAAGAGAGGAACTAAAATATATAACCAATGAATATTCAAAATAAATATATGAAGAAAGAATTCTCATTTCTTTTATAGCTGAAGAAACAGTCTTGGGGAACATGAACTTCCCTCCAGGTTTATACTATTTGAGCTATTAAGTGGCTGAACTGGGATGTTACCCCAGGCATTTCAGTCTCCAAGTTCTTTCTTTCTTTCTTTTTTCATTAAATTTCTTAAAGTCTGCTGTTTCAATGATATATTTTGTATATCTGGTAGAGAACCATGGGTCTCAGCTGACTATCTGCTCAAGTACTTGGATTCAAAGCTCCTTTTCAGAAAATTAAAAATTGGCCTTGCCTTCAGGTACTTTCCATAAGGAAGTAGAATAGCCCTAAGTTTGAGCAAAAAAGAGAAATCAAGCTTCCAGTTTATAAAACAAATGTCAGTTCTGCCACTAATTCTATCATCTAAAATCTATAGATAACCCCTGGAGTCAACAATATAGGATAGACTCATGAAAGAATTTGATAAAAATTGATTAAATCAAGTTCATTCTAAAAGCCTCCTTGCTGCTGTTTGACAGGCCAAACAAGGGACATTTTAGTTATCCCTACACTAAACTCTATACTTGTATGCAGATCATTTGTAAGTAACAAGCCAGGGCAATGTTATCCCAAAAGACCTATTAAAAAGGTCATCAATACATTCAGTTAATATTTTATATATGGCTTTTATCAAAAGTGATGAGAAATATCTAACCAGAAAAAATTTTGAGGTCTTTTGCAAAACCTTAGACTGATTTAATTTGTCTATTAAATACAGATCTCTTACATAAACATCCATGTAATAGCTCCTAGAATTTAGTGTTAACCTGGTTTTTATTTATCAGCCATGAGAAACTCTTTAAATGAACACTTAAGCTTGGAATTTAGGGAGAAAAAGGAAGCTTTTCTGTTGAAAAAGGAAATTTTTGGAGATCACAATTGCATTCAGAAAAGACTGAATTCCAATGAACTAAATAAAGCCCTTCATTAAATGGAATGATGGTTTATTCATTGTTTTTGAAAAAATAAATATAACAAAATACGTTAAAATAAAACTTTGGGGTATCCAAGGTGAAATTAGACATGATCCCTATCCTTAAATAAATGAGACTGGTAGGATAACTGTAATATACCAATGAGGAAACACAGAAAATTGTGAGAAGCACCCTGAGATTTATTGATTTCTGGGAGTTCTGAAAAATGAAACATTCTCCAACAAAAAGAATGAAGAAAGGTTTTATAAATAGGTGGCATAAATGTAGGCTTTAAAACTGGATTTATTTTTCCTTGTTTATTAAGGTCTTATTTACAACAATAAAATCCAGCCAATATATGGATAGTTTTGATACAATTCACTATAACAAAGGAGATATAAAACAATTCCTCACTCAGTTCCCCTGTGCCCCTTTGGTCTTGTATCCTTTTCCCCCAATTTCTGGACCCCAGAACCTGCTTTCAGTCACTACAGTTATTTCTCTTCCGGAATTTCATATAAATGGATCTTAGAGTATATGAAATTTATGTTTTACTTCTCTCACCTAGCATACTTTTGAGATTCAGTCATGTTGTTCTGTCCTTTTTATTGCTAGTCAGATTCCGTGGTCATACCAGTTTGTTTATTCACTCATCAATTTGGCTCTTATAATAATGCTGTGAGGAACATTTGAATTTATTTCTGGGTGTTTTCATTTTATTGAGTCAACACAGTAAAGTGCAACTTCTAGGTCAAATGGTAAATGTACACTTAACTTTAAATGGTAACGCCATGTTGCTTTTCAAACTACCGCTTGGCTTTCCTATACGCATATACGAGAGTTCTGGTTGTTCCACAACTTATCGACAATGGTCATTGTTGGTCTTTCTATTTTAAGATACATATTTGTTAAACAAAAGTGTTTACTGACCACTTGTGTATGTATTGTTAAGTGCTTTTTCAGATCATTTGTCCATTTTAATACTGAGTTGTCATGAGTTGTAAAAGTTCTTCATACATTCTGGATACAAGCCATTTCTCAAGATATATACTGCAAATATTTTCTCTCAGTCTATGGCTTACCTTTTTGTTTTCCACATATCTTACAAAAAACAAGTTTCTAATTCTCATAAGTATAATTTATTAACATTTTCTTTTAGTTTGTGCTATTGGTATTCTTTTTTGAGAAACCATTTCCTAACCTATGCTACAAAGCTTTTCTCCTATGATTTTCTCTAGATGTTTTTTTCTTTAATTTTTACATCTATGTTTATGATCCAGTTTAATACAATGTTATATATAGTCTGAAGTGAAGGCTAAGGTTCATTTTAGCCTATACATATGTCAACTTGTTTTGACACTGCTGAAAAGACAATCATTACTCTATTGAGCTAACTGAATACTTTTGGTTAAAAATACCGTGTTTTGGAAAATTTCTTAAGGTGTTTTATATACATGATCAGAATACTTGCAAATAAGATCGATTTTAATTGTTCATTACAATTCGTATGACTTTAATTTAATTTTGTCTTATTATACTGGAAAGACTCCTAAAACAACATGAAATGAAAGTGGAGACAGTGGATATCCTTGCCTTGTTCCTGATCTGAGGAAGAAAGAATTAAGCCATTCATTATTGAATATGATGCTATCTATAGGGTATTTTTTTTTAAGGTAACCTCAATCAGGTTGAGGAAGATTTCTTATAGTACCACTCAGATGAATACTTCAACACAAAAGGGCATTAAATTTTGTCAAATGCTTAATCTGCATTTATTGAAATGACTCTTTACTCCTACATTTTATTTATAAATTATGCTGACAGATTGTCAGATGTTAAACCAACCTTACATTCCTACAATAATTGCATTATTCATTTTATTTATTGTTGGATTCAATTAGCTCAGATTTTATTAAGGAATTATACATTTATTTTTTTGAAGAATATTAGTTCCCTTGCATTTATTTGCTTGGTTTTGGTATCAGGACAATAATGTCCTCATAAGATGTATACAAAGGTGCTTCCTCCCCCATATATTTCCTGACTTTGTTTAAAGTTTTCTAATTTTTACTATGTCAATTTTAGTAATTTATTTCTTTCAAGGAATTTTCCTATTACATAAAAGTTGTCAATTTTATTGACATAAAGTTTTCATAATATATCCAAACTATCTTTTTAATGACAGAAGAGTCTACAACATGGTACCTTCTTTCATTCTCATTAATTATCATTTCTGTCTTCATATCACAGAATGTCTACTCTGCCACTATTTGGTGTAATCTTCTATGATTATCAATTAAGGTTAGGTGGTTGACAGTGTTCTTCAGATAATCTATGTATCTGCAGGACTTTTTCTGGGGGTGGTCTAGTTCCATCAATTGTTGAGAGGATGGTATAGAAATCAACAGTGATTATGAAATTATCTATTTTTCCCTATAATACTGTTAATTTTTGGTGCATGCATGTTTTAAGCATGTTATTTCATATATAAACATTTATGTTTATTTGGGACTCCAGTTTAATTTTCCTTTTGAAGTTTTAGCTACATAAGTTTTTAACATTGTTGATAAGCTCTTAGAAACTACTATAATTTTAAGTAAAATAGGAATAATAAAACAAATTTTGCATTAGTTTAATTGATATAAATAAGAATTGAGTTCCTACAAAAACATCACCAATCTTCCCCCCAATACTTCTGATATTAAAGAATAATTTGTACCAGGTAGCCGAGGAGGCCAACATGCAGACTACATAAAGGCCAAGGATCTGTGTTCATGACTCAGAGCAGGGGAAAAACAAGCCAAACAAAACTGTTTTCATTTGTTCATGTTCCAACCCACTTATTCTAGTTTAGGGTTACAGGTGGCTGAAGCCTATCCTGGCAGTTCAGGGTGCAAAATGGGTCGCAATCTGGATTGGATGTCCTTTCACTGCAGGAAACACACACACACACACACACACACACACACACACACACACACTCACACCTATTGGGCCAATACAGACATTTAGCCATTAACCTTATATGCATATCTCTGGTAATAGGAGCAAATTTGAGTCCCAGGAGAAAACCCATGAGTTATGGGGAAGAAATCTCAAACTCCACACAGACAGTGACCTCATCAGGGAATTGATTTTCTTTTCTCATCATTATAATGAAATCACATTGAATGAAATGATGCTATTTAGGGACTCTGTTGTATTATATTTGGCATTAATTTTGTATTAGTTGTTCCTAGAGATGACACTATGTATCCTTAAGTTTTTACAATTCACTTACAGTTAATAATGGACTATTTAACATAAAATATAAAAGGTCTGTAAACTATAGGTCCCTACATATATCATGCACCCCACAGGACAATGTCATAATTTTGGTTTTCAAAGGTTACACAGTCTATACAGTCTCTTGGTTTTCTTATATTTGAACTTTTTTTCCCCCTTCATTCTTGAATCATATTTTTGCTGGGTATAGAATGCTAGGCTGATAGTTTGCTTTCTTTCAGCAATTTAAAGATGTTATTTTACTCTCTTTTGTCTTCAATCATTTCTGATGAGAAGTCAACTACTAAATATCACTGAACCATGGAAGCTTAGTTCATTGCCCTTCTGTCTTTCTTTTTTTTCTGTTTTCATCTTGGATAATTAATACAGATAAATTTGAGGACACTCACTCTACTCTGTCATGCTCACTCAGCTATTAATTCCATCCAGCAAATTAAAAATTTTCTTTTCAGAAATATTTTCAATATTTTTAAGTTCTAGGATTTCCATTTTTCTGCTGATGTTTTCATTTATTCAGACATGCTTTGTTTTACTTCACTAACAATAGTTACAATAAAGTAATTTTGGATTATAATGAATTATGATGATCCTGTTACTTTAGTGAGCATTGTTTCTGTTATTTTAGTGGATACTTTTCTTAGCTAGTTTCTAACGGAAATATTTTTTGTGAGGTAGCAGATCTTTTATCTTTAGTGGGTTGACTGAATCTATTCTAGACACAAATAGGTCAAAGGTCAGTCACAATGTAGTATGCCCTCCAAAATGGAGATGTCTGACTTTTCCTGGTAAGTCACTCTCTGCAGTAATCTCAGTTTCTTTTTTCCAGTCCATCGCACCATAAAGGCTATAGGTTTTTCTCTGTAAACATGCCCCACTACCATACATTTTGCTTTGTACAGACTACACTTTAGTTCTTGGCTGAATGGGACTTAGTTATATCCTCATCTCCCTCCCTCAGGTAAGTGTGAATTACATCTGGAGGTGGTATAGAGAAATAGGTGAGGGCATTCTAGGATATTTAAAGAAAGACATGTAGGTAATAAAGCATAAGAAAAGTGATATGCAGTAATGTGGGAAATAATGCTGTAACATCAAGTTAGGATAAATAATGTAAATTGCAGAATGTCACCTTGACTTAGGAGTATGGTCATTGAAAAATACACTTTAAGCAGAAGGATGATACAATCATAATCTATATTTTAGATTAAGATTAATCTGTACTATTTAAAATGAATTGCAATCTGGAGAATGACTGGAATAGGGAGATTAGTAAGGAAGCAGTTCCAATTGTGCAGATGGGAGGCAATGAGGTTTTAATTAGACTCGTGACAGTAGAAACAGGAAGGAATGGAAATGAGAGGATTTAGTAAATGACCGATGACCCTGAAATTCTTCAACAGTCTAAATTATCACAAACCATTACATTTTATAGTTACTAGTCAGGGAGCATACCCTTTCATTATTTATTTAGTAGTAAGGACTCCTATAAAATCAAATTAATATACTCTATTTCTTTAGACTTATGAGCCTGGTTCATCTAGTGAGTGACAGAGAATTTATAAGGATCCCAGTATCAGATATCATGTAACAGGTATTCTTTAATTGATACATACTTATTGCTGGGAAATGAAAGCCAACATCATTTCATAAACCTATACCCGGTAGGGTGGTTAAGTCAAAATTAATGTAAGCCTAATTGTAGGACTGTCTATATTAACGGCATCATCAATATGCTTACACCCAAAGAATCTGAACTGAATATGGGAAAAGGACTAAAATAACTTTTGATGGAGATGCTGTAAAAACTAAAATGATTTTCAATTCATCACTACCATGAAAAAGTAAAACTCCACCTAAAACAATACATAGGCACTCAAAAGAGTACTCTTTATCTTCAAAGCACTTTATTTTCACTAATTAAGACTCTGAATAAAGTGGTTCTATTATTATACTATACTTTTACATGTTAAAATTAATCTATTGATAAGTAATACTTTAATGTTATTGTTGTTAATTTTCTTTTTGATACATGAAATAATTTTTCCTTACATATTACAGATAGAGTATAGATATCATATTCCTTCCCTCATCCACAAAGAGAGCAAATACATACACAGGTGTTACCAATTTAAGTTTGACAAAAGTAAAATTTAATTGGACCTTTGCTTTTTAAAAAGGGGAGAGAAAAAGAAAGAAAAGATGGCTAACCAACTAGTAGGCAAAACGATGAAAGTAAATGCTCTTCAGTGAAAATAAAGGCAGCTGAAATTCTTCATGATATATTTGGTAAAAGATGATAGAGCTCAGCATGCCCTCCTAGTGGGTTAGTTCACTGTAGCATAATTCATATACATCTCAAGGTCCCTGGTTTAAGACCTGGATACAGGGAAAACAATCAAGATGAAAAATTAAATAATTATTTTTTTTAAAAGGATTCTTCCTCCTCTCTCCTTGCCTGCCTATTTGCCTTCATTCCCGACCTTTCCTTAAAAAAAAAAAAAAATGATGGGGATCTTGGTAAAATTAGTTTAGTTTTAGTATTGATTGACAAAAATGTAGACTACTCTGAGATTTGTAAGACTTAAAAATTATTTTTACTCAGAATCTTCAAGGTAGCAGAAAATATCTAATGTCTTTTAAATATGACAATCCCATTGCTTATTACCACCTAGAAAATGTCATTTGAGTATGAAATGCTTTCCTTTTACTAATGTATGGCCAGAAGTAATAGGTAAATGAGAAATTTACCTGAGACACCTCTGTAAATATACTTATGGTACTGTTAATTGGTTTAGCAATGTTGTTTTAATTTTAATTTATGTATTTTAGTAAGCTAGCATGTTATCTATCAATTGCCCTAAAATGAAAAAAATTCTATGCCTTCAATAGGTTGTGGAGTATTCTACAAGGTACTATGGAAAGCATAAACAGCACATATATTCTCAAGAGTGATAAGGCATACATAAAACATTCCCCAAACATACGAAGAATAAAAAGAAAAGCAACATATTAAGAAACTTAATTTCCTTTTGATCTTGCAATTATGTTAAGGATTTATTCAAGAGAAAGGCAGTGATATGTGCAATGACTAATCTATATGCACAAATAATTTTCCACATAACAGTGTTATTCATGATAGAGAAATGAGAGACAATCTAAATATCTTATAGTAGTGGATTGGTAACTTAAGACAGTTATATGACAGGTTTTTATTGAAATAGAAATGTTTACTTGATGGCATTGAAAAATGTTCATAAAATATAACTAGGTTTAAAAAGAATGAAAACTATCTATAGAATAAATCCTTTTTGCTAAAAACAATGCATATACAACTAGTAAAAAGATTGAAGCACAATAACAATGTCAAATAAAATGTACATTTTCTACTGCAAGCAAATTTCATTCAAAGTGATTGCTTTCACAAATAGAAAAAAATGACACTGATTTACTAAAATAGTCACATATGCCCTTTACCCACATACAAAGTACTCTAGATATTCTAGCCCTGATGGTTTTATATACACCTTCTGCTCTGCCATTGCAATTCTGAGTAAGTCCAGCAAAAATCATTTGAATATCTATTACATGGTCAGTCACTCAGGAGGGATTACATTAAATTGTTATGAGTTTGGGGACCCAAATGACCACCCTCTATTACAAATCAATATTTAAGTCAGACTATGTGTGTTTGAGGCAAGATTTGTTCACTAGAGGTGAGAGGATAATACATTAACCAGGTTTTATACTAAATGTCTTAATCATTTGTGAAGAGCCAGATGGTTGGTAATATGTGTAGATATTTTGAAACATAGGCTGGCTGATTTCAATTAGCTTTGAAGTGAGACAAATGATACTGAGGCTCTGTATCGTTAAGCCCAGGGGTACTCAGAGAATACTTTCTTACAGATGAATACCCCATCAGCTAGAGGTTCTGATTATAATATAGCTAATAGGTTATACTGGAACACATGTGCTATTGGAAAGGATCTCTGTTATGAATCACCTAACTGGGCAAACATTTTATGCCCAAGTTGAATATATCAGTTAATGCGAGTGAGAAAAGGAAATTGAAAAATATATATGTATATGTGTGTGTATATATGTATATATATGTACCTATATATATTCTATATGCTTGTGTTTCAGAATGCAGTAAGTATTGTGAGGGATTTGGCAGCAAATAAAAATACTTAGATGGCAAGCTATGGTACTTTGGGGCCAAATCAAAGGCTCTGACTGAGCAATTAGTAACTGAACAGCATTGGCTTTTCCAGGCTTAGCATGCAATGCCAATTTTATGTCATGCTCTTCAAGGTGCCAGCTGCGTTGCTCCTGATGATTTTCCTTTATATTACACTGAGAAAAAGGACACAGAAGAGTCCTTGAGAATGCCACTATTTGGACATATTTGGACCTCAAAAATTCAGGTAAGTCTTCCCTAGGAATTAATTCATACTATCCTGACTTATCTGAACTATCTTAGGAATTAGTTCACTTATTTAAAAAAAAAAGTTGAGGATGTAAAATTTAATTTCTTTTCTGAAACCATAACACAAATAATTTATAATGATAAATACCTGAAATTCATGTTATAATGCATTGTTACCTCAATAAGAAAATTTAAAAACACAAACATATAAAAAAGTAAAAACACATAATTTCAAACTCTTCTTTTGTAGAAAACAATTCACATTTTTTCCTTGTTAGCTACATTGCTTATTAAATGCTTGATGTTAAGAAAATCAAAGCATTTTAAGCTTTTTTTTCATTCCATTCAGAAATCATCTTCTGTAGGTACTACATCAGGTGCTTTGCTATATTATTGCTAGTCATTATCCCAACAACCTTACGCAACCTTAACCTATTTTCAATTTACAAACTAAGGAACTGAGTCAAAGGAATTAAGTAACCTCACCAAGGTCATACAGTCCAGGTCTTACTCCCAAGCCCATCCCATTCCCACATAAACCTCTGTTGGTGAACTGTTCTCAGGGATTCAATTTTCCAAGTACAAGCAACATATGACTCCACTGTAGGCACATCACTATGGCTCTACAATCACGGAGTCTCCACTACCAGAGACATGTCTTCTAGATGCAATTCCTTGGTAAAGAATAAATAGGCATTATGAAATAATCTGAAGTGGCAAAAGAAAGGTCAAAGAGCTAATCTTCTACGCAAAAAGGCAAACAAAAGAAGACAGGAGCTACAGGTAATAAAAACAATCATTTAGACTCTTGTTACTCAAAATGTGATAACAGTACACCTGTGATCTTGTCAGAAATGCAGAATCTCAGGCCCCACTCTAGAAATATTGACTCGGTTTTAAAAAGATTAATATCTTTATGAAAACTTGAGAAGCAATGATTTTAATGATAATTAAGCCAAATTAAGCCATGGCTAATTGATAACCTAAAGAGGTAGGAAGTAGTCTATCAACAACAATGTCTTAGGAAAAAATTCATTCATACACTGCCATCATTTGATTAATTCTATAAATTGTAAAAAGCAGTTTTTCTTCACTTGTTAAGAGAACTTACACCGTGAAATTTCAAGTCATTGTTCCGTTCTTTCAATCCTATTTGGTAAAAACTAAGTTTTTTCTCTTACTTTTCCCCTACTGTTCTTAACTTCATCCAAGGCTAAACAAAAGGCTAAACAAAAGAAACGAGGTATGCTGTTGCTAGTCATTCTACCTACACATGATAAGGACTAAGACATGACATGCAAGGATGAAATGCACTTTTAAATAAAAGCTGTCTTCACCCACAATCAAAGTCTTCCCTGTGATTTAACTACAGTAGCAAACAACCACCAGAGTTTTTGTCTCAACAGTGATTTCTAATACTGTTGCTAATGAAAAGAACTGATGTATTCTTTTGTGAAGATAAAAGATGTTGTAAAAACATCTTAGTTCTCTACTTGGCGATTTGGTGGAGGGCAGGATGTGTTGACATATATCTGAGGAATGGGGAAGCTATACATATGAGGTTATTTTAATGTGTAGAATAATTATTACTATATACATATATAAAGAAAAACAAAACCAAAAACATCTTAGTTCTCTTACACAGGCTTAGCCACTACCCAAACTAATAAAGCTAGTGGAAAGAGTGGTAATGCATTTGATTACAGAGAGAAAACTTAATTAAATTAATTAAGTCATTTTTTGATGATAAAATTGTCACCCCTGTTCTGTTATATAAGCTA
Source organism: Solenodon paradoxus (assembly GCA_004363575.1). Lineage (NCBI taxonomy): Eukaryota > Metazoa > Chordata > Mammalia > Eulipotyphla > Solenodontidae > Solenodon > Solenodon paradoxus. The sequence continues at coordinate 1,336,204 of RJWH01000094.1, forward strand.
AAACATATAATTACTGATGGTGCCCTTACACAGTGAAAAGAATAGCTGTCAGATAGTTTAAAATAACCAGCTTGATATATCTGACCAGATGATGAGTTAATTTTAAAGGAAACACAATAGCCTCACTGAAAGAGAGATTGTTAAACACATTCTATTTATATTGTTAGGTCTATAAAGCACTCATGAAGAACAAAAATAAACACTGCCTGTGATAAAAAATCTATCCCTTTGGATATTTAAAAAAAAAAAATTTTTTTTTTTTTTTTCATTTTAATATATACTCCCTTAAGGAAGTTTTCTCCTAATCCAAGTTTAGTCCTTTTCTTATTTTTTGTTAGGGTAATTCATTAACACTCACAATACTTCAAAATTTTATAATTTAAAAATCTAGGTAGCATATTTTTCTACTTAACTTCAAGAATATCTCCAGTCAAAGATAAACAAATTCTGATCAAAATAGTGAAACACTATTTGGTTTCTAATTTTAGACTTCTATTTTATACTTTTATAAATCTATTGTTCTTACATCCTATAACAATAGGGACTATAAAAAAGATTGGTGTCACCCAGCTCATACCATAACGCAGAAAAGGATTAGTGATACAATTAAATTAACAAATTATAACACTTTCTGAATTGTATAGTTTTCACTAACACACTGTCCTTTGATCTCATGGTATCTTCCTTCTTTGCTTCTTTTCTCCTTCAACATGACTACTGACCTAGAGGATTGATTTGTCTCTGATTTATGGTCAAAGTCTGCCTAATTCAAGCGAGTTTTTGAAAAACGTTGTTTTGGAAAGGTCAATTAGTTCTAAACAAAGGCATTCAGTTCAGTAAGCATCTCCTATAGAGATACCTCCTACAGGGATAAGCCAATATTTCCTGTTGTGCCCTGCTGTGCATAGGGGCAAAGGAAGTTTTACACGAATGCACACATTACCAACTGGAGTTTCCAGAGTTTATAATTTCTAACAGTACTTACAGGAACACTGAACTGCTATCTCAGCATTTCCTGAGATTTTGCTGAATTATGTCATTTGTAAGGAAGGGATAGTTAAGAAAATATCCAATTCATCATGCAATCTGGATGATTTTTTTCTCCCACTGATGTTGGTCTAGCCCATGCATTTCCACAGTTGCACTTTCACATTTAGAATGCTCTGGCAGTCTCCTAAGCTGATGGTTTTGTCCCCAGGCCCTCCGTTTCCATCCAAATACATAGTCATTAAACTAATGTTTCCTCAATTAATTTCTTCCTATAACTTGCCTGTTCAAAAATTTACAGTGAACTCCCTGTTTCTCAGCACATCAAAGTGAAATTTCTTAGTCTGGATTTCAAAACCCTCCACATTTCACAACAATTAATATTTTCCTTTTGAAGATGAGAAAAGTGAAGCACTTTTGAGTTAACTTGTCTGGGGTCATAGTTAGTGGAAGACCTGGGATTTCAGCCCAGGCTATCGGGTTCCATAGTTTATGTTCTTGAGCATTACACTACATTGACCATTAAGAATTTGGTGTGTGAACATTATTTTGTATGTATGGGCCTCTGGATATTCACTCAATTACATTATTCTCTAAGACAGTCTATTTCCCTTTTTCATTTACATGGAGCCTATATATAGTAGACACTTAATATGTTGCACTGACTGGTATTATACTAGAATGGTTGTCACATAAACTATAATGCCAAGATTTCAACTGCATAGAATCTAAGATCAAATGTATGAGTGGCTAAAATTGTTTCTGTCTATTCATATCCTTATCTGCTGTAGTTTCTGCATTTGTTTTTCTAAAAACAGTTGTGGTATTACATTTCTCCATGGTGTTCTGGTCCAGAAATAAGCAACATTGCAATCTGAGCAGAGGCTTACCAAAAAAACTAGAACAAACAAAAAAACCCCATCAAATAACTAGGCAAAATGGAAGACCACTCTTGCCATGTTAAAGGAAATCCTAGAAATAAAAGTAGAAAGAATGCATTAAACATAACATTGTGTAATATACAGCATTTATAATATTCAAATTTAAATAACATGGAATTAAAATATCAGAACACTGTTTTCCATATATGATGAAGCCAGCAAAGCAACTAAATGGAGAGCCCCTTCAGGAAGAGAGCACAGTAACATGCCATTGCATGAGGGAAGCAGATAGACTAATCTTGTTAATCCAGGCAAAGTTTATGTAAATCCATGATTTAACATTATGCTCTGAGCATTTGAGCAATCCTTAACTAAGAAAAAAAGACAAAAGGATATCAATACTTTCTTTTTAATTCTGTCAAGCTGGCAGCAACTGAAAATAAAAGGGTATGTGGGTGATGTTATACAGATGGAAAGATCATAATCAGTAAAAGAACAATCTCTCCTCTTCTTTCTCTCATGGTTTTTGCCATTACACTGTCAGTTAAATTGACTTCAGATGTTTCAAAAGAAATCTTAAACATGACAACTGACAAACCAGAGAGATGAACCATATAAATACATGATGGTGGTGTCACCACTACAAAGAATCAGGTGTCCAAATGCTCTTTCATTGACAAAAATTTCAGGTTCTATGATTTTGCAACTAATGTGCTTAAGTCTCACATCCATGGTATACCAATATACCTCTTCCTAAAATAAGACAATGAATAATAATTTTGAAACTGGATCCTGAAATAAGTTAGAGATTGTTAGAAAAACTAAAAATTAAGAAGTCAACTCCTTTCTCTGCCACTATTTTCTGAATAGTCTGAATGCAAACTTGAGAGAAAGTTCGAAGCCCAAGGTCGATCTAAGACAGCAGAAAGAAGTTTGAATATTCTCTGAGATGTATAAAGGAGTTATTGTGAGAAACACATCAGTCTTCTTAACTCAAAATGAAAACTCAGAATAAGCCCAGGCTAGCAGAGTAAAACACTAGATATCACTTATTGAATGTCAAGCACTTGTCATTTATCATATCCTTTATTTATGAAAATTACTTTTTAAAGAATTACCTTCCCTATTTCACAGACAAAAGAATTGTGCAGATGTGGACTAAGATCTAACTCCACAGTCTGTGCTTCTATTTTACTATACTACAGTAGTTCTCAACCTTTAGTTCATAATCAGCTGGGATTTTTTTTCAAACTACAGATGGCATGGGTCACATCTCTACATGCCCTAAACCAGCAGGTCAGGGATGAGGATCAAACACTTTTATTTTTTAAAATTATTTCAGGTACTTCTGATGTATACCAAAAGAAGGAAACTTACAGTTATTACTAGACTGTAAAATAAATAAACACTTCACACACAATAATAAAGTTATTATAGAAGTAATCAGTTTCTCTAATACGTGTTTCTCAGCAAATTTGCCTAATTATATATTTTGCAGGCATTCATTAAATCATCCCAATTTCTATCAGTCTGCTATCCCTATGTAAATAAGGAGCTGGAATGGTATATAAGTGATACAGGAGCCCACTGCCTACAGAAAGAACACCACCAAATAGGGACTGATGATTTTCCAATAACAATCTAAAAAATGGAAAACATACAGACAGAAGTAGAAGAGAAATATTGCTCTATTATCTTTTATTATTGTAAATATAATTATTTTATCATGCATATATTTGAGAATCAAGAGAATAAAACCTTATAAAAAGAAACTATTATATTTATTTTATACTAGATGAGTCCTTTATTTATTACGCATTATAATTTCTTATTTAAAAGCACTCTGGATACACCTTGGTGGAGCAGGGGTTGGGTGCAGTCCAAATAAATCCCAAGATCCCCAGTTTGTATCCCAGGGCTGGCAGAAACAGAAAAGATGAATAACTAAATAAGATAAATGAATGCTTCTTCCTTCCCTCTCTTCCTGTTTGCCTGTCCCTGCTTGCCTTCATTACTGCCTGCACCTTTAAAGAAAAACAAAATAAAAAAATAAAAAAATAAAAAACACTCGGTTTAATCTTCAGAATTTTATAATTTATAAAAATGAGATTTATAGACTTTTAGATATAACCATCTCTGAAATTCTGCAGAATTTATTGCAGAGAATAAGTAGGGAAAAAAATCCCATAGGCTAACACTACAGATTTATCTTGATTAATCTAATATTAACTCTCCTAACTAAGCTAATAGTCTACATACAGCATTTTATCTACTGATTAAATGTTGACTGAGCATTTACAACACATAAAGCATTTTACTACTTTCAATCTTTAACCAGTTGCCCAAATTTGCTGTCTTTCACAATCTAATACCAACCCTGTGAGGATAGGTGGGTCTCAAGCAGGTCTGCATTATGACTTTCGTAGGCTCCTAACACTTTTATCTTTCTGGCTGTTCATATAAAAATTTTAAATGATATTTTATGACTGCTTTGGTATAAAGGTAAATACACATACGATAAACATTTTGTACCACTGCAAAAAATTTATTTTCCTTCCGATTTTACAGGGCAGTATAACATTTTTCATGGGCTCTAAAAATATGGAGGACCCTGGAGTCTAATGGGTAAGATAGCTCTCATTTAAGATCCTTAATTCGATAGTCAAAACCAGACTTACTCTTCTCCAGGAGACATAGGGGACTATTAATACACCTGATTTCTCTATGATTTGGGATGACCTGGTCCTAGAAAGCTTAGCCTTTTATTTTTCAGGCTACTCCAGTAGTTCTCATTCCAGAAACTCTTAGTACTGACTTTGTTGTTTAGAACCAGGCAGTTCCTTAGAAAACCATTCTGAGAATCTGGAGTACTCACCAGAGATCAGATGCTAAGCCTCTGGGAATGAACACAATCTCCATAGTCCCCAAAAGCACTTAAAAGGGATATTAGGAAAATCACTTGATTGAAATTTACTGTCTTTCATGATATGGCTAGTTATCACCTACAGAGACATTCTTACTCTAAGAACACGCACAGGGATTTTCTGAACTAGATATGAGTCTGTTTCTAGTATATTCACCGTTAAAAGGCTATATTATTTATAAAGCGAAGGAAGGTTTAAATACTATTAACTGGAAAAAAAAAATCTATCAAATTTGCTGATATTTATCCATTTTAAGAAAACGACTATTTCAAAATAGAATTTAATACTCTTCTAGCACCCACTGATTGGTTTTAATTTAGAGTCCCAGGCACAAGGTTTGACTCAGTTTCTGTCTTCATTAATAACTCAACATTGACTATTTCTCTATGATCTCCTGATCATTATTGACGAATATGTAATTTTTCTTTAGCTGTTTCTGATCTTTAACTCAACAAGTATTATTTTGTACCATGTGCCTAGTAGGATATGATATGATATAAAAAGACAATGCTTTCAAGAAGTTAAAAATATACTAATATTTAAAACAGGGAAAAAACGTAAGTGAAGCACAGGATCAGCAAAATGTAGAGCAAATTCACAAAACAACAGGCATTTGGTTTACAACATGCAGTACTTGTAGTAATAGGTGAAAAGCAAAAATAAGGGTGAAATATAAACATTTAAAAGGAATACTAAGATCTAGCACTCTCTCTGTATTCCCTAAGGTTCCCATCCAGAGTTGGTCATAAATAATATTTGATAATTGAAATTCTGAGAAAAAGTGTCAGTAATGTATATAATAATTCAAATCACCCATCCAAAGGCTTCTAATAATAACAGAAAATATAAGACATAAGGCACTTGAAAAAGTTCCTAATTCATGTAGTTAATAAAGAAAAGATTTCAGTGAAATAATTCTGACTTTTCTTTTAATATCTTTGATAGTTTGAAAAATTCTAATAGGCTGTACTAATTTCATGACAGCTCTTTCAACCAAAACTCAGAAATAGAGTATATGAAAGACTACATGTAAGTGAGCTTAAAAAAAAAAATCATGATTTTGCCTACTCATTCTACTTTTCATCAAGTTCCAGGACAGATGCAAATTTAACTTAATAGAGGAAAACTTAAATGGTTTCCCAAGCAAAGGGTGGTAGCTAAAGTTAAAGACAAGGTTTTGCAGAGAACAAGCTACAATTGCATAATTAGGTAAAATTCAGGGAATTGAAGATGGCACCATCAGTTTGAGAACATGAAAAATTAAACTGAAATTCAGAATTTTCTTGTATTAAGAAAAGATTTTAAGGGTATAATTTTTGTTAAGTGTGTGGACGAAACATTGAAATTAAAATAGACAAGATGACTCAAAATGTCTGAAACAGTTAAAATATTTGTGTGATACACTTTACATGAAAAATTATAATGCATGCTGGTAAAATGCAATAGTTGTTCATTTAATAATGCGCTTTAAAAGCTGAAGTTATGGTGCACCCTGATGACATAATGGTTAGGTTGGCTGCCTCTGACTGAGCACAGTCCACATATAACCCAAGGACTCAGGTTTGTTCCCTGGGGTCGGAGGGAAACAACCAAGATATACAACTAAAATAAAAATAAATGAAAATATTTAAAAAAAATAAAAATCCTTCTTCCTGCCTGCTTGCTGCTCACCTTCATTCCTGCCTGTACCTTTCCTTTAAAAAACAGCTTGAGTTACAATAGAAAAATTATTATAATCACTTCCTCTGACCATTAATCTTTTCATTACTGATGATCAATATCGTTTTTTACACATCTAATAAATTCAATTTTTTTTACTACAAGTACTCTGCCTGTGTTTAAATAGATATATCTGAACAAAACAGATACGTGTTCTACTACTACCATTATGACTCCCAGGAGTCATATTTCACATGGGATACTTGCTCAAAATGCTAATCCTTACTCCAACAATTCTGGGACCTTACCACGATATAAAATCATTGTCCATGTCATTTGAATCAGTATCGACATTTCCTCTTTACCCACACTATGTTCTGTGAGCATGCTTTCCACTTTGAAAAACTTTCTTATCCTTTCCTGTCTCTACTAGTAATATGCCAACCCAAACATCAGTTTATTGTAAACCTTGCTTCTGAGCAAGAGAACATCTCAGGGAAAACCACAGATCTGTGTTGACTGTAATCACCTAAAATGTATTACTGTGAGTCTCCCATGGTGACAACACAAGAGCAGAAATAAACTCTCTTTATAAATATATTTTGCTACTTTGAGTAACTATTTTACAAATTTTCTGGCCTTCTTAAATCTCTGACAGCCCTTTCCCAGGTCATTTCCCAGCCTTGCCTCATACTTGAGTGGGAAAACAGGTTCAATCAGATGAGTTCTATCTCATCTTCCCATTAATTCTACCAACCCAACTTCATTTGATTTCAGGTATCAAATCACTGGCCTCAAGATTAAGTAAGCATGTATTTTTAGAGTTCTTTACATATTCAAAGGAGTATACAAAATACTGCCAAATTCTCCTGATAATGGTTAGCAGTTTACAATCCCACACTTACTAGCAGAGCATCCATTTTTCCACACACTTCCTACCACTACATATATCAACTTTAAAAATTCCTGCCAATAAAGTACATTAAGACAATTTCATTTCTTTAAATTTTGCTTTCCTCTATTAGTGACTGAACTTCTTTATGTTTATTAGCTACTTTCTTTTCTTTGAATAGTATTTGCCTATTTTCTTATTTCTTCCTTATTTTTTAATTTGAATTAATTTTATTGAAGGAATACACTATCATAATATTACATAGGTTTAAGGTGTGCATCATAGTAAATCCATATCTGTGTGTAATACATTAAGTTCACCAGCATTTCAGTTCTTCCCTCTATATAACTGACTCCCTCTACTCAGTTTGCCTGACTCCCTTTCCTTCCCACAACCGCTAATTTGCTTTTTTGACTAAAAGTCTTTATCTCACTATGAAAAATTTCCTCTAAGTCCATCCATATTGCTGTAGCTAGAGGATTTCAGCTTTTTAAATAGATTAGTATTCCACTGTGTGGATACATAACATCTTTATATGCTTATCTAGTGATGGGCATTTAGATTGTTTTGAGCTCTTGGCTATTTTAAATGCTGCAATGAACAAAGGGTGCATACCTCTCTTCAATTAATATTGTTGTGTTTTAGGGTAACACTTAACAAAATAATAACTGGATCATATGGGATTCAAATTCTCCATATTTTTGAGGAATCTCCATAGTTCTTTCCAAATGGTTGGACCGTTTCATACTCCCCCTAACCATACATAAAGTTCCCTTCTCTCGGCATACTCGCCAATATGTGTTGCTTCTAATTTGGGGGATAATAGACATTCTCACAGGAGTGAGGTGCTATCTCATTATTTTGATTTGTATTTCTCTAAAAACAAGAGGTAGAACATGTTTCCATGTATCTATTGGGTTTCTGTATATCTTTTTTGGAAGACTATTCAGATCTCCTGTGCTTTTCTAAACTGGATTTCTTTTGTTGTTGAATTCTGAGTTCTTTATATATTTTGGATATTAACCTCGTCTGACATATAATGTGAAAGCATCTTCTCCCATTCTGTAGACTTTTAGTCTTGATGAGTTTCTCTCACAGGAAGATGTTTTTTAGTTTGATGTAATCCCGTTGGTTTAATTTTCTTTTGCTATTGGAACTGAGTTCCTAAAGACATCTCTTATTTAGGTCAATGTCAAATAGTGTTTATAGTGCTTTGTCTATGTTTTCTACTATGTATTTTATGGCTTCAGGTCTTACATCTAAGTCTTTATTCCATTTTGCATTAATTTTTGTATACAGTATTAGGTAGTGATCTAGTTTCAAACCTTTGAATGTGGCTATCCAGTTTTCCCAAAACCACTTATTCAAGAGACTGTCCTTGCCACATTAGAAATTCTTGACTGCTTTGTCCTAAATTGTCTATATATGTTTGGGTTTATTTCCAGGCTCTCAATTCTATTTCATTGGTGTGTATGCCTATTTTTATTCAAACACTATATATACCTGATTAAGATTGCTTTGTAGTAAAGACTGAAGTCAGGGAGCATGACACCTCCATTTTTGTCCTTTTTCCTCAGGATTGTTTTTTCTATTCGGGGTTTCTCGTGGTTCCAAGTACATTTCATCATTTTTTTATTCTAGTTTTGTGAAGAATGTCTTTGGGATTTTGATGGGGATTGCATTAAACACTGCTTTAGGTAATATGACCATTTTAATGTTAATTCTTCTAGTCCATGTTCATTTCTTTGTGTCTTCTATTTCTTTTAACATTGCCTTGTAATTTTCAGACTATAGTCTTTCACTTCTTTGGATGAGTTTATTCCAAGGTATGTCATTCTTTCTGATGCAATGGAAAATGAGGTTGTTTTCCTCAGTTCTTTTTCTGCAAGTTCATTACTTGCCTATAGAAATACAACATATTGAGTTTTAACTTTGTAGCCTGACTTTGTTGTATTTTAATATTTCTATTAACTTTTTATTGGCATCTTTGGGGTGCTCTATTTATATATCATCATGTTATTTAACTATAGTTTAACTTCTTTCTTTTCAATTTAGATAAAATACGTCTTTTTCTTGTTTAATTGCATGGCCAGGACTTCCAACTCTATCTTAAATAGTAGTAGGGAGACTGGACATACTTGCCCTATTTCTGATTTTAGAGAAAAGCTGTGGATTTGTTGCATACAGCCTTTATTATGGTGATGTTTCCTGTATACCCCTTTTGGGAGAGTGCTGAATCTTATCAAATGCTTTGTTTTATGTCTATTGAGATGAATATATGATATTTGTTCTTCCTTTTGTTCATGGAGCTATCTCACATTTATTTGTATATAATGAACCATTCTTGCATCCCTGGAATAAATCCCACATCATCATGGTATATTATTCTTTGAATGAGTCGTTGAATTTGGTTTGCTAGTATTGTGTAGAAGATTTTTGCATCAATATTCATCAAAGGTATCGGTATTAAATTTTCATTTTTGATGATGTCTTTGTCTGGTTTTGAAGTCACAGTCACATTTGCATCATGAACAGTGGTTGGACTTACACTCTTGTGGCTCAGGGAGCTAAGGCTACTGAGGTTCAGGATCAAGTAAAGTTCAAGGACCCAGATTCTAGACAAGGGTCAGGGGAAAAAACAAAAAACAAAAAAAGGGTTTAGAAGTTTGTCTTCTTCAGTTTTTAGAAACAGTTTAGAATGACTGGTATCGATTCTTCTTTGAATATTTGAATTCAATAGTGATACCATCTGGTTTGGGGTTTTTTGGGGGAGATTTTTTAAATTACTGTTTCAATTTCCTTGTTTGTAATCAATCTCTTCAGGATATGCATTTCTTCCTGACTTAGTCTTGGTATGTTAGGTTTCTAAGAATTGTCCATTTCTTCTAGGTTATCCAATTTGACATACATGTTTACGGTATTCTCTTATGATGATGTATTATTTCTGTAGTCTCACTTGTGACTTCTCCCAATTTTAGCTCTGATTTTATTTGTGTTATTTATCTCTTCTTTATGAATCTGGCTTGTCTATTTTGTCTATTCTTTCAAAGAACCAGCTCTTGGTTTCACTGATTTTTTTTAAATAAGCCTTTTGATTTCTATTTATTTCTGCTCAAAGTTTTGTTTCTTTGCTTCTACCAGCTTTCTGAGTTTTTTTTTTTCTTGTTCTTTTAAATGAAGACTTAGGATTTTTATTTGTGATTCTTCTTGTTTCCTGAAGTAATATTGTATTGCTATAAAACTTCCTCTTAGTGCTGCTTTGGCAGCATCCCATGGGCTCTGCTAAGTCATGTCTTCATTTTCATTTGAGTTCAGGGTATTTTTTTATTTTTTATATTTTTACTGAAGGGATACCACATTCTGACAGTAACTTGTTTTGAAGTATATGTAACAGCAAATTTATATCTAAATGACTCCAGGCATTTTAAAATTTCACCTTGATCTCCTTACTGACCCAATACGTGTTCAATAACATGTTGTTTTTACTCCACTACTTTGTGGTTTTCTACTCTTTCCTCTTTTGATTGATTTCTAATTTGATGCCACTGTGATCCAAATATATGCTAGATATGATTTTTAAAAATATTTTTTAAAGGAAAGGTGCAGGTAGGAATGAAGATGAGTAAGCAGGCACACAGGCAGAGAGAGAGAGGAGAAAGAAGCACCTTTTTTTTTTTTAACTTCTAGTTTTTCACAGTGGTTGTATCTTCCCCAGACCTGGGACTTCAACCCAGGACTATGTGGCTGCATCCTTCGGGGGCAACTGATATAACCACTGCTCTATGAGGGTACACCTAGATATGATTTCAATCTTTGTACATTTAATGAGACTTGATTGATGGTTTATTCTTGAAAATGTTTCATGAACACTTGAGAAAAATATGTGGACAATTGTCTGGGGGGTAAAGTAATCTGTAGATGCCTATCAAGTCTATGTCATCTAATTTGTCATTTAGGATAGTATTTCTTTGTTGATTTTCTTTTCTTTTCTTTTCTTTTTTTTTTTTTTTTTAAAGGAAAGGTGCAGACAGGAATGAAGGCAAGGAGAGGCAGGTAGGCATGAAGAGAGAGGGGAAAGAAGCAAATTATTTTTTAAGTAGTTCGCCTTAGTTGTTCATCCCTCCACCACCCACCTGCCACCCCAGTCCCTGGGATGTAAACTCCTGGTCCTTGGGATGTATGTGGACTGTGCCCAACCTCTAGTCCACAAGGGAGTGCCTCCTTGCTAATTTTCTGTCTGGATGCTCTGTCCTTTACTGTGAGTGGGGTGTTAAAATGTCCACTACTATTATTGTGTTGCTGTAAATGTATCTCTTTAGGTCTCCTAATACTTGTTTGATGTGTATTTGGATATTCCTATAAGGTCTTTTAATATTTTCTTGATATATATGGATGTTCCTCTATTGGTTATATATATTTTAGTAAGTATTTTGTCTTCCTGCTATATTGATCCCTTTATCAATATATCATTATATCTTTATCTTTTGCTACCTTTTAATCTAGAAGTCTATTTTATCTGATAGGAGTATAGGAGTTCCTGTTTTCTTTTAGATTGATCCTTGGCTTATAGTACCATTTTCCATCCCTTCACTTTAATTCTATGTTTGACTTTACCTTAAGCAAGTCTTGGCAATCCATCAAGCCACTATGTACCTTCCTTATTTTTATTTTTTTTTTAAGGAAGAAGAGGCACTTTATTTTGGTTGTCCCCCTTTCTCTCCCAGTCAAGGGCATGAAACTGGGTCCTTGGGCTCTGTATGGTTCACATCTCAGGCACTGGCTTAGAGCCTGAGTCAGAGTCACCAGGGCATGTCCACTCTGTACCTTTAATTAGTGAATTCAGTCCATTTACATGCAGTGTGATTGTTTGAGAACTTACTACCATTTTGACATTTGTTTTCTGGTTTTGTCTATTTATTTATTGTCTTGTTTAGTGTTTGTGAACTTCCTTTTAGATTTAGATAGAATAACATCTCTTGACATTTCTTGTAGGAGAGGTCTCAGGCATCAGCATCCTTCAGCTTTTGTTGGTCTGGGAAAAAAATTTCTCCCGCATATATGAGAATTTAGCAGGATAATGCATTCTTGAATGCTTCTCTACTGGTTGTGTAAGACATAAAGAGAAAAATACTCCAAGATATAATATCTTGGAGTATTTTTTAATATGTTGCTCCATTCTATCCTGGCTTGTAGAGCTTCTGCTGAGAAGTCTGATCATAAGCTTATGGGAATTCCTTTATATATTGTTTACTCTTTTTCTCTAGCTACCTTTAATATTCTTTCTTTGTCTTGGACTTCACAATTATAAGCATGGTATAGATTTATTTCCATTTAGATAGCTAGGAGTTTTGTTGGCTTCATTTTATTTGTATGTTCTTTCCTTCCCCGTGTTTGGGAAATTTTCAGAATTACTTCTTTGAACATGTTCTCTGTTCCCTTCTCTTTCTCTCTTCATCTTCTGCAATACCCATTATTTTTATGTTGCCTTTCCTTATGGAGTGAAATAGCTCTTAGTGCTATTTCACTTTTTTAATATTTAATTTCTCTTTCTTCTTACACCTGACTCATTTTTACAGTTCTGTCCTCCAGATCACTGATCCCTTTCATCCATTTGATCAATTCTGCTTCCACAGTTTTCTTCCTTACTCTTGAATTTGTTTATTGCATTCTTCACATCCTGAATCTGTTAGTTCTTTTGTAAAATCTCATTTTCTGTCATATGCTCTTTCATTTTATTTTTAGTTCATGATTTATTTTGTTGCTTCTTGTACTCCTTTCATCTGTTTTTCTAAGTTTTAACTCTTTGAATTTGATTGCTACTTTGAATTCATTCTGTTAAAGCAATATAATCCTCCATGTCTTTGAAAATGATTTCTGATGAGGTGTGATACATACCACCTTGTGATACCATAATACCTTAATATTTTGAAGTATACTGAGTTTTTTGTTTTTTTTCCCTCCCTGTGGAGTATTTACAGCTGAGCTAGTGAGCTAGTTACTTTTTGTTTTATTGGTAGGTGGTGTTCTGGTTTTGTTTTGTATTTTTCAACTTCTAAGTTTTCTGTAGTAAGGATCTCTTGCTGTGTCAGGGAGTGAAGAACGGCTGCTGTGTCAGGGACAGATGTGCAGGTTGCGGGGTTAGCTATTGCTGTTGTCTGCAGAGGTGGAGGAGTCTTTTTATGTAGCTACTGCCTGGGTCAACTCTCTTTCTCACGGTTTCCTAAAATGGGTCTGGCTTCTCCGCTGGAGCACAGGTCCCAAGACGTGGGTGAGGAGAAGTGTAGCCCTCTCCTTTGTGCTCCCTGCCAGGCTGCTGACCTGTTTGGGTACTGGGGTCCTGACCTCAACCCCTCCTCTGTGGGCTTCGCAAGTAAAGAGTTTGTGCCACCAGCAATCTTCTCTCCTTCCTCTCTGGGACTCCAGGCTAGATCCACTACCCTTTTAAGCTGTCCTTGCTGAATGCCTCTACTGCTGCTCCTGTAGCCACAGCAACACTGCTGAAGCTACCACAGATTCCTCAGACACACGTTCAGACACATTTAGATGTGCATGATTCTTCAGGCAGTCCCCTCAATGCAGTCACTGTTGTGAGTTGCACGGGGTGCTGTGAGGTTCCCTGCTGGAATCACTTCCAATACAACCTCAGCCGCCATCTTCTCTGAGATCTTAATCTTCCTTTTTCTTATTATGGACATAGAAATGTACTGTTTTATTCACTGAAAATATTTTTTAAGCTGGAACTTATCTTCTTAATTTGTTTAAAGTTTCTGATATCATAAAGAAGCTTTAACTTTGATATATCTAAACTTAACAATTTCTTAAAATGTCTTTTTTTTATTTTATTTTAAGGAAAGGTAAAAGCAGGAATGAAGGTGAGTAGGCAGGCAGGCAGGTAGATGAAGTAGCATTTATGTTCTTTTTATTTAGTGTTCACCATGCTTGTTCCCCCTGGACCCAGCACTCAAGTCCAGGGGTATGTGGCCTACGCTCCTTTGGAGGCAATAGACCTAACCACTTCTCTACCAGGGAATGCCTAAACTTAACAATTTTTAAATAGATTTTGAGATTGATAACTCATTTAAATAAAAAGGCATTCCTCACCTCATGGTCATAAACATTTTCACCTAACATTTGCAAAATGTTTCTTATATTTTAGATTTTTTCATTTTTTTATATTATCTCTTTTGCTTACAACACTGCATTCATTTTTGAATACTGACATTGTTACTCAATCTGTATTTCATACCACACCTTCCACCAGAGTTTAGGTGTCCTTCCCCACTCCACCCTTTTCTTCCCTAACCCCTCCCACCCCCTAATCCCACCCCACAACCATCATCTTGGGTCCTGTGAGGTTTTGCAGTAGTTTATTTGTTTCATTATATTCCACATAGGAGTGAAACCATCCTGTATTTCTCTTTGTTCTTTCTGACTTATTTCACATCTTTTTTCAGTAGCTACACAGAATTCCACTGAGTATATCTAACACAGCTTCTTTATACAGTCATCTTTATACAGTTGTTGGGCACTTAGGTTGTTTCTGTCTCTTGGTTATTGTGAACTGTGCTGCTATGAACATCGGGGTATGATATTTACTCTGATTAAAGATTTTGATTATATTTGAATTTTTATTACATTTAGAATTTTTGTAAATGGTGTGAAAGATTTAATAGCTCTCTCCAAATGCACACTATTTCTGGTCTATTCTTTAAATATTCATATAAACTACCACATTTATTTACACTTAAATTGAGAGATCCACATGGTACCTCAGAATCTTTTATCCTACTATTGATCTAGTTATCTTTCTCTATGACAGAGCCATGCTGCTGCATCTTACTGAATGTTTTTGTTTGGGGGTATTACTGAGATGATAGCAGAGTATTATCCTCTAAAAATGAAGCAAATTATATGAATAGATTTATAATACTGAAGCATCCAGTATATATGGAATAAATTCTACAAATAATACATTGCTGAATTCAATTTACTAATATTGTATTTGTAACTGTTTAGTCCTAAGATACAGACCTGCAGTTCTCTCTTTTACTTTCTATTTCCCTTTTTAGTTTGTGTATTAGTGTTATTTTGACAACATTAAATCAGCAGGGTAGGGGCCTATCTTTTCTATATGATTATACAAATTTGGATAAATTTCATTAAAGGGTTCCTAAAACTCACCTGTAAAATCTGCATCATTGTTGAGACAAATTAAAAAAAAATTTTTCAATCTTTTCATAAATATTAGCTAATTCTTACCTGTACCTATAATTTTCCATATTACATATTAGCAAATTAATTTTACCTTTCAATGAATCTGAATACCATTTTTCTGAAAATTACCCAATGAATGTAAGTTCCTACCCATTCATTAGCATAAAGCTATAGCTAGAATACTTATAAATTTATTAAATCTTTGTATCTTTGGTTATGCTCCCCTTTTAATTTCTAACATTATTAGTATCTAAACTTTTCAACTTTCTTTTTCATACTTGATAAGATTTATCCACTTTATAGATGTTTCAATGAAGCAAAAATGTTGGAGTTCTGCTTTTATTCTTATTAATTTGGACCTTTATTTTTCTTTGACGCACTGTATCATTCCTCTAAAAATCGTTAACTTGGCTGCTAATTCAGTTATTTTACTTAAGCAAATACCATAATCTTAGTAAAATGAGCCATTCTTCCATAAAAACATAATATATATAAAAGTACAAAATAGTAAATAACACATATCCCATTATTTATAAAGAAAGTGTTCATTTCGACTGAACATCATTCCAGTCATCTCTCTAAGCATATACAGAAATAAATGGATGAATAGATAGAATTGGAAAAATTCTGAGACATACAGAAAATATTTTTAAAGTGGGATTAAACTATAAACACAATTTTTAAAGTGAGATTTAATTTTACACAAGTTGAGCAGCAGGAACAAGTAATAAACAAGGAAGGCATTAATTACTTTTAGATAAACGTTTTTTCACTAAAGATTATAAACTTTAAAATATTTCTCTAAGGTTAAATACAAAGGCTATGAAATTGATTATAAGCTTAAAATTCTTTATATTCTAAGAAATTCATTAAAAACTTATTTTCCTCTGAGTAAATTTTGATGATATCCCACAGGCTTTTATATTAGGGTTCATGTTATCATTCATTTCTAAAATGTTTGCTAATTCCATTTTCATTTCTTCTTACTTCAAGAATTTATAGGTATTTTTAAATTTCTATTTATACTCTGTGGCCTGTGAAGGTGGCACAGATACACACATACATATATATGCAGATAATTTTTTTTCTGTTAAAAATTGTTTAAATGTCTGTTGTCTCTTAATATATGATCAATTTTATGACTATTCCTTACTTGTTTGAAATGTTTTGTCTCTACAAATCTATTAAATCAAGTCTGTCAGTTGCCTTATATAAACCTCTCTATTTCCTCTCATTTTGTCTTCCTAATTTCTGAAAGATACATTTTAAAATCTCCCATTATGATCTGGACTTAACAGTCTAAAATATTTTTCTACTAGCTTTAGTCTCTTTATTTCAAAGCTACAATCTACCAAGAACATAATGAAATATTCTGTTTTCCTTTTAATTCAAAGGTTTATTATTATTTTCAATACACTTGCTATACCTACTTATTGGTTATTATCTTTTTAATGTTTTATGCAACTCTTCTAAATAGTAAATAGTATTTTTTAAACTGATTTGAGAGACTTTTTCTTTTAATAGGTTATTTAAACCCTTCTACATTGTTTAAACTTCTCATGCTTTTTTGCAGCTTCTCTTTCCTTTTCCTATCTTATGTTGGATTGACCGAGTCTCTTGTGTCCCATTTTCTTTTTAATGGTCTCAAAGTACTGGGCTCTTTTCTTATAATATTATTATTATTATTATTTTACTACAAGTCTTTGCATGTCTGAAAATATAGTTTGGGAAAGTGTTAAGCTCTATTACATTCCCCTAGAGTTTTGAAGGTACTACATTCCACATTCTTTTTACATTCAATACAGTTAATGATAAGTATGATATCAACATACTTACAGAATTATTTCTGGTTTCTATTCTTTCTAGAAAGAAGCCTTTAAGAAATTGCCTATTTCTTAGGAGTTCTGAAATAGCACAACAATAAGCCTACTTGTGGGACTTTTGTCATTCATTTTTGCATGACACACAAACCAAGAAGGTCCTTTTATTTTGAAGCCATATCTTTCTTTAATTCTAGAAAATAAATTCCTACTTTTGCTTTAACTATTTTCTCCCTTTTGCTTCTCTCTCTTCTTTCTCTCTGTAATTAATATAAGGCAGATACTGGAATTTCTGAATCTGTATTCCACATCCCTCAAATAAGCTTTTATCTTCCCAATTCTTTGTCCTTCCTTTTGAACTACTCACTTCAAAAAAGGTGACTATATTTAAATGAATGCAGTCCTGCATATCTCTGAGAATATTAATTGTATTTATTCTAAAGTTATATCATGCTTTCTCTATTAACTATATTAACTTCTTGGATATTAGTTCATCCATTTGCATAGTTTGATAATTCCATCATAGTAGTATGTTTATTTAAATGTTTTGGAATTTGGGGCTATGGGTTCATCTCTATTCAGGCTTTAGAGTTATCTTGTTAGTGTATGACTGATGTATATGATTACAGCAGCACTGTTTCATGGGAGGCAAAATTTGCCACTGGATATTGAACCTGGATAGTTAGCATTTTGGGGGTTCCCTATCTTTCAGGCTATTGATAACACTGGAGTATTGTCTTGGCTTTTAAAGTACCCACACTGCTTTGTTTCACACTCTACACTCTAAAGAGTCTAGCAAACTGAAGAGGCCTATAAAGGCCCCCTGCTAGACATGCCTCTTTTTTACAATATTCCAAGCTAGTACAGATTTTAGAGTAAGATTCTCATATGCATTCCAAACCCATTTATTAGGAGGTATTCATAGGTTTGACTAATTTTGTTCTTTTTGTTTCCTTTCACAGTTGTGTTTGTATGATGCTTTATCTTTTTTTGGAGAGAGAAAGAAGAATTAATTTTAAGAAGGTGAAGAGCAACATATTCTCTGTGTACCACTTTCCACTGGAAGTTTCAAACAGGTATGTTTCAGCAGAGACAGATGTACAGTATCACACACACTTTTAAAGAAAAAAAGGTTCATCTATCACATTTCTCCCTGCCATTGAAGCATAGTCTTAATAGTAAGGACAGGGTGCTAACGGTCTCTAACTCTAAATGCACATTATTAACCTGAGGTTTTGCTAAAATATATTCAATCTAACCTAAGAAATTCAACTTTAACAAGAGAGAACCACTGGTATAGTGGGATGAGTATAGACTTAGTATTAGACACACTAGTTCAAATCACTACTTACTGTGCTCTGTGACTCATAGCAAAACAAACGAACAACTTCTTGAGCCTTAGTTTCATCTGTAAACTGGGTTTATAAGATTGTTTTAGTATTATAGATACATAAGAAAAGCACATGCAAAGCTTTATAAATAGCAGCTCTTCTAAAGCCATTTATGTAAGTAAGACAAAGAATGTAGCATTAAAAAGAGATCAAGTAAAACAAGGCATCCCTTCCTATGCCAAAATCATACAATGACAAAAATATAATTCCAAATGTCATAAAACTGTTCACAGGAGTTAATAATTATTGCCAGATATGTGAAACTGTGGGATTTACAGAGTGTTCCAGTCACGTTTTATTATACTTCCTGGGCTCAATTAAATCCTTATTTCAATAAATTTCTTTTCAAGGGACAACACTCTAGGCTATTACAAGGTTCTTTAACCATTCTTCAATTCCACACTTCATTATCTGAGAGTAAGAGTAGTTAATAATAATGGCCACTTGGTCTTATGTTTGTTTGTCTGTAATCATACAAATATTTTGTAAGAAATAGATGAACACTTTGAAGTTGCAGGAAATGAGCAGAATAACTAGAAAGCTGTGGGACCAGGAATTAAAGCAACTTTAGCATCTCTGTTGCATGAAACAATCCAATCTTAATTACAACCAGCTGGAGACAGTTCCATTTTCAGGAACGCTTAGATCATTAGCCAAACATAGTGATGTCCATTTACTGATGAGTAAGTGAGAATACCTTTATCATTTGTATCACTCAAAGCACATCACTTGACAAAAGATAGCATCTTGAGAAGCAATAGCAACTGAATTTTAGAACTTTTGAATTTTAGCAACTTTCTTTAGAGTTTTAATGTATGCCCACATATTGCTATAATTATTCACCAATCAACAATAGAGGAAAACTATTTTCTCCTAATTCTTTAAAATGTCTAAATGCTCATAAATTATTAAGTATTATGTTACATAATTAAGACATAATTAATTTTTCAAATTTCTACCATAAAAACAGATCCACAGAAACTAAAACTAAAACTGACAACAAGAACTTAATTTAGAGTCCTAAACTGTATTGACTAGTGCTATATTCATTACATGGTAAATTATCTGACATTAATTTTCAATGTAAAAGACCCATCAAAAACAGATTCTATGACCAATATGCACATGGAAAACTGTTCGATGTCACTAGTCATTGGTAAAAGGCATATTATATTGCAATAAAAGATCATGGTGTAAGTGGAATTTTTGCATCTTAAAGGTGGGAGTGAAAACATTATAAAAGGTATTTATGCAAAATTAACAGTCAAAATTACATTAATTGAAGATTTCCCGCTAAGGTCAAGGACATGATCAGGATGATCACTTTTGCTACTTTTATTCAACACTGTCCCTGAGGTTCTTGTCTGAAGAATTAGGTAAGAGGTAAGAAGCATCCAAACTGTACACAAAGAAGCAAAATCATCTTTAATCATAGAGCATATGAACTTTTAGGCTGAAAACTGCAAAGATTAATATACTTACACAGAACAATTTTAGAACTAATAAACGAATTTGGCAAAGTTGTATGCTAGAAAATCAATACACAAAAGTCAGCTGTATTTCTATACATTCAAAAAGGAATAATCTGAAATAAAATTAAGAAAATAATTCCATTTACAATAGCATAAGAACAATAAAGTACTTTGGATTAAACTTACCAAAGAAACTGCAGTATTATACACTAAAAACTATAAAACAGTAATGAGAAAAAGAAAGCAAATCTTAAAAAAATTGAAAAAACAGCCCATGTACATGCATTGGAAAAGCTAATATTCTTAAGAGAGCAAGATTCCCAAACTGATCTAATGATTCAATACAATCACCACTGAAATCCCAGTTGCTCTTTATGTAGAAATTGTCAAGCTTATTGTAAATTATATATGAACTATCTCAAGGGAGATTGAATAACCAAAACAATCCTGAAAAAAATGAAACAAAGTTTAAAAAATTCACACTTCCCAAATTCAAACTTAATACAATGATATAGTAGTGAAAATAATATGGTACTGGCACAAGGATAGACATATGGAATAGAATCAGGAGTCCAGAAATGAACATGTAGATCTACGATCAACTGGGTTTTGACAAGGTTATCAAGATCAATCAGTGACAGAAAAAAGTGTCTTCAACAAACAGAGCTGGCACACAAATATCAACAAAGAATGAAGTTGAACCCATATTATATACAAAAATTACTCAAAATGTATCAAGTATCTAAATGTAAGCACCAAAACTATAAAACTTCTAGAAGAAAACAAAGGGGAAAGCTCCATTATTTTGGATTTGTCAATGGGTACTCAGGTATGACACCAAAAGCAGAAACAAAACAAAAAAATACACGTATTAGGCTCCAACAAAAGTTAAAGCTTTGTGCATCAAAAGACATTATCAAGAAAGTGAAAAGACAGGCTACAGAATGGGAGAAATATTTGTAAACTATAACTAGTAAAAGATTTGTACTCAGAATCTATAAAGGATTCTCAAAAAGCAACAAAAATGAAACCAACTAAAAAACAGGAAAAGGGTTTGAATACATTTCTCAAAAAGATACAAAAATAGCCAACAAATAAATACAAGATGCTCAACATCATAAATCACATGGAAAATGCAAATCAAAACCACAAGATAACACTCTAATACACTAGGATGGCCATAATCATAAAAATGAACGAGGATTGGGAGGATGTGAATCTTATACATTGCTCATGGGAATTTAAAATGGTGTAGGTACTGCGGAAGTTCCTCAAAATGTTAAACATAGAATTACCATACAACTCAGAAATTCTACTGTCAGATATATTGAAAAGAGGAATGCAAACAGATACTTGTTCATTACAACATTATTCACAATAGCTAAAAGGTGGGAGTGACCTAAGGGATCACTGACATATGGATGGATTAATAAAATGTGGTAAATACAGGAGAATATTACTGTCATAAAATGGATACAGTACTGATACATGCTATAAAATATGCTAAAACTCAAAAACATTATGCTACTAAAGAAAGTCAGGCACAAAATTTCACATATGCTATGATTTTACTTAGTATATGAAATACTGAAAATAGCGAAACCATACACTAGAAAGCAGGTTAGTAGTTGACAGGAGGAGTCAGGAATTGGAAATGATCCCCTAATGCATAATAAAAGGTTTCCTTTGGGACTGATGAAAATGTTTTGAACTTGCTAGAGATAGTGGTAATATAACATTGCGAATAGACTAAATGCTACTGAATTGTGACTTTAAAATTGTTAGTTTTATGTTGTTTCCTCAATAAAAATGAATGAATGAATAATAAAAAATTCTGGGCCCTGTATGAGCAAATTTATTAAAATTATTCTGGATGTTAGCCAAAAAGGACACAAACAGCAAAAAACCTCAGAAATGATAAGAAGCAAATTATTCCTGCTGCACTACAAACTACTTCCTTTTATTTCACTTTGAAAATTACAAGAGGAAATAACTTGAGGGATAAACAATCAGTAATCTAATATTCTTCTGTTTAGTTTTAGTAGAATTGCTTTTATAGAACTTAGCTATTTTTCTTGGCTCCACAATCTTACTTTAGTAACAGGAAAGAAAGAACAAGAAAGAAAACATCAAATGAAAGATTTCAATGAAATTTCAGAAGCTGGAAAGTAGATTAATGAATTCAAGTCACTGTTCAATGCTCCCCCTTCAATGAGTTCCACATTACCAAATTATTTAAAATTTAAATTTCTACTCCGACTGCTACTATCATCTCCAATGTATTATACTTTTGTCCATCAAAGATTATAACCTACCAATGTATAGTGCAACTGATTTGTTTGGTTTATTGTTGATGCTTGCTTCCCCTGCTAGAAAATATGTTCCACAAAGGCAAACATTTTTGTCTGCTTTATCCACAAGTGAAACTTCTGTGCTTAGAACTGTGCTTCTACACTGTGAATAAATAAAATATTTTTGAAAGAATAAAGTAAATTAGCAGGCAAGAGAATACTGAAAGCTAAGAGCCTGGGATGGGAAGGAGAAGAGTCAGTAAGAATCACATCATGTCTCAGACAACAGAATCTGCAGGCAAGGGTATATAGTTGGGATGAAAACAGAAGATTGGTTGAATATATTAATAACTGCGAGCCATGATATCCAAATATTTAGAATATTAAGAATTACTTGATACATGAAGAAGCCCTTGGGCAAATGCAATCAACAGGCGCCAATACCAAGATGACAAAGATGGTGGAACTATCTGACAAAGACATTAACATACCTATTAAAAATACTTAAAAAAGAAAAGGTTAAAAATCACAAATCAGATAAAAAGCTAGAAAACCTCAGCAAAGACATAGAAGACATAAAGAATAGCCTTTGGACTTAAAATTGCAACACACTCGGCATGTCCTGGAGGAGTAATGATTGGGTTCACCACCTCCTGCCAGGTGTAGTCCAATACATCCCAAGGACCCAGGTTCACATCCCAGGGTTAGGGGAGAAAATCAAGATGAACAACTAACATAAAAATAAATGAAATGCTTCTTTCTCCTCTCTCTTCCTGTCTGCACCTGTCCTTTGGAAGAAAAAACCTAATACCTTAAAGTGAAAAAACTCAACAGCAAATTACAAAGCTAAGAGTCAGTGAACTTGAGTATATTTCAAAAGAAATTATACAAACTGAATAGAGAGAATTAAATACGAGCAGCAACAACACAAAGAGATCGTCAGGGACCTGTGGAAAATAACCAAAGTTCTATTCATCATGTGACTAGAATCCCAGATGTAAAGAAAAAAACTAAGAAAATGAAAAACGGGAAGAAGTGGTGAAAACTTTACAGGTTTGTGTAACAATGAAAAATAAACAAATAAACCTATAGATTAAGAAATGTCAATGAACTCAACAAAGGATAAACTGAAATACAAACTCAGACATCGTTTAACTGAACTCATGAAAACTAAAGAGAGAAATGGGCAGGCAGGATTCAAAAGTGGTGGGTTCCCTGGCTACTGGCTTATGCAGGTTTGCATCTGTTTAGTCGTTTCAATTGCAATTATTTATTTATTTTGCTTCTAGCTATGCCATGCACCATTCATTGCTCAGTTTCCAGTTATCCTTTGTACCACTTGTTAATTAATTTCTAACTGTTCCTGTTCAGAAGAAAACGAGAAAAGAAAATCAAGCAACAGAGGCTGTGCATCAGGGATCTCCACTGGCTAGGAGAGACCAGAGGATGACTGACAGATCTAACATCTCCAGCCCCAATAAAACTGCAGGCTTGACTGGATCAAGCTAGTTTACAAACCCCACCCCAGGGCGAGTGGGGATAGAGGCAGACAGCAGGGAGTCCTGTCTTCCCATCCTGGTGCCTTTTTTGCAAAAGTCCTCATAAATTTTGTTGAAGAGCAGCCAGGGTTCGGTAATTTCTATTACCCAAGACTCCAAAAACTCACTGGGGTCTTAGAGGGTTTGTAGCAGAAACCTATCTTGAAAACAGTCAAAGAAATACAAATCTTTAAGGAAGTGATTTGAATGGCTGTGGCATTCTCATCAGGAATACTGGAGGTCAGGAAGAATTGATACAAGATGTTTAAATTGCTTAAAGAAAAAACCTGTCAAAAATAATTCTATATTCAACAAAAACGTCCTTAGGTTTAAAAGTCAAATAAAAAAACATTAAATGAAGGAGAACAAGAAAACAAATTGCCAGTAAATATGTTATAAATGAATCACTTTTTCTCTTGTTCAAGGAGAAATATTATCAGAAGGAATTTTAGAAAATTAGAAAGAATAAGAAATAGAAACAGTAAGTATCTGAAATAGATTATTTTTTTCCTGGTGAATACTTAAAAGTGTTTGATAGCTGAAAGCAAAAAACTGTAACACGGTCAGATGGAACTTTCAATGCATGTAATGTAATACATGTAGTAACCATAACTTATAAGAGGGAGGGGAAGATATAGTCACCTATATGGTGATATAACTTTTACATTTTACTTGAAGTGGCAAAATATTTATTCTAAGAAGACTGTAAAAAGTTTAAATACAAATATTTACTATATTTGATATCTTTCAATGATCTAATAAAATTTTTTCTTATAAAAACATTAAACACAATAGAAAATTAAATGACAAGATAGTCAAATAAGGCAAAAAAGGGGAAACAGGATAAAAAACACAGGGAAGAAAACAAAATAAATAAGTAGTAGACCTAAATTCAAACATATCACTTGCATTAAATACTAATAGTATATGCATACCTTCTAAAAGAGATTATAAAAATGGATTTTAAAATCACAATCCAATTTCTTGGAATATATAAGAAAAATCACTTAAACTATAATGAGATAGGTAGGTTAAAAGGAAAAAATATGTAATATTAAGACACAATATAAATTAAGGCAGAGTGGTTACATTATCAGAGTCAGACTTTCAGAGGGAAAGAAAGTTAAAAATTATTCTTATAAATGATAAAAATGTTAATTCACCAAGAAGGTACAATTCTAAATGTACATACACACATTAACTGTCTGTCTGTCTGTCTGTCTGTCTGTCTGTCTCTTTCTTTCTTTGTTTCTTTCTTTACCTAGAAGAGTGATTCAAAATACAAGAAGCAAAAACTGACATACCTGAAAGGAGAAATAGTCAAATCCACAACAACAGTTGAAAACTTCAGAACTCTTCTCTCAATAGATAATAGTTGACAAAATATCATCAAGGATACAGAAAATTTTAAAACACCGTAAGTCAACTAAATCTAATTGACATTTATGAACTTCCTCATTCAACAACAGCAAAAGACACATTCTTTCAAGTGTATGTGAAAAATTCAGTAAGATGTACCATAACCTACATTATGAAAGAAATTTAAAATAGAAATTATAAAAATATCCTCTGGCCATGAAAATTAAATAGAAACTAATAAAAGAAAGATACTAAGAAAAATTTCAAACACTAGAAGTTGTCTAAACAATCCATGATTCAATGAGGAAGCTGAGAAGAAATTAGAAAATGTTCTGACTGACCAAAATAAAAATTTCAGAATGTAGGATGCAGATTAAAGCAGAACTTATATGGAAATTTATAGTATTAAATACAATATTACAAAATGAAAGTCTCAAACCAATAATCTAATAATTTAAAATATCACTATAAAAATGAGAATAAGATCTAAGGATATAGAAGAAAGAAAGTAATAAAAGTTGAGGGCAGAAACAAAATAGAGGGAAAAAAACAGTAAAAACTAAAGGTAATTCTTTGAAAAGATTAATAAAGCTGATAAACCTCTAGACTTATTTTAAAAAGAGAAGATAGAAACTACCAAATGAAAAAATATGAGATCTCACTACAGACCTTGCATATTTGCGGTACATTAAGAAGATTAAAAGGGAACAGCACTAGAAACAACTTTATACACTTAAATTTGAAAAAACAGATCAATACCTTGAAAATCTCATTACCAAAACTCACTTAAACTGAAATTAATAACCTAAATAGCGCTGTATTAAGAAACTGAATTTGTAGGTCAAAATCTTACACACACACACACACACACACACACACACACACTCCAGTATTAGTTGTTTTCACTGTCGAATTCTACCAAATATTAAATTCTAGAAATAAAAAATATCTCAAATTCATTTTATGGGATATACTTTACTGATGCCAAAACCATCCAAAAGAGTATTTAAAAAACTCAATCAAAATTATAGACTATCTTTCATGATTATAAATATTAAAATGTTAGCAAATCAAATCCATTTATATATGAAAAGAATAATGTACTACAAACAAGTGAAGTTCATCTGAGGAATGTAAATCAATTTCTGAATGAAAAATCTAGTGATATGACATGCACTAGTTGGGCAGCAGTTGGGTCAATCATCTCCAAGAGCAGGCCACAGACCCCTGGGTTTGAGTCCTGAGTCCAGGGGAAGTGACCAGTGTGAACAACTAAATAAAAATAAAATGAAAGATGCTTCCTCCTTCTTTCTCTTCCTGCCTGCCTGCCTAGTTGCCTTCATTCCTTCCTGTACCATTCCTTAAAAAAAAAAAAAAATCTAAAGATGTAAGCCACCATATTAACAGCACAAAGAAGAAAATACATCTGACCATATCAAGTGACAGAGAAAATTTACTTAACAAAATCCAGCACCCACCAATAGCAAAAATCCTCAGCAAAATAGGACTAGAAGGAATGTCAGCATGGTTTAAGGACATCTACAAAAACCTACGGGTAACATTATACTTGAATGCTTCCTTCAGAAAACAGGGATCAAGGCAAGGATGCCTGCTTTCATTATTCCTATTCCATTCTATTACAGGACTTTAGCACAATAAGGCAAGGTAAAGAAAAGAAATGCATACAAATTGGAAAGGAAAAACTAAAACTGTGCCACTTTGCAGATGACATAATTGTGTACACAGAAAGTCCCAAAGAATCTACGAAAAATTATCTTAGAATTAAAAAGTGTATCTTGTAAGATTGTAGGATACAAGCTCAACACACAAACATCAAATGCATTTTTGAATGCAAGCAATATACAAATGGAAATCAATAATTTAAAGATACTTTTAGAGCAGCTCCAAAAAGAAAACAATAAAACTAACAGGCACAGTAGCTGTATGATAAGAGCTATAAAATACTAATAAGAAAAACCAGAGACCTAAATAAATGGAACATATTATGGTCATTGATTAGAAGACTCGACACAGTAAAGATGTCAATTTCTCCCCAGATGATCTGTAGATTTAATACAATTCCAATTAAAATTTTGCTTTAGATTTTTTTATTGAATGAACATTGCATCATTCATAGTTTTAAGCTGTGCATCATCATAAATCATCACTGTACATAATATGCTGTCTACCACCTACAGTTTAATTCTATCCTTCCCCATATAACTGATGACTTCAACTTTTTTTTGGTCCATCCCCTTACACATTGCCCTCTGTAACCATTAATTTGATTCCATAGACTAAAAGTCTATTTCTGCTTGATTTGGTTCATTTGTTTAGTTTCTCTTTATACCACATATCAGTGAAATCATGTTATTCATTCTCCTGCTTTAACCACACAAAGTATAATCCTCATTATGACCATCTATGTTCTTGCAAATATCAGAATTTAATCTTTTTAATATCTGAGTAGCATTCCACGGGGTGCATATACTTCTGTGAATTAATGTTTCTGTGTTTTGGGGGTAAAATCCCAGAAGTGGGATAACAGGATCATATGGAATTTCTATTTTCAATTTCTTAAGGACTCTTCATTTTGCTTTCCATAATGATTGTACAAATTTACATTCCCACCAACAGTGTATAAATCTTCCCTTTTCTCTGCATCCTTGCCAACGGTTGTTTCCAACAATAGCTTTTATTTATTATTTATTTATTTAAGAAGTCAGGCAGGCAGGCAGGAAGAGAAAGTAAGAAGAATCACTTTCTTTATTTACTTATTACCTGGCAGGTCCTTGGGTGTGGACTGCACCCCAGGTATGGGTTTACGACCTGAGCCACCACAGTGTGACTCTTGTTTCCAATCTTTTGGATAACAGCAGTTCTCACAGGTGTGAGGTAATGTCTTGTTTTTATTTGTATTTCCCTAGCAACAAAGTACTTGGAAAAGCTTTTCATGTGCCTATTGTCCATCTGCATGTCTTCATTGGAGAAGTATTTGTTCAAATCATCTGCTTTAAGTTGGACTGTTTTTTTTGTTGGGGTAGTTGCTGAATTTATGATTTCTTTACATATTTTGGATATTAACCCCTCATTGGATGTATGATGTGCAAACATCTTTTATTCAGTAGAACATCTTTTCCTTTTGGTAATAGTTTCTTTCTCTGTGCAGAAACTTTTTAGTTTGACGTAAGTCCATATGTTTATTTTGGCTTTTGTTTCCATTGACATTAGTCAAGTTCTCAAAGACAACTGTTGGGTGGATGTGAAGAAGTGTCTCATGCAGGTTTTATGGTTTCTCTTTTTCTTTTTTTTTTAAGGAATGGTACTAACAGGAAGGAAGGTAAGCAGGCAGGCAGGCAGGAAGAGAGAGGAGGAAGAACATTTTCATTTATTTATTCTTGTAAATTTTTAGTAACTTTTTAGTATTTTATATAGCAACTTTTACAAATTAAAATAAACTTGTATGTGTAGGTTCCCCATTTCTCAGATATATGTCAAGACACTCTGCCCTTCACCAAATCACCAAGTATTCTTCACCACTGTCCGGTGGGCCCATCGCCACTTAGTCCCTTCCCAGGTCACATTCCTATTAGTAACCTCAGTTCTATTGCAAGTGTCCAAGGGTCTGTGTTTTGTCTATTCATATTCCACCTATGAGTGAGATTATCTGGTTTCTATTTATTTTTCTTTTGTCTTACTTCACTTAGCATTAATCCTCTTTCGCTCCATCCATGCTGATTCAAATGACAGGATTACACCTCTTCAATGGGCTGCGTAGTATTCCATTGTATCTATACCATATCTTTTTTATCCATTCATCTGACATTGGGCACTTAGGTAGTTTCCAGTTCTTAGCTACTGTGAATAGGACTGCAATAAACATGGGCGGGGGGAATGTATAAATATCTGTGAATCAGTGGTTTTTTTTCCATCTTTCAGGTAAATACCCAGAAGTGGGATGGTGGGGTCATATGTGATTTCCATAGCCAATTTTTTGAGGAATCTCTATACTGTTTTCCATAGGGGTTGCACCAATTTGCACTTCCAACAACAGTGTAAAAGTGTTCTCTTTTCTCCACATCCCCACCAACATTTGTTGTTTCTGACTTTGGATAATAGCCAGTCTCTCAGGTGTAAGGAGATATCTCATTGTTCTGATTTTTATTTCCCTGATAACCAAGAGTAGGAACATCTTTTCATGTTCCTGTTGGCCATCCGTATATCCTCTTCAGAAAAAAGTGTCTCCAATTCCTCTTCCTCCTTTTTTAAAATTGGATTGTTATTGAGTTTTATGAGTTCTTTGTATATTTTGAATATTAAGCCCTTGTCAGAAATCTGGAACGCAAATATTTTCTCCTAGTTAGTAGGCTGTATTTTTGTTTTGATGATGTTTTCTTCACTGTGAAGAAACTTTTTAGTTTTATATAGTACCAATTGTTTATTCTTGTTTTTGTTTCCCTTGATGTTTTGACCAGTTTCCCTTTTTGTTTTCTTCTTTGTTTTTTCCTTGGAGATGTGTTTTGAGGATTTGTTGAAGTTATTAGGGCCCATGACTTCAGCCAATGGGGTTGGGGTTTGTGTGGGGGATGTAAAGCCATCCCCCAGTGACACAGATCTTAAGTGTAACAAGCACCTTGTAGTTGACCCACAGTCAGCGATCAGGCTACAGTTCCACCTCCACCCACAAGGTGCACTACTGGGTAACATTAAAGGTTACTATCTCTGGGAGACTCTCTTCTTCCTTTAAGCATGGGGGTGGGATTTCTGGTGGACAGGTCCTGTGGCTCTGGTGCTACATGATGGGAGGGGTAGGGGTGGGGGATTACCCTACCTGCCTTCCTGTTACCACAGTGTCTCTGCGTAACTTTCCTATGGGCCTCCTACTCAGTCCGTAAGGGCTCTGGCCCTCCTCCTTCTGCCCTGTGCCAAGAGACTCTTGCCCCAGCTCCGTGTCTGGGTCCCAAGGGGAGGCTCTCTGCTATGGGAGCAACTCTCCCGGTAGGTCAGGTTCCTCCCGAGGCTCCACCCTCTCTGCCCCAGCCCATTTTCTCTCAAGACTGGGAATCCTGAATCTGCAATGTAGCTCCAAACCCCAGTGTCTTTGCCTAATTTTTCTGGTAAAGAATGCTGCCCCTGGCTCTATAGACTCTGGACCTGCTTTTCCTCAGTGTTTATGTCTGCGAATTGGTGAAATATAGTTGCTCTGTAGGGAGGAGACTAGCCCCATTCCCACCAGGTTGCCATATTTACACTATTTTTTATTTAGTTGTTCACATGGCCTGTTTCCCCCTGTACTGGGGATTCGAACCTAGGGTTAGGTAGCCTGCGCTCCTTCAGTGGCAATTGACCTAACTGCTACTCCACCATTTTATAACCTAATTGCTACTCCATTTTATGTAATACATATATTTTATGGTTTCAGGTTTTACATCCAAAAATCCTGCTTTTTCCACAGAATAATGAATCATAAATATATTTTCCTATTAATATTCTTCTGTAACATAATTTTAAATGGCTGCATGTACTTTAATTTTCTGGGTTTATCAAAAATTATGTATCCATTCTTTTATATTTTGATGTTTAAGTTGTTTGCAGATTTTCTCTAACATAAACATACTCAAGCAAAAACCCTCTTAATCTTTGTAAACATCTATAGCTCTCCTTACGTTGTACAGGTACATATATATTTATAAACTTTTGATATATTCTGTTAAAATGCTTTCTAGAAAGGTCCTTTAAAAAAAAATGACTCCAAATGTACCTCTTCTAAAACTTTCTTTGATTAGCCCTTTCACAGTCCCACCAGTATAACTATTTGGGTTCATTACATTACTGTTACATTTTTGGACCATATAAATAACTACTAAGACATTAAGACTCTAGGTTGTTTACTCAGAAAGTACCTACTATTTCTTAGAGAAAATCTACAAGAGGGAAAAATACACAGTATAATGATAAATTTATGGGTTATGAAGTAGCTTACAAAGTTGGTATAAAAAAGATGATTTCCTGCATTAAGTGGTAACACCCTATTTTCATAAAGGGGGCAAACGGTGATCATTTTGAGATTTTCCTATTGTCCTGGTTTTATGTGTCCCTTAGAAAGAAGTGGCTGCAGGTAGCCACAAGTTTGCATTTGTGCAATATCTTTAGTACTAGAGTAAAGAGAGTGCAAGCTCTGGAAAATTCTGTCAAATTCATTACCCTAAAACTTCACATATGCTTTTTCTAGATGTCTATCATTCCCCACTTATAAAGTATGAAATTGAAGACTAGGTGATGTATTGTGACAGAAAAGTACAAAAATCATCATTCAGAAACACTGTCTGCTGTGGCTTATTCCACTTTCAAAATGAAATTACATATATTAAATAAGAATAAACTATCAAGTACGCATACGTAGTATTCGACATCACTCATTAGTTCCAATTAAGTCCAATCTTGCGAATGTTTCACTCAGAAAAAAGTAATAGCTGTTAATTATGAATATCAAAGGAAAGCCTGGTCACAGGCTCTGTTATCTGTTTATAGGGATTCTTTGCTGATAATCAGTTCCTCTAGTTTTATTTCTATGATTTAAATATATACTCTTAAAACATGGCCACCCTTCTATAATGCCCTTTTCTGCAAATATTAAGCAAATATGCTAAAGCAGAAACATATTTTACATAACCACGTGTCAGACTCAATTTGAGCCAAGAAAGAGAATGAAATGCAAGTCATATCTGATTCATATTTGGAAACAGAGAGATAAGCTACTGGTTTAAATGCCTACATGTTATTTCCATGGCAACCACATAAACATCTTTCTGGTAACAATCATCTTCATTCTTTACATTTTATTATTTAATTTTTCCACTCTCTGGGGAAAGCCTCATTTATTCCCAGGAAAAATCAGTGATTTTCTTACTCAGTAGCATTTGAAGAGTAGGCAGCAGAGTTCTTTTTATGGAAAAGCAATTTCCAATTAACACTTGCTCTGTGATAGAAAGCTGGGGGGGAATATAAATAATACTTTACAAAGTGAAAGTACAAGTTGCAATGAATGAACTCTCAAATAGAGTTGAGAATATACATTGAACCCTCAGAGGGTTGGCCAAAGTGAACTAGTGCAATTCCAACTGTTCTTTTCCATGTGCATGGACTATCACGGAGACTCTTACAAAAAAAAAAAGTAATCCTTTATTTCTACAGAGCTTTGAAAAAATTATTTTGCTGCTTTCCTTGTGTGATACTGTACAGAACAATCAACTAGATCCTCCTGGGATCTTGATTATTTCAAGATTTATTTGGGGAGAACTGACAACTTAGCAATAATGACTCTGCCGTTAGCTGAGCACAGTAGCTTTCCCCATTTAATGAGAGCTTCGTTGATTTCTTTCATCAGTGCGTGAAGGTTTTTCAGCACAGAGGTTGTGTACATTTGATTTAATTTATATACCTAAATGTTCCATGTGTCATAGTACTATTGCAAATGGTGTTTTTTAAATTTCAATTTAAAATTGTTTAAGAGATCATAAAATTATGATTTATTTTTATATAAAGTCTTTGCAACCTATGACTTTGCTTTATTTACTTAGTAATACTAATAGATATTTTGACAGATTCTTTGGAATTTTCTACATAGGCAATTTCATTTGCAAGTATAGAGAGTTTTATTTCTTCCTGTCCAAATGTATATTCCTTTTAATTTCTTTTTCTTGCCTTATAGAATGGGTCATGAACTTTAGTACAAAGTTGACTTCCTTGTCTTATTCTCATATTAGGAAGAAAGTATTCTGTTTTTCCACATTAAGTATGATATTAGCTGTAGCATATTTATATTTGCCCTTTACAGGCTGAGACAGTTCTTTCTATTTCTATTTTATTCAGTCTACTGACTATTGCAATAAACATTCTTTTAGTTTGTTGATATGTGAATTGTGGTGACACATTTTATTCAAAACTAAAACCACCTATAGTATTCCTGGGATAAAGTCTATTTAGTTAGAGCATATTATTTCTATGTATTGTTTTTGATTTGCTAACATTTTATCTAGGATTTTTGTATATTTACAGTTTTCAAGCTTGTTTTGGTATCTCGATAATACTGACTTTATAAAGTGAGTTGGGGAGTGTTTCTTCTTTTATTTCTTGGCTGAGTTTGTGTAAAATTTATATTATTTCTTCCTTAAATGCTTGGTAGGATTTGCCAGTAAAGACATTTGGGCCTGGGATTTTTCATCAGTCCAAAGGATAAAACTCCAAATTCAATTTTTTTAACAGACATGAGACTATTTAGGCTATCTGTCTTCTATTGAGCACTTTGGAAGCTTGGGTCATTCAAGAAATTTTATGGACTCAAAGTTTTATTTACATTTTTTTGATTGTTTTCACCTTTTGGCTAATGTGAATAGTGCAATGAACACTTGTATACAAATATTTTATTGAGACTCTGTCCTCAATTCTTTCAGATATATATAGCTAAGGATTGGAAATGTTGGGTCATGTGGTAATTCCATAGTTAACATTTTGAGAGACCATCTGACTTCACAGGAACTGAAATACTTTCCTATCAGAAGTGTATGAAGGTTCCAATTTTTCCATATCCTTTCCAACATTTGCAATTTTCTTTTTCTCTTTTTCAGTTATAGTCATCATCCTCGGGGTGGTATAACATCTTGTAGAAGTTTATGTCTTAAAATTTGAACACGTGTCTGAAGATTTTGAGAGGGTATAAATGAGAATCCAGGAGTCTTGGTGCTTTTCTCATTCTTGGCATATGGGCAATGGAGTGGTGAAGAAATAATGGCTAAGAAATCTATCTCAAAATAAACATAATGCCTCTGCATTTCCTCACTTTGAATCAAAACAGAGCATTTGTGTCTTGTTTCCTTTTAAGGATTTTTCACATGAAATTTACCTGTGTTTGGTACCAATTATACCATAACCCTAATATATCATCAAAGAGTACTATAACACCAGAATGTTTTATGTTTTCCTTCCTCTTCATATGGAAAGAAACAAAAGCTGGGCCTGACTCCAAGAAGAATAAGTTTCTTAGGGATCAATAGTTTCCTTTCAGCTTTACAATCTGGCATTTTCAGATAAGCTTTCCTGTCACCATGTGCTAGAATTGCTAATCTTCAAAACATACAAGCCGGTATGCTAAGACTAATTTTTTTTCTTCCATTATTCTGTTGCTATCACATGGGGACTATTACTTCAGAATTAAAGTACTAGTGGGGTTCAGAATAACTGGATTGTCTATTACAAACATTTTTGCAGATTTCTAGTTTTTCACTGTTGCAAGAATCTGGTGGGTCAATTTTTTATTCTAGCAACAGAAACAAGGGGCTCTTTCCATTTAGCGTGCTCTTCAATCATCTCATATGTTTAGTGGTATTCCAGCTGACAGTCATTAACTTAAACATTCAATGCTAATTAGAGTTGGCATAATGAATCAAAGGGTAAAAATAAGTTCCCAACACTCACAGTAATCCTCCTTCACAATTGCTACAGATATGTCTCTCCCTCTATCATAACTCACAACAGGGCCAGGCCATAGGTGAAGGGACTTCTAAACTCTTTTCAAAGTACAGAGACAGACATCCCTTTTTCCTGTGTCATCTTACTACGTTTTCAGTGACAAATTCTTTGCACACAGCACAACAGATTTCTTACTTCATAGTCTTGTAGGCTGTGTGTGTGTGTGTGTGTGTGTGTGTGTGTGTAATGCACATGTGATGGAAGACTTTCTATCACGATACAGTCATTAGACTCTACTAGAGAATATTTCTGCTGCAGTTATCTCAGTAGCAAAGAATTTTTTAATTCTACTATTAGAGCAGATATAAACCCATGGAAAAAATTGTTCTTTCAATGAAAACCTCAGAAATAGATTTGAAATCCTATAAGATGATGGAATTATACTCTCCCAAAAGCACAATGCAGAGTTAACAAGAAGATAGTGGTATTTATGGTAACACAAAGGAAAAACAAGAGTATAAAGCCACAACACAATATCAAATCTCCACAACTGAATAGAGTATATCACTTATTCAATGTTTTATTTTAAACTCATATAAAAACTACACTTAAACCAATATAACACATCAATGAAAGATGCAAAATGTATATAGTTTATTATCACTTATATATCATATTGTTTATGAGTACAGATATAAGAATATAAAGGACCTACCAGAGCATGTCTTCCAGAGTATAGGAATGAGACAGGAAAATGACACAAAGAGGATTTCAACCATTTTTAAAATTGTCTTATTTTTTTAACAAGTATGACAAAATGTTAGGATTTAATTAATTATTGCTTTCAAGATAACAGATTTTTGTTATATTACTCTGAATATTTCTGAATTCTTAAAATTTTCAAAAAAACTCCTGGTTTTATTTCTCTCAGAAGCAAAGCAAGTTTATGAAGAATTAAAAGATGAGGAAGAACCTATATTGGAGGAGAGTTAATTTTTGTATAAGGTTTGAGATTTTTTCTTTTTTGCCTGTGAATATCTAGCTCCTCCTGAGCTATCTGTTGAAAACAACAATCCATACTTCACTGAACTGCTATTATATCTTTTTTTTTTTTTAAAAAAAAAAAAAGGAAAAGGAAAGAACTAGTTATACTTGTGTGAGGCTACTGCTTCATTATCTATTCTGTTCCACTGATTTATGTGTTCGTCTCACTGCCAATGACTTTCTTAAGTACTGTGGCTGTATAACAGGTTTTACAAATGGGTAAAGCTGCTGCTTCTATTTTCTTTTCAAAAATATTAAAACTGTTTTAATTCATTTTTTCATATAAAGTTTTAGAAATAAATCTACCTCTCTACCTATGTTTTTATGTAAGAAAAATACTGTTGGAGTTTTAAGAATTGAGTTAAAACTATATATCAATAGAGGGAGAATTAATTTATTTAATATGATGCACCTTGATTATAGGTTTAATTAAATTAAACTTGATGATAGGTCTTCTAAAATTGGAATAAGAAGTAACAGAAAGAGACCATATATAAATTTAAGAGAAAATTTATGCCATAAAGATAGCTACTCTCTGGATTCATTATTATTTTAGCCTTTAGTGACAATATCAGTTTCTGATACTGAAAAACAATGAAGAATTTTCTGAGGATAAAAAGAAAGGCAAACAAGAATAGTTTTGCATTTCCCCCCTTAAGCCCTGTCTCCGAACTTTGTCTGTCCTCTAAATCTCTATCTTAACTAAAATGTGGGTCTACTGATGTCATCTTCAAATCATTTAAACTTACTGTGAAGTAGATTTAGTTATCTTTTCTTTTATATTATAACTAACATTTTAAGAACATAATCAAAATGATAAATCTTCAGAAAATAAAATTGATGTTGCAAAAGAAACAGTATGTGTACATCAAAGTAGCATAATTTGACAAAGCCAACATGACAATGTAACTGACAAAAGAGCTTCCCCTTATCTGCTACTAGGTAAAGAAGCAATTTCAAAAAATTTTACTGAATTATTGTAAACTAGAATAAACTTCTGATTAAGAGCTCAGGCTGTGGAGTCAGGCAGACTCCTAATTAGCAACTGGGTATTAGGCAATTTACTCAATTTCTTTGAGAATGTGTTTCCTTATATGTAAAATACAGATTATTTATCAATAGAACCTATGTCAGATAAATTGTGATCCTTAACACAAAGCATATTAAACACTAATCCCAATGTTTGGCATATGATAATCACCCAACACAAATTCATTACTATTATTAATTCCTTTTTGTCTGGGCAAATTACACATAGGTTTTCCTCCACAAGAATGGTTTTCCTAAATACAGTTTTGCAGCGGATGCTGTAAAGCCCTAACAAAGTCCATGAATTTACAATTCTAGCTAGATATCAAATTGTTTAGAGTGGTCTTGGTGCTTGCCAGCAATACATCCCTATTTCCCAAAATCAAATTTTAAGCTAATAAAATCAACAGGAAAAATGGCTACTTGATTCAACTTTAACATTATATAGATAAAATGTCCTCTTTTAAATTTTGGCCTCATCAAAGTGGTCATGAGAGTTTGCACAATTAGAAATCTGAATTTAGAAACAGCAGCACAATTAGAATTCTGACTCCATTCTCTCTTCAAAAATCTACATATTTGTAACTTTATAGTCACTCAACTTGGATCAAGCTAGAAAAATTAAATAATATGTAAATGCAGGTGTTCTTTTTCAATTCTACATACTTCATGGATGTAAGTAACATGACTTCTGTACTGGAAGAGATGGGAAAATTCAATGCACACTTTTTGTCTTACTTTGTAGCGAGGTCAAGTTCTAATCTAAATTTGTCCCTTGATAATTCAAAAAACCTAAAAACAAATATGGTGGTGAACAAAAGTAGAAATTAAGAATTAGAAAAATCAACTACCCATGGTTAGTTACCAAAACTCATTAGATAAGATTTAATGGAATTAAAGAGTCTGACAAAGAGTGGCAGAAGTATCACAGTAAAATCTTTGACAATGTTGTATGCTTTTGGTTCATTTATAAAGCTACAGTGATATAAGATTATAGAACCAGGTATAATTAAATGACTAAAGAAAACTAGGTCATTAGTGGAGAAGATAGGGAAATTTGGTTTATCTCACCTATATTGGAGAACACTACCACTTTAATTTCTTGTATATTTCAAAAGTTTTCTGCAACTTTATTTTCTAATGTTTGAGAACTAGCAAGAATTTACCAGAAATTTAAAAAGGGCTAAATGCTGTTACATGGCGGA
This sequence comes from Solenodon paradoxus, assembly GCA_004363575.1. Lineage (NCBI taxonomy): Eukaryota > Metazoa > Chordata > Mammalia > Eulipotyphla > Solenodontidae > Solenodon > Solenodon paradoxus. The sequence continues at coordinate 1,374,378 of RJWH01000094.1, forward strand.
TAATGACAAGAACATGGAAACGTTTCAAGTTATGCCATTAGTTAACAATTATGCCATTTAATCAACAATTTGAAAATTTTAAAAAATCAATATTTATGTGTTTTTATCAAGGTTAATGTTAGCACAAAGAAGAATAATAGCAATATTCCTTCTTTTGTATACTACTTATCCTGGGTTAGACTTGACAGTTTGAATCATTTCCTCCAAATAGGCCCTATGTTTCTAAGAATCATTAGGACTAAAATATAATAGATTGTTTCACATCTGTGTTTCAGAACAAGCACTTACTCTTAGTGAATTCACTACCAAGACACAGGGATTTAAGCAAAACAATGATTATCCCTCAAAATCAAATTAATAGATTTCCTTTGAACAAAAACGCTAATTGTGTACTAGAATGCTGTAAAAATTTTGCACATATGTGCATCTTTACAAAACATGCATTGAAATAACTTTGGACTAAGATCAAGGGATTTGCAAGGACTGACCAAGAATCTTAAGTATGTCTATAATTGCTTTCCACTTTACTTGAACTGTAACAGTCCTTGCAATTTCACAAGAAGGAATAATTTTATAAACTCTTCAAATTTTTCTCTCTTTGCCTAATCTGGATCCTTCTGTCTTTAATAACTGAATTCCCAATGAGAGGCAAAGGAGAAAGCAAAATTTAGCTAAACAGAAGATGTCAAACATGAAAGGAGAAAAATCAAGAAACCAGATGTCAAGTAAGGGAAATGAAAACAACATGAAATGAAATTCAGAAAACAATACTAAAAAGCTGTACATGTCATTTTATTACGTCTTATTTTGGTGGAGTTATTTCTAGGAAGGGGAAAAAATTGTTGAAGGATTGACATACAAGTATACTAGTACTATGCCACGTTCTTAATGAAATAAGCTTTTTCTATTTCTAAATTCATAATGGTACAAAACAACATTCTTTTAACCAATATCTGGGTCAAACATTAAGGGCCAAAATGAAAACAGGGCTATACTAAATATGTTTTAAAATGATCAGCTTTAAACATTGGAATTTTTAAGGGAAATATTTAGACTTTTAAAAAATATCAAACTTAAAAATTTAAATTATCAAGTCATTTAACATTCTTTGGTGGAAATGCAACATGATATAAAGAATTCTGGTTACCATTTAAATTTGAAGTACTTCATCCACACTAAGGTGACAAAGGTGGTTTTAACTCTATCATTACATTTCTTTAAAATTTCAAAGTGCTTTGGGTCCTTCCAAGATGAATGGCCTTTCTTCCTTGCCTTTCATTCCTTAACTTATTTTCTGAAGATAGTAATGTTTACTGCAAGAGAGGGAAAAAAAATAGAACTAAACTGGAGAATAAGCTAGTTTTAAGTATATTGGACAGTTTTCTTTCTTTTTGGATCATCTTAATTTCACATTCACTCAACATTGTAATTAGGTTTATTCAGGTAAGTAACTTCCATTTTCAGGTGGAGACACAGAAAGAAACTCACACTGAAAAAACTACCCATGTCATATCTAAGAACCAAGTAACATAAGAATCGAACTAGCACTGATGCACTTAAGACTTTCTAAGATTTTATTTGATTGGCCTAGGATAATTTTTAATCAAATAAAAAATATTAAATTCAATTTCACCTTTATAAAAATCCAGTTTCAAAAGCTACAATGTCCAACTTTTACACAACCTAATAAAATATGAGAAGTTATCTTCAAATACAGCGTCCCCAGTCACTTTGCAGTTTTACTTTAAGTGAAAATATGAAACGTATTATTTATAATTTAGCATACAAAATATAAAGTAAAATAAAATGAGTAATTTCCTCTCTATTTCTCACTTTTGGGCACCGATTATATTTTTGAAAGTGGCTCAAACCCTAATGTGCTTTCTCTATAATTCCAAATAAAAAAAATAACTGTAAATGTTAAATAGAAAGTGAAAGATAAATTTTATTACTTCTAAATTCCTGATTGTGCTAATAGATTACAGAATTAAACCTTTCTTAAATTTTAAGACAATAAAAAAATTTTAAAACAAGAGTATTTGTGCACCATCAAACAATATGTAACCTAACAGAACTGGGTTATACATGATAAAAACCACCACCAATATTCTATCAGTGCCTATTATCATCATTTCCTGTGGTACAAAACAATGCTAACTGGTGAGTAAGAGAAATAAACATATAAATACCACAATACATGGATAAACTTGTGATGCCCAGAATTACATATACAGAGGCAAAATTTAGTTAGTTTTCTTTCCATTACGAGTCTTTAGAGAATAAAACTGTAATTTATGTCAAATCTATTTTAACATTTAAATATGAAAAAAAATTGAACAAATGGGTATACAAAATATTGGTATCCTAGAAAAGTACATATGATAGAGAATTTAAGTGATTTGCCTAGAGTAGGTATTTGGCCAGTGGCAAACTGAAATGAGAACACAGATCTCCTTTTCTTTTCCTAATTTAGTGCTCTATTATCCTCCTTATTATCTTACATTCTTGTGGTCTCAGCTCCAAAACTGTGTTTTTCTGAATAGTTTACTCTTGGAAATGCAGGTATTCCATTATAATATAACTACTGAAAGCTTACCCAACAACGTAAAAGACAGTCATAAGCCATGCTTCATTAAACCACATTTTAAATGTATAATTTGTGGATAGTATTTAAACTTTTATTCAACATTATTATTAATTGAAAGTTTAGTTCATCTGTATTGAATACAACTGTTGAAATTACCGGGTAAAAATTGTCTGTTTTCTTATCCCATTGTTTTGTTCCAATTCCATCTTTTCCTGCCTTAATTTCAGTTAATCAAACAAGTATTTTAATGTTTTATTTTCATTGCTCTGTATCTCCTTGTATTGGGGGAAGGGTAACACTAAAAATTATCATTTGCTATTTGTGCTACCAGTGAATTTTTCATTTCAAGTACTTTATATTCATTACTGCAGCTTCTTTTAGTATAAGGTGAAGGACGGAATTAAACTGCTAGTGGTGAAAGTAATGCATAATATGTATACTGATTTACGCTGATACACTAATGGCTCTATAATATTATGCTGTGATATTACAGGAAAACATTTTTTTAAATTAAAAAAATAAATTCTCTATTTTGTTATCTTCTTTCTAAGTGTTTTGATTTTTCTTTTAATAGGCAGTTAAATGCTGATTGATCATCTTCAACTTGTAAATGCTTGGCTTAATACTTAGGGAGGCTAGGTTTCAGTTTTGTTCTCAGTTCTAGAATAAATCCCTCAGGCTTGAACAGTCTTAACTTCTAAAAACAGGATCCTTCTGAGATTTTAATGAATCCTCTGATGTGTTTGGTGGGACTTAAATACTAAATTTGTTCAGAAATGTCATCTTAATAACTGTCTATGTCAGTTATCCTTTCCACTAGATTACTAATCTTATGAGTCAGGAAATAATAACTAATCTGAACAGCCCTATATCTATTCAATGGAATTGAATATATAATTAAAAATATTCTTACCAAAAAAAAAAAAAAAACCCTCCAGTCCCCAAGTGTCTCATTGATTAATTCTAACAAATATATAAAGACAGAAGTAATTTCAATTCTGCATAAATTTTGCCAAAAAGTAGAGTAGGGAACATTTCTTAGCTGATTTATTTTTTGTTTTTTGTTTTTTAAGAGAGGAAGGAAGGGAGAGGAGAAAAGAGAATTTTGAAGGGAGGGAGGGGAAAAGGGAGAGAGGATAGGAGGGAGAATAGATGACAAGAAAGAAGCACTTTTGTTTATATTGGTTGTTTCTCCTGACCCCAGATTGAGAACCTGGGCTTTACATGGTCTATATCCCAGCCATAGGTTTAGTGTCTGAGTCATCCGTGTCACCTGATTTTGTAAGACCAGCATAAGACTCATTGCAAAAGCAGAAAAGAACATTACAAGAAAATTACATGTAAATATCTGTCATAAAACGTTATATGAAAAATCTGTTACAAAACAGTAAATAAAATTCAGCAACATACAAGAAGGAATGTAAGGTTGATTTTACATTAAAAACATAATACTATTAACCCTACTAACAAAATAAAAGAAAAAGTGTGATGATTTTGATAAGATACAGAAAAAATATTTAGCAAATTTTATAATTTAACAAAAACTTCAGAAAGCTCAGAATAATAAAGAACTACTTTAATTTGATAAAGGGCATCTCTAAAATACTGACATAATAAGAAAAACAAATGAAAACAAGTGGGAAGGGAACAAGTTTCAGGAGACATTTATAGGAGAATGATCGGTTATCTAGAATATTCTAAGTAATCTACAAAACAAATACTAAACCTAGTGAGTGATTTTTAACAAGACTACAGAATACAAGAACAATATATGATATCCACAGGATTTCCATATTTACCAAGAAACAACTACAAATTAAAAACTTACACAAGCCATTTATAATAGCATTAAGAAAGATAAAATATGAAAGCTATAAAATACTGCCAAAGCAAATTGAAATAAATGAGATATACCAAATTCATAGATTGGAAGAGTTAATATGACTCTTCTTCTCAAATTGCTCTATATACTCAAATCAATACAAACAAAATCCAAGGATTTTTGTGTAGAAAGGTATAATATGATTCTAAAATGTGTATGAAAATTCAAACAGAATCATCAAAATAATTTTGAAAATGAAGAATAAGTAGTGATACTGATAAATCTGCTATCTAGAATTATTCAGATATAGCAATCAAGATAGTCTGCTAGTAATCTAAAGATAAACATATAGACAAATGGAACATAAGAGAGAATCCAAAAATAGATTTATAATTTTTTGTCAATTATTATCAAAGGTGCCAAGGTAATTTAATGAAGAAGAAAATATTTTCAACAAATTGTTGGAACAACTAGATATTCATACGAAATGAAGGTGAACTATGACTTTACCTACAGATTTGTATGTGTACAAAAACTAAATCAAAATATACCATATATATAAGAGTAAAATGTCAAGAAGAAAACATAAGACAAAGAATTTATGACATTAGAATAGACAAAAATTCAAAATCACAAACCATAAAAAAACCCCAAAACAACCAAAACAGCCATCTAATAAACTGTGCTTTATTGAAAGTAAAAACTTTTGCTCTTTTAAAAACATCATTATTAAAAGTAAGTGATCAATAAGTACATGAAACAAAACCACAATAAGGGTACACGCTGGTGGCTCAGGCATTAAGCAGTAGCTGGGGTTTAGACCATGTAAAGCCTAAGGGCCCAGAATTGAGACCCAGGTCCTAGGGATAGCAAGCAAAATGAACAAAGAACTAAACAACTAACTAATAAATAAATAAAAATGCTTATTCCTCCTCCTCCTTCCTTCCTGTCTACCTGCCTTCTTTCCTCTATCAATCAATCAATCACAAAATAATACCACTTAGCATTCACTCAGTGGCAAACATTAGCAAGGCTGACAAGTCTAAATATTGGTGAGGACGCACAGCTACACTGCTGTAATATCCCATACTTTAGCTACTACCCACATGCAGACACTTAAATTTAATTGAACAAAATAAAACATTTAGTTCCTCAGATGTATTGGCCATATTACACTTGCCGTAAGAGCCCAAAGGCTACTGTATTGGACAGTGCAGATACAGGATGACATCAATGCAGATATAAAGTGCTCATCCATTCCTAGTAGAAATGTAAAAATTTATCACCACTTTAAAAAAGTTTGATGACTACTTTCAAAGTTAAACAAAACTTAACAAATAGCACAACAATTCTATTCTAGGTATTCACTCAGCAGGGATATTGTCACTAGAGGCCTCGTGGGTAACTGGAACTAACACTCCTGCCAGAAGTAACAGGAGTCTCTTTCATAATTGTCAATGGAGGGTAAGTGGGACCCTGCAATTACACTCATAGCAGCAGTAACGGGACAGCACTTACCAGGGAAGTATCAAAGAGAATTATTAAATCAGGATATTAAAATCAGATGCAGCATCTCATGACACAATACCCAAATGTTCATATTTTCACTGAAAATTATTCATACCAAGAATCAGGCAACTTCTACTTAAACAATTTAAAAGATGATCCATAGATGCTGAAACCAAGATGACACAGTTAAAATTATCACACAAGGATTTTAAGACAACTAAAATAAAAAACATTTCAATGAGAATTACTAACAGTAGGAAAAAAAGAATAATAGAAATAAAAAATAGACTGAATACAAATGAACAGTCTCAGTGACCTGTGACACTATAACAAAAGATCTAATATTAAGTCTTGGAAGAAGAGGAGAAAAAAGGCAAGGTTGAAAGAGTATTTTAAAAAGCATGGTTGAAAAATTTCCAAGTTATAGCAAAAGACATAAAACATAAACTATAAATTTAAGAAATTAAACAAATACCAAAAAATATAAATCCAAAGCAACTGAAACCAAGATACACCATAGTCAAGCTTCTAAAAACTAAAGACAATGAAACAATCATGAAGGCAGAGAGAAATGATACCTTTAACTCAAAAGGGGAAAACCAATTTGAATGTCAGTGGATTTCTAATCAAAACCTAAATAAGTCAAAAGTAACTGGCATGTTTTTCAAGTCCTGAAAAAAAAAGAACTGTCAACTCAATTCTTCATCCATCAAAGATATCCTTAAGAAATGAAAAGTAAATCAAGTAATCTTAGATAAAGGAAAACTAAAGTAACTAAGATGTTCCCTAAAGAATGGATTAAAATTTCTCTAAATAGAAGGGAAAAGAAAAAGGTGGAATCTTAGAAAATCGCAAAAAAGACCAAAGAGTTAAAAATGTGGTTAAATACAATATAGTTCTTCTCTTTTCAAGGTTTTTAAATTATACCTGACTGTTAAAACAAATGTTATAATATTATCTAATATGGTTCACAATGTATATAAAATAAAATATATATTTAAGACAAATATAAAATGCATATCTATGCATGCACATATGAATACATATTTACACAAAAATATTTTTAAAATTAAACTGGAGAAGATAAAGAGCCATAATGGGAGGTATAACTATAACTTTACTTGAAGTAGCAAACTGCAGCAGTGCCAGCAATATTGTGCTAAGGATAATGTAGTATCTACAGCAAAGTTGAAAAAAGTCATAAAAAGAGATACATTTAAAAACACTATGGTAAATCAAGATGGAATTCTAAAAAGTATTCAAGTAACCCACAAGAATATAGGAATAAGAAATTAAAAGCAGAGGAAACAAACAGAAAACAAACAATGAAATGACAGACCTATGCCTATCCATATCAATAATGATCTTTAATTATTCCCAAACTGGAAACAACTAAAATGTCCTACAATAACAAAATGGTTAAACATACTGTGGTAGATCCATGACATGGGATACTATATCAGCAGTAAAATGGAGTGAACTATTGATACACACCACAACTTGGATGGACCTCAGGGATATCATAAAGAATGAAAAAAGCCTGTCTCAAAGGGCATATACTATATGATCCCATGTATATAACATTCTCAAAGCTTCAAAATTATAGCATGGGGACACAAATTAGTGGTTGGCAGGAGGAAGGATGGGAGAGAGGAGGGTGTGTGTGAGAGTGGGTGTGTGTGTGAATGTAATGGGGAAGAAGGCGGGCATCTTTGTGGTGAGACTGCAGTTTCAGTTACATGAATATACATACACATGAGATAAATTACCAAAAGAACTATACAGTCACTTCACATCATTGTCAATTTCCTGGTTTTGATATTCCTCTGTGGAAGACGTACCTAACAGAGAAGATAGGGTGCATGTTACACCACACTTCTCTGTACTATCTCTGTAACTTCCAGTGAATTTATAATTATTTTAAAGTAAAAGGGAATGAACTTTGTGAATACTTTAGGAACTCTATATCAGGATATATATGATATGTATAAATAATAGTAAGTAGCTTTAGTCATAAAAACTATAAACTGGAAATAATGTTCACTAATAAGCAAATGAATAAGCACCTGGTTATGAAATCATACAACAAAATATTAATCAACAATTTTAAAAAATGAACTACTTTCGCACACAATATGGACAAATCTCAAAAATTAGCTGCTGGGGATTAAGTGTAGACAGACATTTTGAACAAAAGGGAGTTTTCTGATGTGACAGAACTACTTGTATCCTGCTTGTGGTAGTAGTTACACAAACTCATACATGTGTTAAAGCTTATAGAACTAAGAAAAAGCCAATTTTACTGTATGCAAATTTAAAAACTAACAATAAAACGCATAATTTCCCATCACAATTTTTCAAGTTACATCTCCAATTATTTGATAGATAAGAAAAAGATTATTCTAGTCTTCCTACTATTGCTAGTTGATGTTAAGTGAGTAATTTAACCTCTCACCCTTGGTTTCTCTTTGTAAAAAGAAAAGAGATAATTAAATGATCCCTAAATCCTCTTCCTGTTCTAAAGCTCATTCCTATTCCATGCTTCTGTTAAATTTTTATTACCTCAGAATTAACAAGGAACACAAAATATTTCTATGCACTCAAGTGGATTCTATTATCTTGCTTCAGACAATGTAGGCTGGCATTCAATAGTCTGTTATTAGCTTTTGTGATCTCTTTATAGGGTTCTAAACATTTGACCTTACTTTACTTTGAGTAGATGATCTTTGGATAGCACTCTCCCTTATTTGGAATAACCAGGCTTCACACTCTAAGCACTATGCCAGAGATTTCTATGGCCTTCATCATGTCGGACCATCTTTATCTTATACTATTAATGTCATATAAACAAACATTCACGCTAAAATTCAGGCTACATAACACACCTGGTATTGGCATTACTTGAGAACAGAGTAAGTCATTTTTAATAGTTTCATTCAATATGATAAAGTACTTTTTAAAAAACCCTCTATGGAAAGTCTAGAGTTCCCTAAATCTTTAGCCATCTTTTATTGCCCTTAGAAGATAAGCAACATTTCGGATTACCAAACCTTGTATTAAAAATGTTCTGTCTGTAAATAGGAATGAGCAAAGTCAACAAGGGAGCATATACAATTTCAATGTCAAATTTTGTCTTAATAGCAAAACCCGGTTGCAATTACTGGCCTTTGGTTTAAAATTTTTTTGAAAGTGAATTTTTATTGAAGAAATGAGTTAGAGAGCAGTGATTACCATGCTCTCAATATTATCCAGAATAATAACCTTTGAAAACTCATGAATTATCCAATCCACTTTAGAATTATCAACTTTGAGAAATGATAAAAATAAATTTGGCACATATATATGCCAACAAATTTCCAGTTACTGTACTTGCTTGATACTATTTAACTCTAATAAATTCAAACAACTAGGCAACTACATATAGGCTAATCTTAAAAATTTAGGTCAACAAATTCTGTAACTTGCCTCATTACTTACATTTTTGTTTTTTTAAAACTATGAATCAAATTATTTTACAAAGATACTTAAGATATAAAATGAAGCCATGAAATACAATTAAGTATTAAACAGCAATACAGTTGGAAAACTAATCAAGATTCCTTCAAAACTTCACTACCATATTAAACTTTAAGAAGCTTGCAAATCACATAAATTAACTACATTTCTTTTGCTTTTTAGATCACATAAGCACACACACATAAATACACCCAAATAGCAACATTTTCCTCATGGCTACTCTTATATTTATGGAATATGACATCAAAAGGGATTTAAGAGTTCTTAAATCTCCATACACCTATTACAAATTGATCTCATTCACAGAAAGTACCCTGGCACAGAAACTAAATTCCATAGTAAAAAGCACACCTATAATTAACATTAAGCCATGCGCGCCGTGTTGTAATGGTCAGGCACAGTCCACATACATCCCAAGGACATAGGTTCATGTCCCAGGACCTGGGGGAACAACCAAGATGAACAACTAAATTTTAAAAATGTTTTTTTCTCCTTTCTCTCCCTGCCTGCCTCTGCTTGCCTACAGTCCTGCTTGCACCTTTCCTTTAAAAAACAAAACAAAACTGAATTAATCTCCTGGCAAAACACACTATTTTGTGCTACCATATTTTTCAACAAGAAAAATGCTTCAATAATTTTATATAAATTCAAAAATTAAAAGACATAATGCAATTAAAACAATGCCTTCTGAGCCATAAGGCCCACATATATATTAAGGAATGTTTTAATATAAATAAGACACCATCCCAACAGCCAAATAAAGGAAGCTCACAAATCACAGGTAAAAGCTCAGACATATCTCTAAAAATTCTAAGACCCCAGCTAAAATATCATAATTTCATTACAACCGCTAGCAAATGAGAAGCTAATAGTAGTCCCCTAAACCCACTTCATTTGGGTGGTAACCAAGAGATACATTTTGATGAGACTGTCAGGTTTTTTAAAATTTCTAGGAGACTAGTTCCTAAATTATCTCAAAACAAAAACTAAGTATCAATTACTATGAAGTAGCCTTTTCATTTCCTCCTTTAAGGGAACTAAAGCAGGGCTGAAAAAAACTTGCACATGTTCTAAGGCCAGAGAAGAAGCTGAGACTGAAAAAAAGGGTTCTATTAACATTTTTCTCAAGGCCATTCCCTGAATTCGATGTGATCTGTGGGAATGGGGTGGGCTGCAAAGGTGGGGCTCCATAGGGAAGGGCATGCAGAAAAAATATCAGCAGCTAGGCAAGGGAATCTTGAAAGTATTCTTAAGAAAAATAACGTCAGGAAGGACATAATACATTCTTATTCTCTAAGTCAAATCGTATAAGGATGCTTTCAAATTTTCTTCTGTATCTACTCCATCTTTTACTATTTCCTTTTTTTGAGTAGAATCATCTGGTAGATCAAAACTTCTTCCATGTATTAGTCATACATATGTATATATGCACACACACATACATATATATAGTCATATATGTATAACTTTAAAATAAACTATAACTAGAAAAATGGAAATTTTATAAATGATGAAATTTTCATATCCACAGAGAAAATGCGAGAAAATCTGTTCCTTTTAAAGGAAGAACAATTTGGGGACTTAAACTGCAAAATCAAAACTGTTAATATCCAATACTACTTTTCAGATAATTTTCAGAAAATTAGACTCACATCACTAAATATATGAAATGAATAATTTTGTATAAAGCTCAATCTTACACTTACTTGTTCATTTACTGGGCTATCCTTTTGAAGCAACTGTCTTAAGTTCTCCTTAGCTCGTCTAGAATTTAGAGGTACTTTATTATGAAATATGGCTTCTTCTTAAATTATTTTGTTAAGGCTAAAGTAACTTAAATAGTACACTATTGATAAATTTGCATAGTAAATTTGCATGGTAAATTTCTGGTTGAGAATGACAGTCAGTTTCGGCCCAGCTACGTGACCTTGGACCAACTACTCAATTTGCTCATTTGTGCAATGATATATTTAATCCACAAGACTGTGGTGAGGTTTATATGAGAATCATGTATGTGAAAGTCCTTTAGATTCTTATAAAGTTTGATACAAATGTGAGGGCCTCAATTTCTTCATCTATTGGGAAGATTTAGTTAGGTAATCTTAATTTAAAGACTTCTCATCTTTAAAAGGTAGCTAATACTTGTATTTGAAGCACAAAAAAAAACAACTAATAGGATAATTTTATCATTTTAAGAGATGTAGGTAACAATTAACTCTCATTTTACAAAATAAGTCCAAAAGTAGGCTAAGAGACTTATAGATCATACAAATTGGTAGGAAATAGGGACACAGGGAGAACTCAGACCTGACTTCTGCCTCAAATCCCTTTCTATCATCTGATACCATTCACTATTTTATTGATCTAAACTTGTTCTTCACCACAGCTTCGATAAGTACCTTTTCAAACTGGTTATAATGAAAAGCTTATTAAAAAGTTATAAATATTAATTTGCTGAAGATGACTAAACTGCTAATAGTCTATTTAAGAATGTCTGCAAATAAAACTAATAGTGAAAATAGATGAGACCAACCTGTCCAGTTATCTCTTTGGTTTGTGTGCTTATTCAATTTTAAGCCAACAGGCATAGTATATAATTCCTATCTAATTTTTCCCAATAAAGAGTTTTAATTTTGTTTTTGTTACTTACTAGCTATGATCTTGGACAGTTTTTTAATTTCTCTGGGATCAGTCTCATTATTTTTAAAACAGAGATTAAACCAAGTATATTGCCTAGTTATTATAAACTGAATGAGCCAACTCATGTTAAGACCCTATAATAGTGCCTGGCATATAACAGTTGTTCCCTTCCCAATATTAGTTTCCTTCTCTAAACTCTTAAACTTTAGGAGAATGGAAAATTATTTCCTCTCCTTTTACTTTATCAGAAAAGTTCCTTAAATTAAACATACGGGGTCCTTGTCTTCACCCTCAATTATCAGCAGTTTATAACAACTAAACGTAAATAAAACAAAGGGGCATTGTGACATAATGGAAGGCAAATGGGGTAAGGAGTCAACAAATCTATTAGAATTCTAGCTTGACTAAGAGATTTTGACCTTGTGCAATTTCCAAAACCTCTGAAAATGTCTTATCTGAAAATGGGACTATGTAGCTTTTTATCATTTGTCTTTCATATTCACAGAGACAATGCAAATACTTTGAAAAGAGCATGTCTTATTCATTTATGCTCTTCCACACTAAGGCAAGGTTCAAAATTAGAAGATTTGCTGCTAAAGTAAGGCAGGAAACTGATAAAAAGGGATTCAAGATTAGAATAAATGTATTATAGAAAGAAAAATGCAAACCTGGTTTAACTGGCTCCAACTCTGGGAATTATGTCATTGCTTCCTTTTCTTTCCTTACAGACAGACTTCAAATATCATTTTCCTACAAGAAGATGCAAAGTGGGGAATATATATTAGTAAAGGTCATTTGAATCACACTTTTAAACTGCACATTCCTCAATTTACCATAAGGTACAGTCACGCTTTCACTTTTCTATTTAATAGTCTTGTTTTTTTTAATGATTGAAATAGTCAAAAGGTGCTTGTTTTTTAAAAGAAAGGTGCAGACAGGAGTGAAGACAAACAGAGGCAGGTAGGCAGGAAGAGAGGAGGAAGAGGAGATGAATTATTTTATTTAGTTGTCCATCCCGAGATATGAACCTAGGAACTTGGGATGTATGCGGACTGCACCCAAACTCAACCACCAGGATGTGCTACCAAAAAATGTTCTTGCTGTTTTATACAACAGAAAATACTATAGATTTAAGTAGTCAAAGTAATCTTACCTCAAAAAATTACTTTCACTGAATACCATGTGTTTCTTAAAGATGACAACTATCAAAAACTGAGTGAAACACTGTAAATCATGTAAATCACTACATTGTGCAAAAATACTTCTAGAACTATACTTCTTAACCTTTTGGGTAGAAAATCTTTTGGGCACAAAATGAAGAGAATCAACTGAAAGCTATTAACTACATCCCCAGAAAATATACATTCCTACACTGTATTTTGAATATAATTTTAGTTGAGTCATGAAACCCAGCCACATATCTGGTGAATTGCTAAAACCTATTACTAAACTACAAGTCACCTGTTTTGGGGTTTTACTATATGCATTTAGAGGATGTTAAAACCGTAAGAAAACATTTGTTGATAATAGAACTGTTAATAGAAAAAAAAAATACTGGCCCAGAAAGATTTTTTAAAGTGTTAAATAAAGTCTTACTGTATTCAGAAATAGGAGGTGCCCAACTACTATGCTAATCCACATAAGACTGACCATGCAGAATTTATTAAAATCAGGACCTTTGGATTAAAGCAATTCTCATATTGAAACCATTAACAGAAGACTTTCAAATATGTTATGGTTTAAATACATACAATGTCATTAGTGGTGATTTAGAGAATGAATTTTGGGGTTATACAGACACGTGAAGAAGTTAATCAAGTCACTAATCTTTCTCATCCTCAGGTTCTTCAAATACAAAATGGGAATAATAAAACCTACCCTGGGAGCATATCATTTTAAGGATAAAGTCAGGTAACATGTATAAAGTATTTAATGCAGTATACAGTTAGGTGATTATGCAATGATATTAATTAAAATATTTCTTGTCAAATCATGGAATAGGGTGAAATATGAAATGAAATGTCAATGAATGAAATGCTTTCCAGCTGTCGAAAAAAAGTGGCAAATATTTATTGAGTATCTACTATATAATATACTATTCAGTTGTTATTAAGGATATGAAAAGGATAAAGCTATCCTCCTTTCAAGAGGAATTAATCAAAGACACAGAACTTTTCCATCTCTGTCTCTGTTTCCATCTTTTCCTTATATGTTCTGCTTTTCTGCCTACTTCATATTCTACTCACATTCTCCATGCTTTACCAGGACAGGGAGGATCCTCACATGAATACCTCTTGATTCTGACCTTTCACTGAGGCTGACTCCTTATCGTCTTGTTTTCTAGATATTTCCATCTTAATGTACCACAAACTAAAAACACAATACATTGAAAACTGAATCACTCATCTTTTCCTTAAATGTGTTCCTTCTTTAAATTCCCTATAACAGCTAATGGTACCACAGCCTCTTAAGACACTCAAGCCAAATGTCTGGCAATAATCTTACAATTCACTAATCAGCTTCAAGTCTTACTAAATTCTATTTGAAACACTTTCCAACTCTACTTGGTCAACACCATCCCCATTAATAGCATCCAGTTCTCTCAATATGAACAAATCAATAATCTACCCACTTCTACACTTATCCCACCTCAAAATAGTTTACCAAACTGACACCAGAATGACTGCTCTCAAATGGAAATTCTGCCACAGCATGCATTATCATATGTCAAATCCATCAAAGGCTACCAGTTACCTACAAAATAAAGTACAAGTTCAACCACAGAACAAAGGTCCAAGTGTGACATATGAAGTCCTCAGTGACTGAGCTTCTATCTTTCTCTTTTCACTTCCGATATTCCATGTCACCACCCTATAGTCATACTGAACTACTTGTCAATTTCGGATATTCTCATGCTGTTCCCTTTGCCAATATATCCTTACATCCTTATCTTGCATGGGAAATTCCTTCTAGTTTTTCAAGATTTAGGTCCAAAAATACCTTGTCTGGGAATTGTCTGAAATATACTTCACAAATCATCACAACTAGCATTCAGGAGATATTTATTAAATTGAGTGAAAACAAACTAAGCAAAATAATGACAAAGCAGCATACAATTTATATAGAGAGAATCAGTGAGAAGGGAAATGAGGTACATTTCAGTATTTCTCTAGAGAAAAAAATCTTGATCTGGGGATCTGAGAAGAAACTATTCCCATATTATAGAAGACAGGAAATAAAAATATTTGAGTAAAAGAGATCTAAATGAACACATTTAGAAGAGACATGTATACTGTAAGGCTGGAGGGATAGTAAACAGAAAATAAAAATTCACATGTATTCATCCTTATAAAGAGATCTAGAGACTACAACCAATAAATCATGACAGACTATCAGTTTATAATGTGTTACTGAAATTGGGATAAGGTAAACACAGACACTTTTAATAAGAAGTAGTCAACTCTATGAAATAATCTTTAGAACATTAGATTGCTTTAAGTCAGTAGAGGACAATGAAAACATAGTAAGTATAATGCTCAATTCATAGAGAACTTTAACTGAATATTTTGCTTTCTGGATACAGTATAATTAAAGATTATCAACCGTGAAACTTAAATATACTAATATACGAGTCATAGAACAGAATAATTTATGAAATATTCCCATAAGAAAAGTAAAGACTAAGGCACCTGCCAAGAATAAAGAGAACAAAAAAATGCTTTCATCCCTGTACTCCAGTTAATGCACAAAAATTTGCTCTTGCAGTAAAGACAGAGAACATTCACTCCAGTATATTATCTAGAAGACCACAGAGTTGGTCAGAAGAGGATCAAGTTAGAACATAAGCAAAACAAGTAAATCTGCCATCACAAACTGAAGCATCTCTAAATGGAGATCTTCATCATTTTTAGTTTGCAGACTGAACTATACAGCTGTGAAAGGCAATCACCACATAGAGCACCCTCTACATACAGGATCAAGGTGACCAGACGACAGCCACAAGCACAGAAGCACTTGGGAGCACAACATTAATTTGCATGGAGCTATGTCTCTTGCCCTTGACTGTAAATGCCATTTCTCTGTTTTCAGATTGCAGATGCTAAAAGGAGAAATATAAAGCTTAATATTAATTTTCAACCTAACATTTATTATGTCAGAAGATATGGGCAGTTCTCACTCTCATATAATACCTGTCATTTTAAAACTCCCTAATGATATGAACCAATATTCATGAATGAAAGGTTGAAAGAACCTTTTGAGTAGTTGTATTAAAGCAAACTGATAGAAAGGTACAAACACTATCCTTGATTATGAAATCTCATCACACATAACCAGCATCGTGAAATAATTTTTTCTAAGAGAAGAGGGACTGAAAATGTCGCATGTATGCTAAAGAGAGTAACATCAAGCTATAAAACAAACTGGCAGCTCACCAAAAGGATGTTGACGATAATGTTATGCTCAAGTATGATGCAGATAATCATTTAGATACTGTCAATGTCACATTTCTTCAATATTGCATTTTATGTAAAAACTCACAGATTTAGAGAATATGGAATCATCTCTCTAAAATAGCAAACTGTTTTTGTCTGGTATGAATCTATTTTTCTATAAGAACAGAGTATTTATTTCCTGTGATCATAATCTCAAGTATAAATTGGACATAATGTCTGCACTGTACAAATGGAAGGTAAAGTTATGTTCTTTAAAGTTTCTATGAACAGTGAATTAGCAAATATTGTGCTTCCATCATTTCTAGGAATGTGAAATAAAGGATTAGGTTCCTACTAGCCTCTGGTCACAACATTTCCATCAACCAGTCAAAACATAAGCTTGTTTCATGTGTATTTCTGTTTACAGACACCTTATTTAATATATATTGCTGATCCGTTCAAATTGAACTCACAGCCATAACTCATGACTGTACAAAATTTATCTAAATATGTATTTTCTCTGTACGGCACATCACAGCCTTCTCATTCTCAGAAACACACACAGGTCTTCAGTATGACACACAGGGGCACAAAGTTCAACAGCAAAATGACCACCGGCAACACAAAATGTGAAAAACATGGCACTAAGGAAACTGCAAAAAGAATGCTTCTTTACAGTATGAGAGAAAACAAAGCAGAATGTTTGACTCAGCTGAGAGTGTGTACATCAGGTTGCTCAATTTTTTCTTTAGGTCACTCTTGAGCATGTCAGTGAATGACTGTAAAAGCACCACAACTACTGATGTGGAAATTAAAAATAAATTTAGCAATATATACACATATGCAGACATATACATATATACACACATACACATAAATTCATATGTATGAAAAACATATAAAATCTGGCAGGAAAGCAAGTTGTGTGACTCTAGTGGGTTCTCCTAAGATACAGTTCTATATTTCCACTTAGTGTATGATACCACTTCCTGAATGTCCTAGAAGCACTTCAAACTTAAGAGACTAAGTTCATTTTCTGTACTTACCCCAAACCAGTCTTCTACTATACTACTTCTCCAATAATAGCATCATCACATCTACTGGAATCACTGTAACTCCGATTCTCTTCTCCATATCCAAGTCGGGGACCAAATATCGTTAATTCATCACCTGAAATATCTCTTCAGTTATCTTCCGTTAACCAAATGCAGTACAATTATCACTAACTTTCTATCATTTGGACCACCGGAGCAGTTTATTGTCTTCCTTATCTAGCCCCTACTCCAAAACCACAGTCTGAATTACTGGCATTGCTATTTTTCCAAGATTTAACCACACTCTTTAATTCCAGGTACCTATATGATAAGCCTCAATTTTTATGGTATGTGTAGATAGATACAGATACAGTTTCTTTTATGATTTGGCACCAACCATCTTTTTAGACTCACCTACTCACACCTGTCTTGATAAATTCTATACTCTAGCCACAGTAATCTATCTTCTATTATTTGAATATATCATGCCTTTTAAAGGTCCTTTAATTTGCAATAGAACTGAGGTTACCAATACAGAATGGGACAGAGGGGAAAGGGGCAAGTCATGATAGAGTCCACTAGACAATGATGAAGAACACTTGATTTGGTGGAGGGCAGGGTATGTTGACGGATATCTGAGGAATGGGGAAACTGCACACTTGGGGAACCTATACATATGCATTTATTTTGAAGTGTAAAATAAAAGTTACTGCAATAAAAATAAGTGAAAACAAATAAAATTTCAAAAGATTCTTTATACATATTAGTCCTTCCTAGAACTTTTCCATTTTCTACTTGCTCTTAAAGCCTCTTCTGATGTCAGCTTCTCTGTGAGGCCTTTCCTCTTAAGATTCTGTCTCCACCTCAGGCCAAGTTAGTCATTATCCTTTTGGTGCTTCTACAGTATTTTCATATACTTGCATCACAGAATTCTTTAACTTGAGTTCTAATTACTAAGGGAGGAAGTACAATAACATTAAGGTTAGATAAACAATTATTACTCTGGGAGGTGGGTGATGAGGATTCATTATACCATTGTCTTTTTTAGTGTGTATGATAAGCTACCACTAAAAAGAAAGTGAAAAAAAAAATCAAGCGAGAGAGAATATAGTTGCCTACAAGTAACTGAAAATCTGAATGATATGTCACTTAAACAAATAGGGCATTTATATTTTTCCCACATAAAAAGTACAAAAGCAGGTGGTGTAGGTTTGGTAGAGAGGCCCCAGAAGGTCAAAGGCTCTCTCTATTTATGTGCTCCATTAAGATGTTAATCTGTTGCTTCAAAACCGCTTGCTGTAGATGCAGGCAATACCTCTGCATTCAAGGCAGAAAAAAGTCATAACTTTACCTTTTTATT
Organism: Solenodon paradoxus; assembly: GCA_004363575.1. Classification (NCBI taxonomy): domain Eukaryota; kingdom Metazoa; phylum Chordata; class Mammalia; order Eulipotyphla; family Solenodontidae; genus Solenodon; species Solenodon paradoxus. The sequence goes on from RJWH01000094.1 coordinate 1,393,279, forward strand.
AGGGGACCAAAAAACCCTTTTTATGTCCTCAACAAAATTAACTTATATCACATTGTCCATGGCAGTTAGGTCAGTCAAGAGTGTCTTGATGGCCTGATCTCCTTGTGGGTAGACTACTTTGTACTTTAGCAAGCAGCACATAGAGGTACTTTATATCATAATAAATGTGAAAGTCTAATAAGGGAAACAGTAGTACGTGTAATAACACAGAAACTCTGCTTTCCTAATATTCTTTTGTTGTTGTTAAATAGTATAATAAAAGGTACTCTAAAATTTGTCAGTGCTGAACAAATAAGGAATTATTAGCATTAGTTTGACATTTATTATCATGAAATACTTTGCAACTACTACTTTCTGTAGAATACCAAAAAGAGGATTTAACAATGAGTCAAGAGACCTGAATTTTTGTCCAGGTAAAACACTCAGGCTTGATGAACTTTGCTTTACCATAGTCAAATTAGTTCCTGGACTTGGCCCTGGCTTTTTCATGGGTAAAGGGAAGCAAGTTATGTGCAATTTTCATTTACATCTCATCAAGGAAAAAAATGTTTTACAAAATAACACTGGTATGCAAGCATATAATAGACATAACTTGAAAATCAGGATACGAAAAATAAAATGAACTGGTTAACACAGAACAGCTGATACCAAATCCTAACTCATCAATTAATAATTACTACCAATATATGAACAGTACCTAAAGTAGGCCGAGGTCCTAAAGCACTTCTTAGTTAATCAAGTGAGAAACAAAACAGTGGAAGCATTGAATATTAATTTTCCTCTGGCTTTAATAACCTTGATTGAGCTCATAAAGAATATGCCTCAATATGACCTTGTGGGCTCATACAGAGGCCACATTGGTAGTCAGACCTATTTCTGATAAATGATAACCTCAATAGTTTATTTTTCAAGTTATAATTATTAATAGTTAAATAATTCCAAACTACATATTTCCTCATATTAAGTGTTACATAAAAAGAACCATTATGTATATACCAAAAAACAAGACCAGTAGGCAATACTAAATAAAACAAAACAACAGTTGCAAACAAAATTTTTACAGATTATTATAGTAAGACCTGGTGCGTCTTCGGTTTTATCAGATTCAGAGACAATAGCTGCTTTGTAGAAAACTATGGTCTTCTATCAAGTTTGTTAAAAAACTTTCACTTCTCAAACACTGAAATATCTTAACTTTATTATTAAAGATTTACTATTTCCCGATTCATTTAAGCAGAAACTATTTTCCATGTTGGTTACCATGGAATTATTTCATACCGAAAGCTGACTCATCTTAATACAAAACTACACCAGGACTATAGGACAGTCAGTTCCAGCAGAGCACGGCAGCACCATTAGGTCATAAGCAGAACTGAAAAAGTCTAACAGTGTATCAAACTTCTTATATTACAGTTATAAGAGGAACATCTATTTCAATAAGAAATCAAAATGTTAGAAAAGCAACAATGAGCTTATGTTTTAAAGTTGTATAGATCCGGTTTCAATTATATCAATTTTTGTTTTTTATAGGAGAAACAATGCTTCTGTTACTGCTTTATCTGCATAAAAAGCTTGATCAACTAAAACTTCAACAGTGACTATTTCTCCTACAAAGAATTTAGGAATCCAAAATAAGCAATACATTATTTGCCAATGTTTATAAAAATAAAAATTAAAAGTGATATGTTTATAAGAAGCTATTTTAAATCTGTAAGTTGGCAGATGAAGTATACTGACATAGAGATTTTTTGCTCTTTGAAATACTCATTATTCTCTCATTAAAAAGCAGAGAGAAGATATTATATTAATAAAATGTTCAATACATCAAGACAATATAATTATAAACATTCATGCACCTAGTAATGAACTATCAATAATATTTGCAGCAAAACTGACAGAATATAGAAGGGAGAAAAGCAGCTCTATAATAGTAGTTGCAAATGCAATATATCTCACAATAATGGATACAACATCCAGAAAGACAATAAATAGAAAATACAAATGACATAATAAATTAATTAGATTTAGCAGAATGTGTTACCCAATAACAATGGAATACACATTCTCCTCAAGAGCACATAAAACAATTTCCAGAATAGACCATATATTAGGTCACAAATTAAATTCCAACATATTTAGAAAGATAAATATTACACAAAATATCATTTCCAACCATAGCATAATAAAGTTAGAAATCAGCAACAGAAGTAAACTGAAGTAAACGAAAGTAAAAGAAAAATCATGGATTTGTGGAAATTAAATCACACATTCTTTAATAATCAATGGATCAAAGAAGAAATCACACGGGAAATCAGAAAATACCTTAGAGATGAATCAGAATTATAACATAACATATTAGAAATTGTGGAATATAAGGAAATTAGTACTAGGGGGGAAAATGTAGTTACAAATGCTTTCTTTTAAAAACAAGAAAAATTTCAAATCAACAACCTAACTTTTCAACTAAGGAACTAGAAGGAGAACAAAATAGAAAGAAGGCTATGACAACCCTGCAATGGGCCAAGACACTACTCACACTGTGTCACAAATTCTACAAAGCCCAAAGGGCAGGCAGCTCTACCTACTCACCATGTAGTAACACCTGCAGAGGCTGGGTGGAGTTCACATCAGGGCAACTTAACCAGGCCCAACCATCACAATATAACTGAGATGGGCCCACAGACCCACATACCATCACAATATAACTGAGATGGGCCCACAGACCCACATACCATGCTGCCCCAACATAGGAGGTAGGTTGGTGCAGCCCCCACAGGAAGCACACCTGGAGAGCCTAGCTTGGGTAACCAGAGGGGACTGCACTTCAGAACTCCATGGGATATAATCTGCATAAGACTGACTGGTTTCAAGATCAGGAGAAGTTGTAGTTACCTATACTTACAGAAAACCATGAAAATCGGCACATGAGAAGGCAGAGGAAGAGACTAAACAAAAGAGCAAGACAAACTCCTAGGAGATGTCCTTTAAAAAATGGAGACAAGAAACTGGATGAAAGTCAAAGTAATGGTCATAAAGATGCTCACTAACCATAGGAGAATAGAAGAAACAGAAAAATTTTTAAAGATCCAAGCAATTCTCAGAGCTAAAGAACATAATAGAAAAAGGGATGGGGACATACAAAACTACACACATTCTTTGAACTTTGGCCACACTACCAAATACTACAGCGTGGAGAATGCTCCAGGAGACCAGTCACTATCATATTCTGACATTACAGATCAAAATTCTAGCTTAGTCATAAATGACCAAAATTGGACTTAGAAGTAATCAACTGCAAAAAGAAAGAAAGAAAGAAAGAAAGAAAAAGGACGAAAGAATGAAAGGAACAGACTATAATCCACTGTCATCTGTTAGGACACCAAACTGATTTTGGAAGAGTTTAGTATGACTTGAATTTGCTAAAATTAGGTCTCAGGATACACACAGACTGTGAATGCTCTTTGATGCAGCTGATTTGATGGATGCTATGGAGAAGTACTACTGCCATTCACAGGAAGAAAAAGCATATATTTTATAGCAGCTACTTAAAATCAACATTTTCCATGACTTAAAATGGTAAGTAAAATATTCTTAATTCACACTTACTGCAAGTTGTAAATAAAATGTATGTTATAAACTTTTCTTTAGCCATATAGTAAGGTGTTAGTGATCCCATGCTTGCTGTTTCCCTAAAGCATATGTCACTTCAGTTGACATAACAGCACATCTTCCTTGGAAGGAATTCAATCATTCTGTCAATAGTCTCAGTGAAGTAGTTGAAACCATTTCTCCAAGGGAATTCTCTTACTACTGTGAGGTGTCTCTCTACAGCACTTTAAAATCTGTAGGCACATGAAATCGGAGGATATGATAGAAAAAAATATATACTAGGTTTTTACCTCAAAAATACCAGTAATACTGCTTTACAAACTACGAAGTTCACTGGGTTCTAAGAATTGATGCCTTGTACATTGTAACCGATAAACAAATATTAGTGAATATCATTATAACCATTGGCATTAATAAAGTAGAAATACCAAAATTTTCAATTACTCCTCCTGCTCCTTATTTTTCCAATTGTGTTACATTACAGATAATTAATACTTATAAAAATAAGTTGGTTGAATTAAGGCAAAATGACTCCTTGATTCAGATATTTCTTAATATCCTATAATGTTGATTTATTAAGAAACAGTGATTGATCAAGGGTGGTCATCTTTTTCTTGGCTATGTCTGTAAATAAAAACAAAATTTATGACTGATTACAGATTTCCTCTGGAGTTTAGCACAGAAGTTCTGCTTACTGACATCCTGATCGCAATGTGAGACAACTGTAGCATTAAAAAGGGTAAAAACCTAGCTGAAAATCACAAAGAATCTAGCAGAAAAATTTAGATGAAGAGTACCTGCTGTCTCTTCTTTGGATACTTCAATGACTGATCTCTTAAGATAAAGGAGTCTTTCCCATTGGAAAACAGAAAAACTGCTATGCCCTTCTTCACATATCACATTGCTCTGTTTTTCTATCTTTCAGCTCTTATAGGAAATAATTACAGGTCATTGCTGCCATTTCCTGTAACCACGATATTTGTGCAAGTGGATGGGCTGATGGCAGAGAGAATTTAGATCTTGCAAGCTCAGATATACCAATCATCTCATAATACAGGCTATGGGTAGGGGGAAGGAAAATAGCTTAAGTAAAATAAAAAGAAGATTGGAAGGGAGGAAATCTGCTATAAATAGGCACAATTTTCTGTTTTTCCTAGCAGCCACAGAGATCTAACAATGTAAAAAAAAAACCAAACCATATCTATGAGTTGGGAAGTATTTTTCCTATGAACTGAAAAATAAACTAGGTGATATCTCATGCTAATTACTCTCTAGTTTGCCACCAGTCACTTGGAGCATAGTGGATTTACTAACAGGTTTTCAAATGGTAACAAAATGGGCGATGATAACTGCAGTTGTGCTCTCTGCTACATTTTTAAATTGTGGCAGTGAAAAAGAAATTGATCTTGCTGTTTAATATTATGTTTCTACCCCTCCATACAATTGTAAGATTAATGTAACGTCCACTTAAAGCACATCTCAAACTCTCTCAAGAACAAGAATTGAATACCGATAAAACATTTACTTATCTCTCAATGAGAAATTAATCTTATAGTTTTCAATTTTTTATTCAACATTAATTCCACAGCAATATGTATGAAATCTACTGTAGTCCTGGCATTTTAATAAAATTATCTAATCATTCAAAGAACACAAACTATATTTAAAATTTTTAACACCACCATTTCTTTTTGGTTTCAAAAAATGTAACTGTTATTTTTGTTATGTTTTACAAGTTTCCAATTTTTAAATGAGAAAATTCAGACATTTAAATATAATTTAAAAGTAGTTTAGTCCCTATAGTTTACTTATTTGTCACTCTACCTATCTTCAATTTTAGCTAAACCAGGCTAATACGGATTGTCACATAACTGGACTCATACAGTCTGTAATATTTTGAGACCTGCTTCTTTAACTCAGCAGCATGCATTAAGATTCATCTATGTCTTTTCATGGTTTGCTAGTCCTTTCATTTCTATCACTGAAAGGGAATCCATTGTATGAATGTATCAAAGTTTACCAGTTGCCTATAGAAAGATATCTTGGCTACTTTCTGGTTTTGGTGATTATGAATAAAGCTGCCATAAATATTTGTGTGCAGGTTTAGTAGCTCTGAGATTTCAGAATAGTTGCACAAATGCCTAGGGGCATGCTTGCTGATTGGTATGGTAGACTATGTTTAGTTTTGTAAAAACAAACTGCCCAACTTTTACAAAATAGACTTACTATTTTAGATTCATATCTGCAAAGAATGAAAGTTACTATTACTCTACATTTTTTGCAAAATTTGGTTTTGTCACTATTGGATTTTAGACAGTCTAATAGCTATGTGACGTTATTTTGTTACTGTTTTAATATGCAATGCCCTAATATGATACGATGTTGGACATTTCTTTATATGCTTATTAACCACCTATATATCTACTCTGATACATGCTATCTGCAAACAGCTTGCTCGTTTTTTTGAACTGAGTTGTTTTCCTATTGCTGATTTTTAAAACTTCTTTGTATATTTTGAATACAAATTCTTTATCAGATGTTTTCTCATCTGTGGCTTTTAAGTTCTTTTAATAATGTCTTTCACTACACAGAAGTTTTCAGTTTTAACAAGCCAAATTTATCCATTTCACAAGTGTATTTTATTTCATAATAATTCTAGAATTCATTATATTTACTTCAAAATTATTTTATTGATATATTGATATAAAACATTGTAAAAGCATCAGGTGTACTGAATTATAATTAAATATCTGTATATACATAATAGTCACCAGAGGTCTACTTTATACCCATTACCATACAATTTATCCCCCTTTATCTACCTACCTTCCCCTTTCCCATCTGGCATCTACCACCTTGCTCTTATAATCAATGAGACTGTGTGTTTTGTTTATCTTCCACAATAAAATCACTATGTATCTGTCTTTCTCTAACTTATTTCACTTAGCATAATATTTTCTAGATTCTGCCATATTGTTACATATGGCAAAATGTCATAATTTTTTTACAGCTGAGTAGTATTTCATCATATGTATGTATGTGTGTGCCTAAGTATGTGTGTGTATATGTGTCTTCTTTATCCACTCATCTATTGATGAGCATTTGGTTTGTTTCTATATCTTAAGTTATTAAGATGCAATGAACACAGGGGTGCATATATCTCTTTGAATTAGTGTCTTCACATTCACTACATAAATACTCAGAAGTGGAATACCTGGATCACACAGCATTTCCATTCTTAATTTTTTCCATTCTGCTTTTCATAATGGCTTGACCAGTTCGCATTCCCAAAAAATAATACACAAGGGTTCCCTCCGCTCCACGTGCTTGCCAGTATTTGCTGTTTTTGTATTTTGCTTTATTTTTTTATATGTGTCATTCTCGCAAGTATGAGGTGATATCTCACTGTGGCTTTCATTTGCATTTCCCTTATGATAACTGATGATGAGCATTTTGTGTGTGCTGGTCATCTGCATGTCTTCTTTGGAAAAGTGTCTATATAGGGCCACTCTTCATTTTTTGATTGGGTTGTTTTAATGTCATTCAGTTGTACGATTCTTTATATATTTGGGGTATTAATCGCTTGTTGATTGTGTGAGTTGCAAATATACTCCTATATACTTCAATAGACTTATTGAAGTCTGCCTTTTTGTTTGAGGGTTTCTTTTTCTGTTTAGAAGCTTTTTAGTTTGATGTAACTCCATTTGTTATTTTTGCTCCTGGTTTCCTTGCCATTGAAATGGAATTCCCAAAGATATCTCAAGACCAGTGTCGATGAGCTTACTGCCTATGTTTTCTAATATGTATTTTATGGTTTCACATTTTATATTCAAGTGTTTAATCTATTTTTAATTACAATCCTATTGTTATCCTTAAGGAACATCCATTTCCTCAGGCAGATGTAGGTATTCATCTCTGCAGTGCAATTCTAGGGGCTGGGGCACTCAATGTGGGAAGCAAGCCCTTCGCTTCTGAGGGAGAAGATCCATGTTTATGATAGCCCTCCCAAATGCAGGTAGCTATGCTGAGGCATTCCTGGTAAGGTCATTTCTCTGCCTTTTCCAGTTGAGTCTTTCACTTTTCTGTGTGAAGATACTGATCCACTAATCTCAGTTCTGTTTCAAAGAAAGTTGCTTCATATATAGTTGCAGGTTTGTGGGAAGAGGAGAGCCCAGAACCTTCCTACTTCACTATCTCAAACAGTTCCTCTTGATGTTTTATTATTCATTCATTCATTTATTTATTATCATCACTTGCATTGTTTCTCAAATTATTTGGCATTATCTACATACACTCATTTTCATGTGTGAGGTAACTAGAAGGTGGCTGACAACAGACACCAAATACTTTCTTACGCCATTCAGAATTGAAGTGCATTTCTGGATCCTGAAAAAAGAACAGTTATGATCATGTAAAATCTCAGGAAATGGCTGTGTGATAGAATTTAGCATTTACATTTAGAATTGCTTAATCTTTCTTTTTATAGACTAGCTGGTATTTTCTTATGTCTCAACTGCCTTCCTCTGTCATCAAGGGCTCAGTTTCAAGGCTGAAATACATTACGATAATCACAGTCAACCAAAGGCATCCCAGTTCCAAACTCTTCATAACTGCACACTTTTCCCATCAATTTCACTTCAGTTAAAAGGAAGTTAAAGGAAGAATGTATGAATAAATCTGAACTTTCAAATTGGATTGCCACTGTTACCTCACAGGATAAGGCTTTTTATTAAATTTGACTCCTCCACACTATATTATACATTATAAATATGGCACATACATAAACATCTTCAGAAATTAAGCGACTCCACATTAGAAAGCAGAACTATCTGAAGTAAAGTTTCCATATACTTTACCTAAATAAATTATTATTCCTATTCCATCTTGGATATTTCCATTACTTTAAATTTCTTCAATCACTTTTCTTTCCAATCCAAAGAAGAAAAACAATAAAGTAAAAGTTATTTTTATTATTAAACCACCACTAACTTTGTGCATTTTTCAACTAGAGCTGCAGAAACCATGAGTAAAAGTCAAGTCCAGTCCCCAGGTCTGATGCTCACAGTATCCGACATTGAGAACATGGCAGCTTATTTGGGCCATGGCTTCTTTCTGTATAAAATGAGGGAACTGAAAATGATGATCCAGAAATTCTTTTAAGCAAACATCAATACTTCAAAATTTTAAACTTCTTATTGCTGACATTTTCACAAAGAATGTCCTTTTGAAAACGTTAGCAGAATAAAAGATATGCAGAATCACAGCAGATCACAAAGGCAATAGTTAGCATAAGGAACTGATAGATATAAACATTTGAGTTAATAAAATGTTAGCATCCTAACAAAAGCCTTCCAGTAGATTCTGCCCTAAACTGTTTTCTTTGTGTTGACTCATGTGACAGTTTTTCTATAAAACCCTTCCTGTTTCTGGAAGTCTTATGTTAACTTTTCTGACTTGCCCACTATTAAAGCATTTCAGCCAGACTGTGAACTCCTTTCATATTGATCTTGTAAGTTAGGTCATACAAAATTTGGATTGCATAGTTCAGCTTTTGAGTGTAATTCCCCATCTCAACAGAAGATAATTTGGAAGGGATCAAGCAAACAATCACAAAATACTGAGGGAAAAAAATTTCTCTGTTTCTTCTTTAAAGTTTTGTAATACTTAAGAGTTTTTAAACTCTTAGCGAGGAAGACTGGTCTTATTTGATTACAGTCTTCTTAATACTTAACAAGTGTTAGGAATATAGTTGCTGCTTAATAAATGCTGACTATGGAGTGAGTAAAAGATTAAAAATTTAAGAATATGACAACTTAATTTTACAGGTATTCATCAGAATGAACATGGAAAATGACTTTTAATATAAGTTTTCATCTCATAAACAGTTTTAAGCAATGGAGTATATGTATAATCACATACATATATATGACAATCTCTCCACGTCATTATGTCCTTATTTGAAAACTGGGATGAACTAAGTTTACAGGGTTGCAATAATGATTAAAAATAATATATGGAAAGCATCTGTAAGCCCACTGCTCAATTAAACAAATGGCAATATTATGTACCTTATTTCCTCAATATAATGTCACTTACTGGAGATATAATCTTTTGCTCTTTGCTTCATTTACAACATACCCATCATTTGCAGTTAAGTCCCTTCTGATCATACTCCAGTTAAAATATTCAGCTATCTATGCTTCTTCTACATATTAGTTTCATTGCAAAGCTCCCCTAGAAGGAAAAATTTCTAAAACAGTAGAGAAAAATCAGTTCTGATATTTCATTGCTTTTTTAAAAGTCCTAGAACAGTAATAATATTTATGACTCAGAGCACTGAGGCTTATGAAGCGGTAAATAGCTTTTGTGGCTGATTAAGCATCTCCGTTTCACTTCACACACTCTGGTACCATAGGTATTACTCCTTAATTAAATGCTTGTTTATGTTACACAAGGACCTTTTCTGATCCTACACCTTCAACAAATATTAGAATGAGGGAGAAAGGGGAAAATTTGAAATTATTGGAGGAAATGTTATTAATACTGGAAATTTTGTTTAAAGTTGGGTCAGCAAGAATACATAATATAAAAGTTTTACTGTTTAAAAAATATTATCAAACAGAAAACGTCTCAGAGACAGTTACCCCTTGGAGAGATGATTAATTTCATCTGAAATGCTTGAGTTCAGGAATACAAAAACTATAAATTGCAGGTAAAGGGAAGAAAATGTTCCTTTTCCATTTTTGCTGGAAATAAAAGAAATAATTTTCATTTGATAGGAATATTTTAGCACTTGAGTGGCAAAATATCCAAAAGGAACAACTCTGCATTATTACCAAGGATAAATGTGTCGTCACTCATTTACGGGAGTTTCATCCCAGATTAAAGTAAAGGAAAACTTCTAAGAGAAATCTTAGAATGCCCTGAAAAATTGTCCTCTGGATTTGGTGGTTCACAAGAAGTTCAGTTGACACCACTATTTTGACTTTCTTAATTCAAGCAGCAATGGAAAATCTGTAATCCTGCACAGACAAGAGGAATGACTTCTAAGGTGCCACGAATAATAATTCATGATAGAATGTGCATTTTTCCACAAGGAAAAAAAACCCACTTTTAGTTTCAGAAAAATGGCAACCTATGAAGTGAAGGAAAATGATTATATCAGATAAATCAAAATCTATACCAGTTTCTGTCACCCAAATGTTCTGTCTCCATTTAATTCACCAAAAAAGCCTAGACAGCTTTCCTTGATCTGTGAGCTAAACATTAAATTATATCTTAAAATATATCAGGTTCTCTCAAATAATTTGCACTTTTGTATAGGCATACCTCATTTTATTTGATTTTTTTAGCTTTAATGTACATGCAGATATTGCAGTTTTTAAAAATCGAAGGTTTGTGTAACCCTGCATTGAGTAAGTTTTTCAAATCCATTTTTTCCAACAGTATGTTCTAACTTTGTGTCTGTTCACATTTCTAGGCATGATGCCATTATACACTTTATAAATAGACTATAGTATAATATAAACAAAACTTTTATATTCTCTGGAAAACCAAAATTGTGTGTGATACACACTTTTTGTAATATTTGCCTCACTATGAAATTCACTTTATTGCAGTGGTCTGAAACCAAAAAAAAACTAACTCTGAGGTATAACTATACTTTGTATTTGCTATAAAAACATACCCATTTGTCGTATTTGTATCAATTTTATGATTTATACTAATGGAAAGGGGTAGAGCGGTAAATAATGCAAAGAATTAAAAAAATATTTAAAGTATGATGATAAAAAGAACTTTAAGTCATGATATATAAGGACATGGGGTTATTCCTAGAGGAAGGAGGGCCAGGCTGGCTGTCTTCAAATTCATTAAGTTAATAAACAGGCAAAGACCAATTAGGTCAGTGGATAAAAATTATGAGGCAGGTTTCAGTTTACTGAAAAAGGACTCTCTCTTATATTTGGGTGGTTAGAAACACTCAGAAACCAAATAGTATTGAGAGGCAGGTTTCAGTTTACTGAAAAAGGACTTATCTCTTATATACGGGTGGTTGGAAACATTTAGAAACCAAATAGTATTGAGAGGTGGTTGGACAAAACCAAATGATCTCTAATACTTCTTTCACCTCTTGAGTCAGTGAATCAATGACTGTTTTAAATGCACGTTCAAATCTATCGGAAGTTCATGAAACCACACAAAGTTCTAACTATAAGGTTTGGGTCTAAGGGTAAGGGCAGTAAGGAATAGAACCATGACTTTAAATCACTCTTTTTAAAATCTTTTATGCTCCCAGCTTGTTCATGGTACCATTTAAAGAACTTATTATCATTTTATTTATTTTACAAATGGAAACAGGTCTGAATGAAGGCACGTAGGCAGGCAGAGAAAGAGGAGGAAGACACATTTTAATTAATTTATTTAATTGTTCATTTGAGTGTTTTCCCCACCCCCAAGCCCGATCGCTGTCTGCCCCAGTCACAGACTTAACACCTGAGCCACTATTGGTGCACCAAGCAGAGCTTATTATTACTCAGAACTTAAAAAAAAAAAAAAGAAGAAAAAAGAAAAACAATTGCCAACTTTCTCTGTGAGTTTCTCATTAAAACATGAAAAACAAAACCAAACTAAAAAATTGGATTGGACTGCAAAAGGACTCCAAACAAAAAAATCTAGGTCGCTAACAAGAGTCAAATTTAAGAAAATGATCATGAAGCCTAGACAGAACAGGAATCTAATGGAACGAATTAAATGAGCAGTTTGTATACAGGAATGAAGGTTTCTAGAAGGATGGATTCAGAAAAATCTACTTTTAAAGATAGGGCTATAATAATTGCTGAAAATAATATGCAGCTATACACTTGCCACCTTAGCAAACTCTACAAATTTATGTAGAAGACAGAATAAGCAAACATATTATATAACAAAGGACTCTGACTTTGATCTGGGTGTGAATATACCATGGAAGTGTTGAGATATGAAGGGTGAGGTCTAAAAGATAACTTTCAGCCAGAATAGCAAATGCAAAGGCATAGAGATAGGAAGCAAGGTATACTCTAAAAACTAAACAAGGGAAGCTCAAGAAGCAGGAATCAGTCCATGCAGCATATCACAGGCCATGTTAGGATTTAGTCTGTGGTTTAAGATCCTGAGGAAGTCAGACAAGGATTTTTAAATACAGGGCCACAAGGTAAAGAATGCATTTTACAAATTACCAAAGCAGAGTGATAAGAGGTCATTTAAGAGGTTATGGCAGTGTATTTTAGAACAGAGTGGTGGTAATGGAAATAGAAGGCAAATGATTTCAAGGAGTACTTAAAACATAACAGCAGGTTAAGTAATAATTAAGTATTAAATACAGGGATCTTTGAAAAGAGTAGAAAGAGAATTAGGAAAAGTCTTCTGAAAGACCAACTCTGAGTTTTAGAGGACTGAATGGAATTGGGGATAGAAATAACTTCTGACTGAAGACATACTGACATATAACATCAATTAAAGACAGAATCAGTCAAATATTTGAAATGAATTTAGGAGGTAAGTATCCTACAGGGCAATTTCTGTGTGGGAAAAGTGCCATGAGATGCACTTAGACAGCCAGGGAGAGTCAGATCTTGAAGGGCTTTCAAGAGAAAAAAAAAAAAATTGAATTTTACACTACAGATGATGCACAACCAACACATAAATTTTTACTGAAGAAACAAGATTTTATCTGCCTTTTGGAAAGACTGCTTTGCTGGAAGTGAGATGAACTTGGGGCGGGGATTAGGTACAAAGAGTTGTAATGATCTATTTGGTAGGTTCTCAACAAATATTGCTCAAATAAATAATAAAAAGGGAGGTACACCCAGGTGGAGTAGCGATTAGGTCAGTAGCCTTGGGCCAAGTATAGTTAATATACATCTCAAGGACACAGGTTGGTATCCCTGGGTCAGGGAAAACAACCAAGATGAAAACTAAATAATACTAAATTAAAATGCTTTCTCTTCCTCTATCTTCCTGCTTGAACCTTTCCTTTAAAAAAATTTTAAAAAGGGAAAGGAAAAGAATAAAAATAAATGAATAATAACATTCATCTGATACCTGTTGAATTAAGTTGATATCTGAATTGACTAATGTGCAGTTGGCTGCAGAACTGCAGAAAAACCAAGGAACAAAAGCTTAAGCTCATAGGAGTTTATTTCAAACATTAAGAAGTCTGGAGTTAGGTAGACTGGGGATGGCTTAGCAATGATAACACAGAATCGGATTCCATCTACCTTCTCAGCATTTGCTTGCATGTTCGTGAGGGACACCCCAGAATCAATTTCACTTTCCTGACAGGAAGATGGCTTATGGGCTCAAAGATATTTTTCTTCAGGTTTTAACTTAGGATTTTGGAAAGTCCTTCCAACAGACCTGCACTTAAATTTCCCTGTCCAGTCTGTGTAACAGGGTCAATGCTGGCTGAAAGGTGTCTAAGGGAGAAGGAAATGAAGACGGTAGTTGGAAATGAATATTTAATAAGCCAACCTAAATTTGCAAAGGTAGAATTCATATTTACTAAAGATTTGTTATTTATTTATTATGATCTGGAACTATATTTTTTAAGCAGAAAGAAGGCATTAGGCAGGCAGGCAGCAAGAGAGAGGAGAAATAAGTATTTTATTTATTTATCTATTTATTACTCATCTTGGTGATGCACTCCCTGCTCCTTTCCTGGTCCAGAGCCTGGTCCTTGGGCTTTACATGGATTACGCCACCACAGACTTAGTGCCTGAACCACTAGGGCAAACCTATTTTTTATTCATTTTTTAGATTAATGTTATTGAAGAAACATGAATCATAACTCCATGTAGGTTTAAGGTGTGCATCATTGAAACCAATACCTATATAAAACATATTAAGTTTACCATCAACAGTCCAGTTCTTTCTTTACCATATATCTGAAGCTTGTTTCCCTATTTGCCTGCCCTACTCCCTCTTCCCTTTTTGCAACTACTAAACTGATATTTAAAAAACAAGGAAAATCAGAACTAGGGGAAAAGTAGTAAGAGAAAAATATAATAGCACCAAGATCTAGGTTTCTACTATCATTATCCAATACAGGGAAGCAAGATTCCTTGACAAAATAGCTAATTCTAAGTCTGTGACAGGAAATACACAACATAAAACGTCAGCTTCTGTAGTACCAGAGAATATCACCGGTTCCTAGATCAGACTGAGTCCTTGTGACAGACACTTGCATAGCTCCCTTTACTGCTATTACCAAGTGCACATTATATTCTTAATCAAATAATCAATTGATAAATAATTATTAATGTCTGTCTTCCCTCTAAAAAGCTAAGCTCATGTGTTATTTATCACATTTTCCCCAGTATGGTGCTCGGATGACTAGTAACTGAATAAATGAACCAAAGGCACCACATACACAGTGAAGTAACTATGTAGCTATTAAAGTCATCTGCACAGATATGGAAAAATGTCTAAGATGCCTTAACTTAAAGAAAAAGATGCAAAACAATGCAAACAGCAAATTTCTATTTTTGTTTTAATAATTGTAACAAAATCTTACTCTATACAAAGAAGAACAAATAAAACATAAAACGAACAGATCATAATGGTTAACTCTGGGTGGGGGAAGTCAACAGGCTTTCACTTTTTACTACATGTACTTACATCATGTTTCAACTTTCTTTTCTTCAGCCCTTGCCCCAGATCTCAAACCTAGGCCCAGAATTTCACAGCCTATATCTCAGCCACCTGAACCACAGAGGAAGCCATGTTTTAATTTTTAATAAGTATATTTTTTAATAAATAGAAAAAATAAAATTCATTATGTGAAAGTTGGAAACTACTTTCATTATCTGTCTCATTATACATGACACAACCACAGTTAACATTTATTCCTTATCTTTTTTTGTTTGAGATCATCTAGAAAAATAAGTATTTTCACTTTTGTCTAATTTCATTCACAATTATCCTCACAGAGGAAGTGACACAAATGGGTCACACAAAGGGTTAAGGGGTTGAATGACAAGCACGTGGTCCCAAGGGCTATTAGAAATAAACAGAAAATTCCCTACCTGAAATTCAGTTTTGCACTCCTTATAAGCAACAAATGGTCAAAGTTGAGGTTTCACATGTACTGTGTGATGAATTGAAATTTGACAGTGCTACAAACTTAATCATTTTTATAATATTTTCAATACAGTCAGATAAAAATGTATTGAGGCCTTAAGAGAGAAAATCACTAATAATGATTTAAAAAAACAGGGTAACAATTGATACATGTAACAATTGGGGAGGATCACAAAGGAATTGTCCTGGGTGAAAAAAAGCCAATCTCAAAACCTATATACGAAATGATTCTCAAAATGACAAAACTTCTGAGATGGAGAGCAGACTAGTATTACAGGGACAGGGAAGAGAAGAGGATTAGGTGTGACTAAAAAGGTAGTATGAGCAAAATCTTTGTGATTATGGAACATTTCTGTCTCTTGATTATGGTGGTAGTTAGGCAAATCTATAAATGTGATAAAATTGCATAGAACTACACACACACACACAAACACACACACAAAACCAGTGAAATCTGTACCAATAGCAATATCTAGGTTTTGGTAGTGTATGATAGTTTCATAAGATGTTGCCACTGGTGAAAAATTGAAGAGTATTCAGGAACTCTGTACTATTTAGCATCTTCCTGTGAATATTTAACTATTCTGAAATTAAAAAAACACTGAGCAAAGAAAACAGTTGATAAATGATATTGCAAAAAAATCTCATAATTTACTCTTGCCAAAAAGTTCTTACATTAGATTTTCATAAACATTCAGTACACAGAGTGGTAACGATATGGGAAAGAATATAACACTACAGAGAGTAATTTCCAACATAGCTGACCGACAATAGAATGTGATCTCAGACAGTCAGGGAGCTCCTCTCTGGAGGTATTTGAACAATGAGAGAATGACTTTCTGACAAGAATATGGTACGAAGGACTCTTATATTAGTTTACAAGTGGGACTAAGTACCTATTCTAAAGGCCCCTTCATGGATTTGGTAAATATATGCCATAAGTAACGTAAATCACACTTCCATCCTTTCCAACTTGTGATTATATCAGACATTAATAGATCACACCATTCCTTTCCAAACGTCCCCTACAAACCTCAGTGGGTACTCCAGGCACAATACGCCAGAGTGGGTAATTCCTACTACTGAGGTCAACGTTCTATAGTCTCTGATGATGGCAAAACTCTGAACTGGAATTCAAAAGTAAAGCTTTGCCAAACCCTTCACTAGAACCAAAACTAATAACCTAACAGATTGCAGAGAAGAGTGCCTCCAACTGCACTATGATAATATTTTGAAAGTATTATATTATTATATTATTATTATATTTTGAAATAATTACTGTGATCTAATAAAAGCATTTTATCTCACAAAATAAATTAGACATGTCTTGTAAGAAATTATTATTGGTCTCTAACAGGTAAAATTCTAGCACATGGAAAGTGAGCAATAATTTGCCCCAAACAGTCAAAAGCACATCTAAGCACAACTTACAGAACTCAATCAAGACTTTTGAATCTTTGGAGTGACGTGCAGATACCTTTAATCTCAAAAAGGAAAAACAAGTGATACCTAGTAATTAAAGACATCATCTCTGAAATAGCTAATTTTGAAAGCGCCTAAATAAAAGAAGTAAAGAGAACCCAAATTGGCTGTAATTGCCAGGCTGGGAAACTTAGCTGCAGGTGCACGCAGGATTCTAAGGGTAGCTTGCGATACTAATGGAAGAGGACACTTCAGTTAATAAACAAACTCAAAGTAAAGAAATAAAAGGCTCTTTCAAGTGTTTTATTTTTTAAGATGTTTTAAGGAATAAGACAGGATAATACTAACCACTTTAAGTGGACAAGAAATGAAATACAAATATCAGATGTATAGCTCCTGTGGGCCGCTGTTTCCTAATTTTGTACATCAACAAACCTTCTGAAAGGTAGTTCTACCCCACAAAGTTATTTGTCCTAATGTCATGGGTCTTCTAAAGCCAAGTTTACAGAATAAATTTACAATTACAGCAGAGCAAAATGATTGCAATGTTTGGCATTATTATTATGGATGATCCTTTACTTTTTTAAAATTTTCAAAATGGGAAGCTGCTCCCTATGGAAAATATTGTTAAAGGGTCAACTATAAAGCAGGGTCAACATGTGAGGTTTTGCTATGCTGACCAAAATAGCTCTTTGGAACAGAAATATTCCCATGTTTAATTTTGATTTTTCTCTTGCTAGTTACCATGGAAATGGCTGATATATGATATAGAAGCAAAGCTTTTGAAAGAATCTCCTAGGTAGGATTAGATGCCTCCCTCATCATCCATGACATTTGTCTCTCTGACCCTAGTCTCTCTATTCTTTCATGTACTAGAAACCACGTGGTACTGAATTCAGTAATAAAATGTCTACCCTACTATATTGTAATTATTTGTATATATAACAGTCTTCGCCACAGTGTAGATTAGGTCCGAAACAAGATCCAGTTCTCCCACCCACTGAACTGCCCTGCGACCAAGAAGGTGGGCATTTGGCCAACAGCAGCAAGGATATGGGTGCATTCCCAGGGCCAGATTGCTCTTCTGGACTCCAGTACACAGAGTCAGATGTCTTTCCTTGAGATAACACTGCATGCACCTCTCTGTCGACGGTTCCCCAGCACTTCCCCGGCTAGCTTGTTCTTAAAACCTCACCCTGGCTCGAGAGGCAGTGTGGAAACATATCCAATCGGTGGACATCAGACTCCCCTCTAAGTAATAAAAGCATGTCCTACCCTTCCCGTTCCCCGAGTAGGTTCTTTAGATTATCAAATAACCAGTTGAAAGTCCCTGGGTTGGAGCTTTTACATTACATCCACTGTCCTCTTCAAGAATAAAACATTCTATCCTGTACATTTTACAATTCTAGCGTTGGACATGATGCTTGCACATAGCAGGCTCTGGGGAAACATTTATTTGAACACTTAATAATCAATGTATGTACGCGCCCTGGTAGCCTAGCGAGTTAACCCCTGTGGCACAGTCCATATATATACACACATATCCCAAGGTCCTCAGTTCAAGATCTGGGGCCGGGGGAAGAAACCAAGATGAATAATTAAATAAAATAAAGTTAAAGAGCTTCTTCCTTTTCTTTCTGCCTGTACCTTTCCTTTTTAAAACAAAACAACAACAACAAAAAACACTGTAAAACCATCTAAAAAGAATCAATTCCACTGTTTACTAGAATTTTACTTTCCAAGTTTTTCTAGACAAAATGGAACAGAACAGCAATATCCAGTGATGTGTGCTTTGCCTCTGTAATTCACTTTTTAATACCTGAGAGTAAAAAGATATTATCTGGACCAGTTAGTTGAACTTTTTCAAGACAATACAGGCAGACAATGAGCTCCTCAAGGGCAGGAATTACATTTGATTTATCTCTGTCCTCACAGTACCTGGTTATGGGATAGGAATTCAATAAATATTTGTTGAGGAAATGCATTATTAAAATGATTCAGTGTATTTTTTATACTGGCTAAATACAATTTCTAATATAATATCAATAAACCATGTAGAAAAGTCCTGAAATATTTGTCCCATTAGTGTTTGTATGGCAATTTCCTATGGAGCAGTAATGTATCAAATTGAATTCAGTCCCTAAGTTCCATATAGAGTGAAATCTGAAGATAATATGGGGAAAAAAACAACAATACTACATTATATTCAGAGAGTCCTTGAGTTAGTGTGACCATGGCAGAGGTGGGAGCTAAGTCTTCAAGCTCTTCTTCATAAAGAAAATAAACGAGCAGCGATAGGGTCACAGAGGAGCCGTTTGCATAGTTCACAATTTTTGCCAAATTAAAGTTTCCAAGAGGAAGTGTTACCTTTATATTTTGAACTGATTTTTAAAGATGCTTGTGAGTCTTTGGATTTACTTTCCTTCAATATACAGATCATTTTTTTCAGTTCATAAAGTGAAAGGTGATTTTTCTAATTGGGATCTGAAAATTCAGTTGTATCCTGAATTATTCACTGCTTTTTAAAATGTCTCTCTGTCTTAATGACTAAGACTCTTTCATAAGAATTTAGTTCATCCTAAAACACAATCAAAATATATATGCTTTTAGTACTTGAAATTAGGTTTTAAGAATGGATTAAGAACAAAATATTTACAAATATAAGTAATATGAATATAACAAAACTGACACAAATTATAATATTTAAAAAATTTTAACCACAGACTAAATCTAACTTTGTATAGTTTAGACTACATGATTTAAATTTGTCTATTTAAGTGTTCTAAACTGCAAGAGAAATCTGATGACAAAATATCCTCTACAGCCAGTAAGAGATTAAAAAAAACAAAAACAAAAACAAAAACCCTTACTTGCTAAGCCATTTAGTTCAATCTATCTTGAGTATTAACATACTCCTCCTAGTTCTCCCCTAACCAGCTCCACATCCAAATCCATCTTTCAATTTTAGAGAATACCATAATGAACTCCACCATTAGTGGCCTATTAACTTTGATAAAGGGACTCTCTAAAACATCAATAACTAACACTTTCAATTACTGTACTCTACTGTGATCAAAACCCACAATACTCTGGGTCTTTATCATCTTTCAAATAGATAGCAAATGCAGAAAAGTTAAATTAAAAGAAATGAAGGGTACAAATACATATAATAAAAACAAAAATATTAGAACAATTTGAAAATAAAGTTATACCCACTTCTTAAGGTTTACAACGTCAATGTATATTTTCTGCTGCATAAATAAAATAAAAGGCTAAAAAGCTCTAAAGCTCCCTCTCGTTTCAATCAGCACTTCCCATTTCATGACAGCATTCTCTGAATGCAGAAAAGATTTCCCCCATCATAGAAACTACCTGATAGCTGCTTATTGAGGAGAAAAACAATCATTGTCGGCCCTCCGAATCCAATACCCTAACCAAGGTGGAAGGACATGTCGCTCTCTTAACATGTTGTGATGGTTCTGAAATTAACAGGATCTCAATTATTCCCCAACAGAGAATCAATTGGGGTCTACGTTCTTAATGTTATTGTCTTTAGAAAGCAACTTGACATGTGGGGTGCATAAAAAAGTTCAGTGATAAATGAGCTCAGGATACCGGCAGATAAAGAAAAACTATTTCATTTACTGGATTTTAAAAATCATCAGAAATTAAGTTAAGAAATGCAAAAGAGTTCAAATGGGTCCACTATTATTTCTCTTAAGTAAACATATTTAGTAAAAGAACTAGTTATCAAATTAATATATTTGACTATCTTTTAAAAATTATGTAGCAGTAACATTGTTTTTATTAACATAGGTTTCAACATTATAAATCAACATCTGTATATGCTACATTATGTTTGCCACTATCATTTAACTAAATCTTCAGGATATGCAAAGAAAATCCAAACACTGCTGATGTGGCTCTGTTTTCCACAAAATTAATAATATAATTAGACAAAGTAGACTTCAAAAAGATCAAATAAAAGTAATCAGGATTTTTAAAATAAGAAAATAAAGATTTTTATAATAAAACAGATTTCCAAATGACTGCCAATGCAGTGGTAAATAGTTTATATTGATTTTCCAACAGCTACAGAATTAAATATTTGATGTTAAACTGGACTGTGTGCTCATCAGATTACTGTTCTAAATTAAATAAATTAGTGTTGGGGCAAGGGTATATTTAAACTGAAACCAGTTAGTTAAATAAAGAAACAACTGAATGAATCATTGTAAATTCCTATGCCAATAAGATAAAAATTCAAACTTGGCTCTAATGTACTCTAAACATCTGTCTGCAATTCTCTAACACATTTCTTGTAAATTAGAGGCAGATACTTATGAAACAAGTTCCCTTTTATATCTTACATATAAATATATATGGCAACTGACCAACTTTAAACAGTGGAAAATAATGTCAACAATTACCATGATTAAATATTTCTATTAAACAGAAAAATAAGCATAGATTGTTGGATTCTGCTAAACCCTGAAAAACTTAAACATTTACAAAAATTAATACATGCTAGATTTTCCTTTTGATATAATTAACATTATTTAAAAGATTCTGCTTTAATGAGGAAGATGCAATATTATAGGCATCAAAGATAATTGATTACAAGTAAGAAAAATATAAACGTTGAAGGTTTAGGAATTAATTGATAAGCACGTTACAGAGGAGACAGAAGAGGAAGGGGAGGAGAACAACCCCTCAAACAGCAAAAATTCACATCAACTTCAAGGATACTTTACTATCACAATTAACTTTTCAACTTTCTCACAGCTCCTCAGTGGCCACTACTCTCCTTCAATTCCAGTAGAGATTATGTTATTCTGATGACAGAACCTTCACCCTCCAATATCATGGCAGAAAGTAACTTTACCATGTACCACACAAATCTTAATCCATGATTGAGCCATTATTCACATTTTGAAAAAGCTTTCC
Source organism: Solenodon paradoxus (assembly GCA_004363575.1). Lineage (NCBI taxonomy): Eukaryota > Metazoa > Chordata > Mammalia > Eulipotyphla > Solenodontidae > Solenodon > Solenodon paradoxus. Next base: position 1,415,374 of record RJWH01000094.1, read on the forward strand.
AGGTAAGATATTCGGCTTCTTCTTCAATTAAAAAAAAAAAAAAAAAAAAAAAAAAAAGATCTACCTTACAGAGTTTAGGAATTATAGACAATGTAGACAAAGCTTCTTACACAAGAATTTTGCAGGGTATCTAACACAACTATGTTTGGAATGTACTATAAAACTATATAATAAACATCATTTAAAAGAATAAAAACAAGACCTGAATTAAAGTCCTAACATCATGTAGACAAAACGTAGTTAACTGACATGCTTTCAAAACTTCTTTTTATAAAATTTATCTCAAATTGTAACAAAATCACCAAAGGTTCTATACAAAACACAAGTCAAATTTAAAATATAAAATAAAGGAAACAGAACAATATTTATTGACTACCTACCACTCACCAGGAATAATATCACAACAAATCTATAATACAGGGAGTTTATTGTTGAGGAAACTGAGGCTCCAACAGTTAGTCACATAGCTATTCAGTGGCAGAACTGGAATTCAACCCATGACAGAATGACGGAAGTCAATTTTCTTTTCACAGTGCTATATACAATTCACAGAGAAATAATCAGGAGATTCCGAAAGTATAAATATTTATTATAAGCAAGTTATTTATTTTTGAAGTAAAGGAATTACTTTTACTTAAACATTCAGGAAACACACAAAGTTTTAGGTAACAGGAAAACAATTGAAAATCTACATGCCAATTAGGAAAACAAAGAAACAAGCAAAAAAAAAGTCAAACATAGTAAACATTTAGCAGACAAGTTAGTCAGGACAGAAAAATACAGAAAGCATAAAAAGTTTCTTAAACTACAGAAACAATTCATTTATTCAATTTCTTTGCAATCTAAAATATAACATGAGGCTTTCTCTTTTTCTATCAAAAAGGAAAATTATATTTATTTTTATTGGATTAAAGTACAGTTAATTTTGCTGTTAATAAAGTATCACTATTTGCAATACACTAGGAAAGCATGACTTCAAATAACCATACAAAGAAAAACAAAACTTCACAGTACATTCTAATGATACATACAAATTTTCAGGAAATTAGTGCACAACTCAAATTCATTAGCAAGAACGACTAAACATGACCATTTGGTTGAACTACATAGCATAATTTTTGTCACTGAGTTATTCTGCACTATTGATGAGGTAAGAACAGCATAACACATAAATTAAAATGCATCTTTAGAGCATTAGGTTTATCGAAATGTAATTAAGCAGGTTTCTACAGTTTATTTCACAAAGTAAGATAAGGATGATGGGAAAACACCGAACAAGATCTCTAGTTTGAAAGGAGTATGTAATTTTCTTCCTCAATTAATTTCACTAATCAGTTAACTAACATCATGGTTCTAATGTAAGGGCTGTTCCTACTCACTCTCTGGTCATAAGACAGAAGGGAATGTCTAACATTAAAGGGAAAGAAATGTAATTCTTAAAATCTTAAATACATATAACTTGAAATTGGGGGAGTGGGACAGAAAAAACAAGTTGCTTTTAATTTTTTGAATTTAAACACTGCTCTTTCTATCTCCTTAGTTTTTTTTCAGATCTCAATTCAAATGTAAGTTTCAAAGGCCCCCTCAAAACCAACTTTATATAAAATAGCAACCTTCCACTCTTCCTTCCCTTGATACTCCCTATGTACCTAGAATACTATTAGAATTTTTCTTCAATGCACCTACCATTAATGAAAATTATTTATTGTTCTACTTCTGCATAGAATTGCATTATATATACTCTAATATATTAAATCAATTTTCTCCTTTGAATATTTAAGTTGTTTCTAAATTTACAATATCATAGTTTTATGTATACTTGTATATCCCTGTATACACCGAAATACCCTTAAATATACATCTTCTTGCACATTCTGATAATTTCTTAAGAATTAATTAAAACTGTTTAGTCAAAAGATATGTGAAGATTATGAATGCATTTAACACATTTTTCTAAATTATCCTAAGTATTTACTTATTGGCTGTATCAATTTTTCTACCTTTCCTGATACAGGACGACATTTCTCCTCACCAACAATAGGTATTTGGTTCCCCCCTCCTCCACCTTTTTAATCAAAACACAAAACTCATTCTTTTTCCTGAAACCAAAACGTAATAAATGGCCATCATACAATTTTTTTGTTAATTTGTTTTATTTCATTATGCTACTCTTTATCAATTCAGTTATTTTTATACAGTTGCTAGCAGAAATGCTTCCAGATTTAAAAAGTGCAGCAGCATCAATTTTCACATTTCTCCATGTATTAATTTTGGGGCAGCAATGTTTTCTATTGTTTCTTTGAACACTGTATCTGCTTTATATCTTTTTCTGAAACTCCTACTATCTGTACATTTTGTCTCCTGGCCTATCTTCCTTTTATCTTATTTTCCAATAATTTTCATTTTCCCACCATTTGCTCTTATAATTTGGGAAAAATTCAGTTTACCTTTTTTGCAGTGTCTAATTTACTGTTCACTGTTTACACAGATTTTATTTTTGCAGCTAGATCTTTCATTCCTTAAAAAAACTACCAGATAGCTGCCTTCTGATAAGTGATACTGACTTTTCACAGCTTGTAATGACTGAATCTTTTTGAAAACAAAACTGCACTAGATTTCTGGCTGGGAGATACAGCACTCTGCACAGAATTTGCAACAGTGATGTTGATAGTTGCAACTTAGTAACCAGCTCACCTATATTCAGGTTACTCTCACCCAGGCACTAGGAACAAACTGTGTATCTATGAACATTTCAAAAACTATCAGTATTTCTGGTCTGGGAAGTAAGAGAGAAATTTAAGTGTGTCTTGTAGGAAAATTCATCAAAATTTTACCCCTCCACATTAGGGATTCTCTCTCAGAACCACTAAGATGTCCTGGCCAATTCTTTCATTCATCAGTAATGCTGCCTTTACAAAAACTACTCTGTTTTTTTTGGCATATGAGTGGTATCAAGCTCTAGTTCTCAGTGTATGTGCAGGTTCCCCCCTATCCATCTATTTATCAATTGGTCTTTTCAATGGAATTTAGATGAGCAAAAATGGGTAAATGTGTTTTGTCTGCTATTTTGCCTAACTCTATTATGTGTATTCTTGCCACCATACATCATAATACTGCCTCTTACTTTTAATTAATCCATGCTTCTAGGCAATATTTTCTGATTTCCATTTTACCAGAAAGGATGTTCCAATACTCCAACCCTCCTACCACAATTACCACACTTCAGGATACAAACATCACACTAACAAATTCATGCCTTCCTAGGGACTCTTTTACCAGGTCGGGTTTGACAATGGATTGGTGGGATCCTGAAAGGTCATAGTTAATAGGACAGGTACCTATGAGCCTAATTTTTAGGCAGTAATGTATAAGAATAATAGTGGCTTGAGGACTTCTCACAAAGAAGCAAAGAAGCCTCCCTCCAGAAGAGATAAGCACAAAGTCCTGCACCCACTTGTCCCAAAACCAAAGAGCTTAGGAACAGTCTGCCTCGTTCCTGTTTGTATTACAAGAAGCAAGCTGGGAACAAAGAACATATTCATTCACAGCTTGCTCAGCTAAACTCCACATGGTTGGTAGGCCCAGTGATTTGGCAACGAAGACTCTTTCTCCTCTTCTCTCATCAAAAATCTCCCTTTATAGGGTACTTTTTAGGAACCAAGGCAGCTTTTCCACTCACTAGTCCCTTCTGAGTGAGGGTTAATAGTAATCTACTCTGGTTTTCTTGTCCATGGGCAAATAATCTGGGAATTTGCTAATCATCCCCATAAAAGTACTCTTCAGGGCAATTTGGTTGCTGACTTACTTATACACAATATGGTCTTACTAAGGAACTGAACAATGAATACCCCAAAACCCATTAATCCCACTGTTGAGTATATATCTTCATGAGATCAAACTGAGATTATCATTTCAGCATTTGTTTATAATTCATGGAGTTAACACTCTCTAGTGCTATCACAAAGGAGTGCATGAGTGAAATGGATACATATTAGGCACAAATGAAAGCATGGATATGACAGACTAGCAGTCAGAAGTAACAATCAGAATTACATACAGCAAAAAGGATGGGTCTTTCAAATACAGGGCTGAATAATAGTTTATAAGAGAATAAAATGGGAGATACAGTCTGATGCCATTTACAAAAATTACAAACTTATACATACAGAAAACAGTATATGTTTTCCAAAGATACACAAACATCTAAAGACATCAGCTACAGTAAAACTGATTCTTACTGAAAAAAGCAATGAGTGGAGACAGAAAACAAGGAGGATGAAAACAAGACGATAACTAAGGGCCTAGATGACAGCAGTGATAAACATGATTTCACTCTATCTGAGCTCCTGAAGTCTGAGAAACAGGTAGGGGAGTAAAGGAAATCCACCTACTCAATGTAGGCAAGACATTATAATCATGAAAACTCTACTTGAAAAAAAAAAAAATCTTAAGTATGCTAAGGCAAAATTAATCTCATTCTTTTCAAAGGAACCAGGAATACTCCATTTGAGAAGAAAACTTCGTAAATTTTGATTTTTTTTAAATACAAGAAGAATTATCAGTGAAGTAACAATAATCTACATGCCCAAAACGAGAACCTGATGACTTACCTGAAATTAATAGGTCTATAACATCCTAAAGATTAATCTGAGCACATCACCTGTCACATAAAGGCAGTGATCATAAAATTTCAAACAAGAGATATATTATAGTCTGGCACAGAGAATCCATACTAACTCAATTTAAAATTTACTCCCTTTTGTGAGAGATCATGTTATAAAACACTTACTATAAACTAATTCCTGTGAATTAAATGACATCAAAAACCATGGCATCATACAAAAAAAAGAACTAGAAAATTCTGCAGAATATGTTATTTATCAGTACCCCTTTTTTCAGATAGCATAGATTTGAAAATATTCTCAGCAGATGATGGGGTGGGGAGACAAAATCTGGAACACATTTCATCCTTGAGGAGGACACCAAGGGGAGAAAACTATTTTAGGATTTCATGCAATCAAGCTAAGCAGGAGGAGCAGACTTTAAAAACACTTGCCCTGTCATATTAGTCTGTTCTCATTATATTTCAATAAGGTCTGCCAATGATGTCTTACAATATAATAGATTTTTCAGGATGTCAACATAACAGTAATCTGGATTAAAAGTGACATTATATAGTATTCTGGAACCTGTTATAAATGATCTTGGGGGAAGAGGAAGACCATTATTTTTCAAATGTGTTGAATAGTAAAAAAGTACACTTTTTTGTCAGCAAACTCTATACACCAAAGAATATAAAATGAGCAATAATAAATCAACAGCAACGGGTTAGCACGCACAATTAACACAGCAGACAATAGGAGTAGCCTTCTTTAAAGATGCGAGGTGCAGATTTAATTTAGGCAACAAAATGTCTACAAATACCTGACAGCTTCTATTTTTATAGGACAAACCTTCTATATACATCAGCACAGCAAAATCAAGTGACTTCCTTCATGTTGGGGGAGGAAGCTACAACTTAGCTCCACCTCAAATTGTAGGAATCTTCTGATTAACCTATCAATGGTGTTCCCTGTCGGAAAATGATGCTTATAGTAAAGAAAACCTGCAAGTGAAAGAGCCTTCAGGGAGAAATGTAAAAAATAGGCTCTCTGGCAAACTCTGGTGGCCTAGCAGTCAGCATACCCTGGGAGCAGTCTCACATACATCCCAAGGTCCCAGATTCAGGTCCAGAGTTCAGGACCTAGGGCTGGGATCAGGGAGTGGAGTGGCAGCAAGGCACAACCAATGCAAACAACTAAATAAAACTAAAGTGTCTCTTCTGGCTCTCTCTTCCTGCCCGCCTACTAGCCTTCATTCCTGCCTATATCTTTCCTTTAAAAAATAACAGGCTCTCCAACTAGCAGCACACCTTAAATATTAAATCTGGCTTTTGTGGAGTATCCTTAACAAGGTGTTTGTAGAACATTACATAAATAATGTAATCTCAGTTATGTGTGGTTTCTTTAAAAACAAACAAACAAACAAACAAAAACTTCCACTCCCTCAAAATCCCTAAAACAAAGACACTTTAAAATTAGTTTATGAGAAGTGGTTCCGAGATAGCAGACTAAAAATCTTGAGCTCAACTCCTCCCCACAGACACAACAAACGGCACCCATTTTAAAAACTCAGCCCTTGAAAAGGAACAGGGACCAGCAACTACATAGAGTAAGGACACACATCTTAATAAGCGGTAGGATACAATGATCTGTCTCGGTGTCACGACACCATGTTCAGAGACCGCAGGTCTGTAGGGAGAGACCAGTAATACAGACACTCCCCAAAGCTGAAGGGCCTGACAGCAGGTGAGTGATTCCCAGCACAGAACATTCCATCTCTGGCTCTCTCAGGGAAGATCATTTGGGATACTCCATTGAAAAAGAAGTTTTCACTCTCCTGGGGCTACTGCTTAATAGCTTTGATATTACTGATCTTTCTTAAGAGTTTTCACTACAAGGCCTTGTTTGCCAACCACTGCTGGGACTGTTGCTCTTCTGGAGGACGGAGGGATTTTCACAGGAGAGTGTGTTCTGCTAAAATATGCTCCTGTCACTCTATCTCCAGTGGCCTGTTTGGACTGCAGCCTGTTTGTGGACTCAGCACACAACTCATGGGCCTCTCTGCTTGTGCCTTGTTCATGCCTGTGACTCTGGGGAAAACATCTGCATTCCACAGTATAACTCCAAACTTCTAGACTGGACTCACAAGCATCAACAAAGGGTTGGCTCTAGACCTTCAACAGTTCTGATAAATGCTGAAGTCATACAATTAAATAAAGGAAGCCCAGTATTCTGGACGAACACCACAGGTCTATACTGTGCAACCCTAACAAGAGGCCTTTATGTCAAGGAAATCTAACCCATAGATATAAACACAGAATGCCAAGCAGAACAAAGAATCACAGAATATATGTGAAATGACAGATCAAAACATAAATCCCTATCACTACTTACAGATAACATGATAATACACACAAAAAAACTCTAGAGACTGTACCAAAAAAAAAAAAAAAATCCTATTAGAATTAATGAATAAAGTGGCACACTAAAAACTAATATATAAAAATCTGTTGCATTTTTATATGCAAACTATTTGACAGAAGAGAATGAAATCAAGAAAACCATCCCATTTACAATAGAAACAAAAAAGATTTAAATACCTTGGAATATACTTAATAAAAGAGGTGAAAGACCTGCATGATAAAAACTAAGACATTTTTACAAGAACCAGAAGAGATGGAAAGATATTCCATGCTTACTGTTGGAAGAATTAGCACTGGTAAAATGGTCAATTAATTACCTAGAGCAATAGGCAGGTTTAATGCAATCCCCATCAATATTCCACTGGCATTTTTCAATGAAATAGAACAAAAAAATTACATTTACATGAACTCACAAAAGAACAAGAATTTTAGGGGAGAAAAAAAAAAAGCAAGTCAGTAGGTGCAGGAAGAGATTCGGGAAGGGTGAGTGGCTAGTTAATGTTGAAATGCAATATTCTTCAATAAAATCAATTTTTTTAATAGTGGAATTATTGCACTCCCAGATCTTGAGCTATATTGAAAGATAATAGTGTAAAAAAATTGTGTGGGTCTGCACATAGAGTAATGGAATAGAAATGAGTCACCAGAAACAAATTAACACATATATAGTCAGAAAATTTACAGCAAAGGAGCAAGAGTATATGATGGAGAAAGGAAAGTCTTCCCAACAAAGGATGCTGGGAAAACTGGATGGTCACATATAAAAGAATGAACCTAGGCCACCCTCTTACATCACACAAAAAAAATTATTTAAAATGGGTTAGAGACTTGGTGACCGTAAACCATAAAACACTTAGAAGAAAACAGGCAATCATTCCAAGACATCAGCCTCAGAAAGGTCTTTGTAAGCTCAACTCTAACAGCAAAAGGAACAAGAACAAAAATAAATGGGACTAGATCAAGCTAAAAAGCTTCTCCACAGCGAAAGAAATTCACCAGAACAAAGCTATCCTACTGACTGGGAGAGGATATTAAAATCATATATCTGAGAAGGGCTTAATATCCAAAATATATAAAGAACTCGGAGAAGCCGTTAGGTCAACCACCTCCAAAAGAGTGCAGTTCACATATATCCCAAGGACCAGGTTCGCTTCCCAGATGGAGGGGTATAGAGGTGGATGGGAAGACAACCAATACAAACAACTAAATAAAAGTAAGATAAAATGCTTCTTTCTCCTTTCATTTCCTGCTTCTGCCTTCTCACCTTCATTTCTGCCTGTACCTTTCCTTTAAAAATAACATACACACACATACATATGCATAATACACACACACACATATAAAGAAGTCACAAAACTCAACTTCAGAAAAACAAACAGCCCAATGAAAAAAAATGGGCAAAAGAACTGAATAGACATTTTTCCAAGAAGACATACAGATGGTCAACAGGCACATAACAAGATGTTCCTCGTCACTTGTTATTAGGGAAACGCAAATTAAAAAAAAAAAAAAAAATGAGACCTCACATCTATGAGAATGACTATTATCAAAAAACTGGAAACAACAGCTATTGGCAAGGATGCAGAGAAAAGGGACCCCTTTTACACTGCTGGTGGGACTGTAAATTGGTGCAAGCTTTATGGAAAATAATATGATGATTCCTCAGTAAAACTAGAATGGAAATTTCTTATGATATCATCATCCCACTTCTGGGTATTTACTAAAAAAACACTAATTTGCAGAGATATGTGTAATCCTATGTTTACTGCAGCATTACTTAAAATAGCAAAGAATTAGAAACTACCTAAGTGACCATCATCAAATGACTGAATAAAGATGTGAGCTAGACAGACAGATCTCACAGAGAGGAATACTATACAGTCGTAAAAAAGATGAAATTCTGTTCTGTGCATTCAACATGGATGGAATTAGAGGGGATTATGCTAAGTGAAATAAGTCAGAAAGAGAAATACAAATACTGGATGGTCGCACTTACATGTGGAATATAAAGAAATCAAACAAAGAAACAGACAAAATAAAAACCAACTCTTGGACCACATTGACAATAGAAACGAGGTTACTAGCAGGGAAGTGGGTAAGGATGGGAGCAAGTGGTGGGCCGAGGTGGTTCAATGGATAGTGGAGAGGGACTTATGGTAATTTGGTGATGGGCATGGTGTGTTGTCATATATTTGATGAATAGGGAATGGATACATATGGGCTTACATTATTTTTTAAGTCAAAGACTCAAAGTTACTTAAATTCAAAAAAAATATATATATATATATATATATATGTATGTATGTATGTATATGCCACTAAAGAACACATCCCTTTAATAAGGTTTTAAAGAAAGACTATTTGAGTGTTGAACCTTTAAGGTCAGAACTAAATCATGGTATTTCTACCTATGTCAGTATAGGAAAATAAGATAAAATTACAACCTTTATTAAATTCTTTAAGTTGCTTGCAATTAAACAAATTCTTCCCTTAGAGTAAAAAATCCTCTAAATTTCAAAAGCAGTGCTGACTTCTGAAATAATTAAGCTGCTGAAACACATGTAAATATTCATAATACTGTCAATGTGAAATTTTAAAACTTATGAAAATATTTATGATACGTAATATTGCAACCTTGTCAAAAGCCATGAAATGTACAACATATATCCCTAATGTAAACTATGAATTTTAGTTTATAATAATGTATCAATATTGGCTCATTAATTATAACAAATGAACCCCTATTCTGTTTCAACCCCAAGTGAGTTTATTAACCACTCAGTTATTATGGAACTCACATGTCAAAGGTCATTAACCTAAACAAGTCTGTGCTTATTTCAGACACTAGTGACAATTCAGGGGTCCATTGGCCACAAACTGAGTGATTCCAAAGACACTCTCAGTTTCATAATTTACTAGGAAACTCACAGAACTCAAGACTGCATTACACGTATAATTATGTTTACATGAAGAATACACATAGGGCAAGGTCTGGGAGGGTCCTGAATGAAAAGTTTCCATGCCTCTGACTAGGAGTCAGAATTTGACATCCTCCCAGCACATAAATGTGCTGCTCAGTCAAGAAGTTCTACTGACCAAGCTTTGGTTTCCAGAGTTCTTATTTGAGTTTCATTAACAGAAGCACAACTGATTAAACCATTAAGCAAGTGATATAACTCAGTCTCCAAACTTTACCTACCTCCTTGAAGGTCAGACTATTCCAAAATGCTAATCTGCTAATAGCGTGTTGGCATTTCTGGTGAGAAGCCCCCACCCTGAAGATATTTAGGAATAATCTTGGTCACCACATTAGCATAACAATGGCACACCCAAGACACCCAAAACCAAAACCCAAAGTTAATACCCTTCATTATACAAGAATCTTCTCTTAATTTTTAACAACAAAATATTAAGGCAAAATTTAATGCCACAAACTGTAAATTTCATGAAAGGCCAGAATTCCAAAGGGATAGAAAGTAGTATTCATTAAAAGGAGACTTTCAATAAGAGCATATATGTCACAACTAGCTCAGACTGGGAATCACATTAAAGAAAACTTCTCAAAAAGGATAAAATAGATCAATACCATATCTATCACTGAGGTATATGTCAATATGAAACCTGGAAGTGGCATACTGTTAATACAAATCACTTAAATCCATTTAAAAAGCCTACATGGATGTAGTGGTTATGACATATAACAGTAAGTCTATCATGGTCAAATGGAATCCATATTGAATGAATTAACAGTTGGAGAACAAAACGGAAAGGAAATCAAGTCACATTCTTTCTAAAACCTGCTCCTTGCTTTAGTTAAATTGAAGAAGAGAACGCAAAGACTACGCAACAAACCAAAGTTCTGAGGATCAAAAATTATTTTATAGAATTATCATTTTTCCTCACCAACACCAACAAATAAGTTATAAAATCTACCCTTTTGGTATAACAAAGTCATTTCATAGATCTATAAGTGATATGGTTTCAATATCTCTTCTGAAAATAAGAGTTGCTGCCATGTCTCAGAATCCAAATTGCACCAGCAGGTCATCATTTTGTTCTATTCTGTTGGCACATTTTAACTTATTCTATAAACCTAGAATTTGTCTGTTTCTATCATCCTAAAAAACGGTTTAAGGGACAGCCATTTCATTTTGCTATGCTGACAGTGACAGTCCCTTGGGGAAGAGGCCAACTCAAGCAGGACTGAAGCAGCTGTTAGGAGCCAATTTTCCTACTGTTAATTGCTTTTGTGACTAGTTGTGCTACTCAGATACCAACCTGGCAAGCAGGAGATTGATAAACACAGTCACACCTCAAGAGTTTGAAAATTAAGAGGCTCTTCCCCATTTCCTCTAAAAGAACTCAACTAGTGAACAGAAAAGATAAGGAAGAGCAAAATGTCAAAAGTACATAAAAATTAATTGCAAAAACACTGGCCCATCCTGACAGATTGAAGAAGAGAGACACTGAAGCTAAGATTTACATAACAAGAAAGATACACCCAAGCAACACCTGGAGGAAGATCATTCCCCACGGAAGGACAAGTAGTAAGAGACTCTGGAATGAATTTTCTACACTCACCGAACAGAAAAGGTAGTCTCTGTGGCTGGAGTTTCATGAAGAGGGTTAAGAATGGCAACAGATAAGGTCTCCTCCAAATGCCACCATCATTTCAAAGTCATTAGTTGGGAAGACAAAAATAAACTGTGACTAATGAGCTACTCAAAGGAACTCATTTTTGAACTTGTAATAACCACTAGGAAATTTTCATTAGAAAAAAAGAGAAAGATGAATTAAGAAATGTCCCAAAGGGCATCCATCCGTCAGAGTGGATCAGAGTCCTGGCTGAACCAATGCTGTCAGGCACCCCCAAAGAAAGTCTTCTTAGCAGATTAATACCTGGGGCTGGTTTGCCAGGACAAGGGGATAGCTGAAGTTTATAAAAGAAAATGGTAAAACACAGAACTCATAAACTCTAGACAGAAATCCATGTTCCTGGATGTGCTTATATGACCTACTCATTTCAGATAGTCCAGAGATATTTCATTTAAATGTTAATAATGGATACCATAAATCAAAAAATGTCTTAGCAAGCAAGCACTTTTTTTCATTTAGTTAATAATTATTTTTAAAATTATACTCCTAGAAAAAACATTTTTAAAACTTTAAGAAAATGACATGCTCAATGCTTTTCCTAGAATCACAAAACTCAGGATTTAAAAACAAAAAAAATAATTTAGTAAGTACTTAGATCACCTGTTTTCCTTCTAAGGCAAGCAAAAATTAGCCTAAGTTTAAATGCATCTATAATATTAAATGATACTATCTCTATCTTTTAAAAATAAAATATCCCTATTAAAACAGAATTCAGTCATCTTAGAAAACAAGCTATATTGTCCAGCATCAAAAATCTCCCAGATATACTGTACATATCATATAACAGCAACAAGACTTATTGCAATGGTGCCATAATGTTAAAATTCCCAAACTATGCTTACTTCTATTGAATATATTCATTTTTCGACAAAAGCATTTTGGTAATTATTCATCTGAGAAGAAAGGAAAACAGGGAAGATCAAAAGCTTGGTATAAATGGGGCATGTGACAACATGTTACTTAAGCCACACGCTATTAAAAAGAAGAAAAGGAGAACACTGGCATCAGAAACTGGAGTCCCACCTCTAGCACTGGTTCAAGTACATCCTCCCTAAACCTCTGTGCCCCTAAGTGAAATGAGGCTAACACCAGCTAGCCTCTCAACCTGACAGACAGGTTAAAAAAATGTCTTAGAAGAGCAAAGGAATCCACTCTCAGTATGTGGTAATCACAGCATCAGTAAGGGGCTTAGGAACAAGGATGCTTTTGCTGTTTTTTTTTTAAAGGAGGAGGGAAGTAATCTTAAAGGACAAACTGTTTTACCTACAGAAACAATAGATCAGAGGGCGTAAGTGATCAGTCCAAAGTTAAAAAGCAGGCATAAAAAAGGCTAAAATTCTGCTTTAATTCCTAAATGTGGCATACATTTTACAGAGCATGTTCATATATGATTCAACTGATATTGTGAAAAGCAATATACGAAAACTTCATTTCAATGAAGTCAGGATGCTGGAAGAGCATTCTCTTCACATGCACTCAGCACATTGTACTGAATCTAGCTACAAGAGACAGGCCTTGCACATCTGAAAGGAAGTGAAGCGGCTTTGCTGCCCCAGGAGGAGGAAGAAGGAGGTTCCTTCTTGCTCAGCAACAGCTCAGCCAAAGGGAGATGCCATAACCAACAAATGAGAAGCCACCACACTTCAAATATCCAATTTCCTCCAATGGATTCTCATTTACAACAGCCCCTCTAAAATTCATATAAGGGGATTTCCTTTTTTTCCTGACAAAGTGAGCAAATAATTCCACTATGAAACTTCACTTTCTGACTGCTTTTTATTGTAATTTCTGAATAAACCCATTTTGTCAGTGAAGTGACTGGTTGCTTCTCTAACACAGCTCATCTCATGAGAAAATCCAAGGCACCACAGTCAACCAGCTAGTGACGGCACCATGAGTTAAACCTAGGAGATTCGTGCTGCTTCTCTTAAAACCTATCAAAAGCCTTCTTACTCATAACTTACCATATTCTTTCATTTATTTAACAATTATCTTTAAAATCATACTGTGATTATGGACATAAATGTTTCCTTTCTGTATTTAATACACAATCAGCATTTAACATAAAAAGTCTAAATCAAAGACGAGTTTCTCCCCAACTAAAACATCATTTGATATTGGCTTAGTACAAAGTAGTTAGAATTGTTTTTATTGTTTGTTCATAGATTATCTAAACAGGACAGTTGAATTAGTGAGTTGCTGAATACTTTATACTTAGTCAAGCAGTCTACTGTTCCTACCACTAACAAATCTGATGATCACATTAAAAAATTACTTAAACTGTTCAACCATCCTTTATTTCGTGTACTATTTTCAAGTTAACCCTTAGGTCAATCAGTTCATGTACTTAAGTCAAGATGATTCCTGTTCATAAAATAATTATATTACAAAAGCTGCATTATCTTGCAGATAAAGGGACAGTCAGGTAAACGGATTAAAAGTCATCTCTAGTGGAGATGAGTCAATTGAATACAGTATCTAAGTAACAGTTAAAATTTTACAATGTTTCTGAGTGTCATTAAGAAAATATACACCTGCTTAATATTCTGAATTCTTGCTTAAAAAGGATCAGATTTTGCAAGAGATCTAGATTTAACAACAGAAAATGGCACAACATGTAAAAAGTCACAACTCAAGATACCAAGATAGTTTTCAGCGCATAATAAGAGCACGTACCCTGGGTTTCCTTCTGTTCAAAGTCATTTTCAAAAATGTAAAATACAGGTTCACATGCATAAAAATAATTTTTTAGTTTTGCAAGCAAAACTGACAACCATTATTGGACAGGTTAAGAGCAGAAACATTAAATTAATATACAAATGAGCAGCAACCACTCATGCTACTTTCATATGAATGAGAAAAGGAAAAATATATAATTTGGATGGGATTCAGCACTTGAAATATTATAGCTAGAGAATATCATCAAATGAACAGCTTAGTTCAGTTCATAAGCCTCCCCTTGGGCTCAGTAAGGACTGTCATTGAATAAGGCACAGCTTGAATGTATCAATCTTTTTGGTGTACTTAGATAGTACAAACACCTTAAGATATGCTGCTTGTCTGTATTCCAAATATTTCTAAAACTACATTTGATAATAATGAAATTATGACTCCCTTTTACCGAGTGCCATACAGTGATTTGTCAGAAATATGTATTTGGTCATTCAGATGACCAAGATACATTTTTCATATATATTTGATCTCCATCCATAGTTCCTGAATCACAGCTCCCAAAACCCAAAGTGTAGACAGTAATAAATGTGTCTTTTGTTATTTCAATAAGGTGACATTTAGAAGATGGGATGGGAGCTGGTTGCCAGGAGAACCTCAACATTAAACACCTCTGGGGAAGCGAGATGGGCTAGTGACTGAGTTCGATTCTCAGTGGTCAATAATTTAATCATACCTATGTAATGAAGCTTCCATGTCACACGGGCAGGGTACACGGAGATTTGGGGAGAAGACACAGAAGCTCCATACCCTGTGCCCACACCTTGTCCTGTTCATCTCTTCCAACTGTCTGCTCCTAAGTAATATCCTTTGTAATAAATCAGTGATCTAGTGAATAAAGAGGTTTGCTGAGTTTTGTGAGTCATTCTAGCAAATTAGTAAAAACTGAGGACAACTTTGGGGGAATCTGATTTATAGGAAGTCTGTCAGAAGTTTGTGAATGGCGTCTAAAGGGGGAGGAGGGTTGAGGGCTGGTGTCTGAGAATTGCTTGTTGTTGGTTTAGGGAAGCCTCCATAAACACCCATATCGGAATTACATCCGGAAATCCATTCTCCTAGGGTTAAATTTATACTCCTTAGGTAGGCAAAACAGTAAGTAAATAACAGTGTTATAAGCCCTAGCTTGTAAACTATAGATATCACTTGATCTCCTAGAGCTTCCATAGCTACAATTCAGAATGATCATGCTGAAGTATCTGATAAAAAACAGATAAATTCTTTATACCCCATTTTGTTTTATATTAAGTGTCTAAAACTGTTTGTACCATTATGCAGTGTTATGCAGCACAGTCAATTATTAGACTATTCCATTTCTCAAATCACCTTGTGTATTCAGGACTTTACTGCAAACACAGTCCTCTATTTAGAGCAATTTATACTTAAGCACTCTATTAATTACATTCTTCATTCAACACACATTTATTAAGCATTTATTGTGTGCCAGGCACTATTGGTGCTGGCAATGCTGAATTAAATTAGGGTATGGCTTACAGACATGAAAATATTACAAAATTAAAGTGTTAGACATATGTACAAATCACAGTGGAAATATAAAAGGGTAGGACTTAATTCCTCCCAGGGGAATGAAAATAGGTTTGTTAAACCACTTAAAATTTTAACTGAAAGTTAAAGGAAAAGCAGGATTTGGTAGCTACATTAGAGGTTGTTCATCAGTAGAGGTGAGAATAACAAACCTACAGTCTGTGCAAAGATGTGTATGTGTAGGTAGCAAAAAAAGCACTTGATCTGCAAAGCAATAATAGCTTGAGAATATGTAAGAATGAAAAAGTGAGCAATGAGCAAAACAGGGCACAAAGATCTTCAACAAGTCATGGTAGGAAGTTTGGACTTCATTCCAGTGAAAATGTGAAGCACTAAAAGATTTTGAACTGGGATATAGTAATGAGTTTAGAGAAATCCTTCTAGCCATACAACAAAAGGAAAGAAGAAAGTTCGAGGCTATCAAGTCTAATAGTTCTGTTAAAAGATTACTAAAATCACTACTAACCTTGGATTAATGCCATTTGGGGCAAGAATGAATATCATCACTGAGTATAAAAAACAGTGGAAAAAGTCACTCCAACTATTTGAAAATCACTAGAACTTGCTTCATTTCTTTCAATTAAATGTCCTACAATATAAAAGTAAGCACATTATATATGCAACTTTATATTAATATTTGCCTATTAAAACTCAGAAAAAAAGATATTTGGTGCTGCTAGAAACCTTTCAGAATGAATTCTTTCTTATAAAATATATTTTAAAAGACAAATGCATTCATAAAATATCTCACCTTAGGTTTTTAGACAAATCCACAAAAGTCCCAGTTTAGGCAGGCATCTGAATTGGAAAAAAAAAGAAAAAAGAAAAAGACATGTTCAATATAACTAAATCTGAGCAAGAAATTTAATTCTCTCAATAAGTAGACCCCAACCTTGATCATTTTCCTCCCAACTTTTGTCTTCAAATTTCTCTTTAGAAATATGTAGAATGTCAAGAACCATAATCCTGTTACACTTTCTATTGTCTTTAATTATTTAATGTTTTGATAATTCTTGAAATAAACTTATAAAAATATATACTCTATTAATATGAAGGGATAGAGAATCAACTCAAGAAAATACTTTTCTTTCACCTGCTTCAAAAGAAGTCATTTTCTAAAAGTCTACACTCCTA
This sequence comes from Solenodon paradoxus, assembly GCA_004363575.1. Lineage (NCBI taxonomy): Eukaryota > Metazoa > Chordata > Mammalia > Eulipotyphla > Solenodontidae > Solenodon > Solenodon paradoxus. The sequence goes on from RJWH01000094.1 coordinate 1,432,460, forward strand.
TATCAACATCATGATTTCTTATTCTTACAAAAAATAAAAATTCAAAAATCTAGAAATGTGAAAGCAAACCAAGAACATGTGTCTACAAAGTTTAAGTAAAAGGAAAGATTAAGTGACACAAATGGCTAATAAACTATGAAGTATATACAATGGCAAAGAAAATCAAATTAAAAATAAGATCTCATCTTTCATCCATGAAAGCAGAGTTATATTTTAAATCATATGTGAGTCAGCAGTGCCGTTCATGCCCTCCTCCTTCCCAAACTCACAGCAGGATCACACTTCACTGCCCTTCAGCTTAGGTATGGCTGTATTACTTGCTTTAGCCATTGAATGGGCACGGACATAATAAGAAACAGAATTAGGTTTGAGCTTCAGGAACCAATAAGCAACTGGAAGACTCACTTATTGTTATAGCAATGAGAGAAGCAAGTAACCAGATGGAGTTCTGGTCAGCCAGGTTCATTAAATAGCTCCAAAGAAAGAAGACTCCTAGAAACCTCTCTTCTAGAAATCTGTCCTAAACAATAAAAATCCAAACAAAAACTCAAATCACAGCTCAGGAAACAACTAAATGTCCAAATGACAGTTAGAATAAGAAGCAATCACTGAAATTATATGACAAAAATCTTATTATAATATGGGAAACTGTATGAATGAAAACTCTACATACTATTTGATCAGTTTTTCTGTATATGATATTCTTGAACAGGCAAAACTAACCTAAAGTAACAGAAATCTGCTTAGTTTTTGCAGGAGTCAAAAACGTGTGAAAGAATTAACCACAAAGGGACTTAAGAGAAATTTTTTGGAATGATGGAAATGTTCTATATCTTGAGTATGGTAATAATCACAGGGACATATAAGTTAATAAAAACTCATCAAATTCTACAGTATAAAAATCATCTTACCAAACTTGATTCTGAAAATATTAAAAATGCTTAATGACACAAAAATGTTTATCTTCTAAGTATGTATAACGTATCTGCACAGGAAAAGATTAGAAATACAATGTTAATTGTACCTTATTTTGCATAAATATCTTGATAATTTTAATTTTTTCCATATGTTCTACACTTTCAAAAGACTTTAAGTGTGTTTTTTATGTTTATGTTAATAGTATTTTATTGAGAACCAGAGCCAGAAATCTAGAATCAATTTGAAGTTACATTATTTGATTCATTCAGCATTTATTGCAAGTCTCCATGTACAAACAGCATTATAAGTGGGAGAGAAATGCTTTTACACTTGAATGTATTTCCCCAGGGCTCAGGTGATGTGCTTTTGAAATGATCACTGTAGCCAGTGAAGGTACAAACATCAACAATCTGCAAAAGACATCTGTTTGCTTATCATCTTCACACTGGGGCAAATGACAGGTAGCTCAAAGCTCTTTTTAGGAATAATTTATAGTAATAATTATCTGTTTACCTAATCTTTCTGAAAATGAGCTTAAAATTTCTACAATACTTAATACTTAACATATATTTTGAATTACATATGAATGTATTTATAAATTACATGCATTGATAAGAATTCACTTAAAATTATTAAGTTGAGCATTTAAAACTCTAAGACATTGTGGAATAATATGAATGAAACAAAAAATAAGCAGGAAAATTGAAGACAGAACATTAAACAAAGAGAAAAGCAAACACTATTAGATAAATTGATAGAAATAACAGATGCACATATAATAAGCTATACAAGGAAGGCTATAACAGAAGAAATGTTTGTTTTAGCAATACACTCAGAAGCGGAGGACATAATCTGAAACATAATTCTCAAGAAGAAGAATAAAGAATGAAGACTTATCAATATATATCAGCTCCCTGATCTTAGACAATATAACCTATAGAGTAGTCATTGAAAGTACAGACAGATGGGAAAACACTAACACCAACACGGTCTTGGTTTTTAAATTGCAGAAACCTTAATTTCTATAAATCTTAAATAATAAGTAACCCCAATTGACTAAATCGCCTAGAGGCCAAATACAGCTCAAACCTGTTGTCATCTGGTCCTTGAGCTAATAATGGCCTTCACATTTTTAAAAAGTTAAAATTTTTAAAAAGTATGCAAGAGAGACAGTATGTAATCAGATAACAAAATGCTAGCTCATCCTAGGTCATCTTTCCTCCCTATGTTATAAGGGAAGTAACCAAGGCCCAAAAGTTCCAGTCTTCTAGGTCTACTTGTCTCCTGGATCCCATCACAACACTGCCTTCCTTTTACTTCACTGAGTAATGTGAGAATAAAAGAGAGGTACAGTAGATTAACTGGACACTCAACTCTCCACGACCCCCTCCTTCCACACTACTGATAACCTTCATATCAAGGGTCATATTCTATTTCCACAGCTTCAACTTTCTCTGTTCTAATCACATATCCTCCAAAGTAAGAAACAAATCTATTTTACATTCCTGGAAAAGGACCTTGTTCTTTTTGTCATGAGGATCTCATTGCTTCTCCCCTACAGACAAGTCCTCCCTTCTCAATACATCCAAATTCTCTCCATCCTGCATGGTTTTATTCAACATCCATGACACCTTCAAGAAGTTTATAATCCAATAGTAAACATAGTTGAGGTACAGAGAAAAGTTAAAGATAAAAATTCCAAAAAGTGTAACAAACAAAATATAAAATTTTCGAAGAGTAAAGAAGTCACCTCTGGGGGAATTTTCAGGTAAGGTTTTGGGAAAAGCCATTTAATAAGATATTAAATAACAGAAAGAGCAAATGAAGAACATCTGGTAATTCGGTGGGGTGTGTTGACATACACCTGAGGAATGGGGAACCTATATACAGAAAGTTATTTTAATGTGCAGAATAATTACCACAACTGAAAAAAAGCATCCAAATAAAAATTTAAAAAAAGAACAGAGAGAGGGAAAAGGGACAGTCTAGGAAGTGGAAACAGAATGAAAAAAAAGGGACAATTTGCTATGGCAGAAAGTCTCGCTATCTTTTTGTTTCCTCTGGCCAAGTGAAGGTATACAGGACAACCTTAAATTCTAAGATCCTTGGTTTACCCATGATTGGAATAAAGTTACCAAAAACCATATATTTCAAAAGTAGAGAGAACATACAACATTAATTTTAAATGTTACCAAAAAGTGATTAATAAAATAATTATTTCAAAACCATCTCTGAAACAAATAATCTGTTCACAACTAACTCAAAACTTTATTATACCCTTTGTTGTAATACCACACACACTATAAAGACAATCAGTTTTACTAAGTATAACTTGAGGAAGAAAATCATATAATTTAATACTCAGGAAAAACAAACAAACAGATGTTCACATTCGTATTCCACACAATTCCCAGCACATAGTGGGTGCTTTCAAATCATTCTGAGTTGAACAGTAACAGAGAAAATGTTTTCTCTCTTGTCCATATGACTTCATTATATTTCAAAGGTGTGAAGCATCACCTTTGGCGATAAAAGCAGAAGCCACACATTACAGATGCTTGACATATTTCAAGAGCTCTCAGAAATAAGAAGAGATATCCAAAGACGTGCTCCCTAAGTTACACAAGATGCATCATTTCACTGTTGTTGATCTGCTGTATTTGGATGGCTCTGAACTGAATTATTCAAGCATATACAAATAGAACCTTGAAGGGGTCCACATACTTGCTCCTACAGTCTGTAAACAAAAGCTTCTATTCAGATAAAAGATGACAAGCAACAGGAATCTGACAGGCCAGTAATTTACTGCATTTTCTGCACATTTGAATTTGTAGGCCTCCACAGCCATTAAGCAAAATTACTTTCATGATGTCAGCCAAAAAGCCTCATGGGCAACAGTTTTATGTCATTAAAAGAACTACCATCCTCAATCTGTTTGAATTTGTTTTTGTTCATTAGGAGTCTCTCAGTGAATCGGAAGAGAGGTTTTAATTACACTCTTGCTCTATCAATGTTTAGTGTAGCCCTGAACTATAAAAAATTCCTATTCTTCCCTTTCCCTGTGCCTAAAATAATTTAGATGTACTTGAAGAAACTAAGTATCAGATAATGGAGCAGTTCTTTACCCAAAATGTAGCACTTTCAAAGATACAAATGTGGTCTTAATATATATTTATTCAACTTGAAAAGCAAGGGTCTTTCATCTTTTCTACTTATTAATTCCTGAGTCTACTATGCTCTCTATATTCTTATGTCTTTATGAATGCTACTTTCCCCTCAGCTTGGTTAGAATCTCCTCTTCAAATCTGATTATGGAAAGTTTCTACTCAGGATTTTACTCTTAACTAGTTTCTCCCATCCTCTCAAAAGCACTCATACAATCCTTACCCTATATACTTTAATATATTCCCATTAAGTACTTCTCACTCTGTCTCTTATGGTCAAAGAACACTGAACACCTCTTGGCAGAGCTAATATTCAGCTGGTATACACCAGTAGAGTCTTAAGGATTTACTGAAGTACTGAAAAAGTTTGTAAACAAACAATGACCCTAAACTCCACAACACTAAAGTGCTTGCTGATGGCCCAGTCTCTCTTCCACCACCACCACCACCACAACTCAACAATAAAAGCAGCAAAGTCTGAGACAGTATAAATGAACAAAGGTTCCTTCATGATCCTGTTCCAGTGTTCTGGTCATTTTCTTTGGTTGGTGTCCATGTTTAGTAACTGGCGAATCCTCTGAGGCTGGAGTACCTGCCTCTTTTGACCCAATGCCTAGGTGCTGCCTCAAATATAGTAGGTTCTTAAGGGATCTTTCATTCTTTGTCAAAATAATGAAATCAACAGCAGCTGAAGTCAATGACCCACGGCTAGTATGCTCTAAGCAGACAATAAGATCAGCAAGAAAAATCCAGATCTTTAACTCTAAGATAGAAAAGGTGGTCAAGTCTGCCCATTTTCTGTACTTGTCTTCAGACTGAATATTAACTTGATAATGTGGGCAAAAACTTCAGTGTGATGTTTACAAAGCATATAATACAAGTATTTTTTTTAATATCATTAAACTTTAAAGCCATAGTCTTGATAAGAATACCACAGCAATCACTGAACTCCAGTCAATATCTTGACAAGAAGACAGGTCCCACTAAGGAAGAATACAAGTGACTAATTCAAATGAGAAGAAAAAGCAAGAATGAGAAGTCAGTTAATTATGGATCACATGTCTAGTTACAGATTTTGCTAGGGGCTTCCTATACTTCTAATTACTTTTACTTGCTGTATTAATTATAAATAGGATACCAAGAGAAAATTTTCTAATTACAGGAATATACTGAGTATGTTAAATCATATTTTAAGTTATCATCTTTATAATTTAATAATTAAATGCTCAATAATGCGGATAATTATTTTGAAAGTTGTCACTAAAATACACATCACATTAAATTATATTCCAGTAGAACACTACCAAAGTAGTAATGGGATCTTTAAAAAACCTATAGAGAGAATGTGTGTACTTGAAAGAAGCATTGGCATGCTTTGTTGGCTCAGGTGTTGAGTCTGTGGCTCAAGTGTGTATTTCACATAAAGGCAGAGCATGTGAATTCATGAGCCAAGGGTGGGGGAGGGGAGATGGGAAACAACAAAAATTAAAAAAGAAATTTAAAATGCTTCTTCCTCTGCTTTCTTCCTGCCTGCCTGCCTGCCTACTTGCCTTCAAGTCTTCCTGCTTTCTTCATCTAGGGAGGAAGGGAGGAAAGGAAAGAGAGAGGGAGAGAAGGGAGAAGGGAGGTTAGTTACACAGTTTTATTAAAAAGTTTTGAATTTATAAATGCTGGATATACCAATGATTTTAGCCTACTTACTTACCAGTAGAAAAAACATCTTTCAGTCACACTGCAGGAGTTTCATAGAGCTGTAAGATTAAAATATTAAAAATAACTATAGAAAGCGGTCAAGATGGCAACCTGGTAGGACATGTCAGATCCCCTCTGTACAGTGTGGAAGGACTGGCCTGGGAGCTACAGACACATGGCAGTGATCTCCATCACAAGGGTAGGCAAAGGCATTGGGGTACAGAGCAGCCTTGTGGATTAAGGACTCCCAGCTTCAGGGGGGAAAAAGCGGCAGAGTGGGTAAAACTGTGGAAAGAACTGAGAATTGCTATGAGGGCAGGAGAGAGCCCACCCAACAAGACCGGGACATGGAACCGGAGGAAAGGATCTTGTCGCAAGTCAGAAGGACGAATAGCACCCCCAGAGGACGAGCACCTTCTGGGAACTCCCTGAAGGAAAATTACACAGGGCACCGCCATAACCGGAAGGCAGTTAGAGTTCCCTACCCCAACCACTTCCCCCTCCCACTATATTGCTCTGGAGATGAGGACCCATGCACCAGAAATCCTGCCCCCGGGTCTAAAGGGAGAAGAGAGTTCCAGCAGGAAGAAACCACCAAGGCTACCTACAGTGCCACCCTGTAGATGGAGGTGGAAATGCAGCCCAATTGCTGATTGTGGGCCAGCGACAAGGTGGTGGTTATCATTCAGAGTTGGGACACTAGAAGAAAGCTCTGCATTCTACACACAAACTCTAGCCCCATAGGCTAAACTCTCAGGTTTCAACGCAGACTCCACTTAAGAAGGTCAACAAATCCAACCAGTGTTGACACCACACAACTCAAGAATTCCCAGTGCTCAAACCAAGATCCAGGCTTCTCTGCTGCAGGGTAACCTAATATACAGAAACAAAAACAGAGTGGAAGACACAGAGAAATACACATGAAATGATGGGTTCAACTAAAACCCCAGGGGAAAAACTGAATACGACAGGCATAGGCAAACTACTGAGGATGAAATTAGGGCAACAATGATAGACATACTCATGGAAATCAAGAAAACAATACAGGAAGAGAAAGATGACAACAAAAAAGAGAGAAGAAATGAAGAATATGATAGCTTAATAAAGAATTCAATAGAAGGACTTAAGAGTAAGATAGATGAACCTCCAATTGCATCAGTGAGCTAGAGGATAGTGCAGGGGAATGCACTCAGTCAGACCAGCAAAGTGAGAAAAGAATGAAAATAAAGGAAGAAAGCATTCATGACCTTTGAGGTAACATCAGAAACAGTATTGGCAACACAGGGGTCTCAGAAGGAGCTGATAGAGAAAAAGGGGTAGAAACTATATTTAAAGAAATAATAACTGAGAACTAACCTCAGGAATGGAGGAATGGAGGCTCAGGAAGCTCAAAGTGTTCCTAATAAAAGTAACCCAAGCAGATCTACATCTAGACATTGTTATCAAAATGTCAGAAATATGAGACAAAGAATCTTAAAACAACAAGAGAAAAACAAGTCACATACACAGGAGTCCCCATACAATTGTCCATGAATTTCTCAACTGAAACTATACAGGTCAGAAGGGAATGGCATGATATATTCAGAATGCTGAAAGAAAAGGATTTTCAACCAGGATACTATACCTTGCAAGATTATCATTCAGAACTGAAGGAACGATAAAAAAACTTTTTAGATAACCAAAATTTAAAAGAATTCATCACCACAAAACCAACTCTACAAAAAATACAAAAGGATACTCTGTAAAATGTAAGGAAATCCCACTTAAAAACAGTAAGACAGCAAATATAAAAACAGAGAAGGAGAAGAGAATAAAAATGTGGATGGTTAGAATAAGTTTAAGACTAATCTGTTTTCAAGTAAAAATAAGAAATAAACATCAATTTCTTAATGCTAACCTCCGGGTAACCTCAAAATACATCTCCAGGGAAAAAGCAGAGAAGAAAACAAAAAGGGAAACCAATCGAAACATAACTACCTCCAACCACCTAATAAGAGAAAGAGAGGAATAATGAACATTAGAACTCTTGTGAGGTGTGAAATACTCAGAGACTGAGAGGCAATTTCAATATCCTAAAATGAATATAGCATTGTAAACAAATCATAAAATTATTATTTAAAATTAAAAATAGTATAGAAGGGAATAATAGCAACAACATCCTCAAAAAGAGAAGCTTAACTATCTATTTGGAACATAATTCCATCAATTTTTAGTAAAATAATGCTGATGGAAAATTCCAGAAGGTAACAAAAATCTCAAATTATCATGTGCTGATTTTGAGTAAATCAAGGAAAGCCAGCCTGGCTTATTGTTATTAGAGGAGAAAAATAAATACTATAATACATTTTACTAACAATTAAAGTTTTTAAAGCTTATGAATCCTAATTTGAAAAAGCATGCAAATTATCTTAGCTATTAGCACTATCACAGGAATGTAAACCAAAAATGTATATACAAAGATTAAATAAGTAATAGTAACAGTAATATTTATTGACTACCTATATACTATATTAGACAGAATACAAGGTAGTTTACATAGATTGCTAATTTTTACAACCACCTTACAAGACAGATAATAACATCCCCACCTTACTACTGATATTTGATGCTAAAAATAGCCTTGTCAATGTCAAATAATGACTGGTGGAGTGAAGGTTCAAACCACCACTCCACATTCCTGCTACACCTGCTATATAACCCACTGCCTGGCCAGATGGTCTCAATGTAGTAAGGCGAGTTAGCATTAAAGTTCCACAGAGTAGTGGCTGTTCAAAGTGGAAGAAATTAAGACAATGGTCCAATATTCTAATGGATGTGACCATTGGAATATTTAAAGAAAACAATATAACTTAGTAATTATATTTCTGAACCAGATTTGGGAAATCAAGGATGTTGTCACTCAATTTAAGGACTATTAAGAAATTCTATCTTAGTTAAACTTACTTTGATCTAAATGTTAAAAAAGAAAAATTAAGTCTGCCAGACACAGTCCACATATATCCCAAAGATGCGGATTTGCATCCTGGAGCAAGGGGAGGAAATACCGAGATGCACAGCAAAATAAAATTAAGTGTTTCTTCCTCTCTCTCTTCCTGCCTGCCTGCCTCTGCTCACCCTCACTCCTGCCTGCACCTTTCCTTTAAAAAAGAAAACTACTAAACATTTACAGGCAGAGAGTATAATGCTGAGAGGAAAATATCAAGTATAAGAGTGTAAGCAATCTTTATATCATTAGAATCTTCTACGATACAGGCATTCATGACAGAGAAGCAAAGATAAGAACTAAGATCAATGGTCATCAAAAACAAATGAAAAATATTACATTCAAGCAGGACAAATACAAATTAAAATAGATGTGGTGACAAAAATGAGTAAGAGTTTGATTAAAAGTACTGAAAAATATCCTTTTTCTGATTTTTCTGAACACCTGCAACAAATTGAGAAGAAAATTTACTGATAATTAAAAAAAACGGTTGAAGACTTTGGATCTCTTTCTTCCAAGGAATAACCATAAATAAAAAGTTAGTAAACACTTAGCAAAAGAACACATTAAATGTTTGATGAACAAGTAAATTATCTGATTAACTAAAAATAAAAAGTGAAAATGGGAAGAAAAGGGAAAACAACTGATCTTTCTCCAAGTGCCTTCTCATGTAAACCCTGCTGAGGGTTCTTTTATTGAAAACAAACTATTTCAGAATACAACTTCCCTGGAAGAAATCTCATATTGTGCCCAAGAAAAATCACCACTCTCTTAAGAGAAGGTCTGACATCTAAATGGCATTGTCCCTTATCCTGAACAGCTTCTATGAAGAAATATTTTCACCAGAGTAGACTTTAAGGACCAAACTTTCTGTTTCTAGTGATTTTATGAATCAATGTTTAACCAGCATAATGAAAATTTTAAATTTGTTGAATACTCTGAACCCTGATCAATAAGGATTAATTTTAATTTTGAAAAGCACAAGCATCCTTAACAAAGATGAGTCATCTGACAAGATATTTTTCACAAACTTTGCTATGTAAATTTTAAAGAAACCACACCCTTAGCAAAATTTATATTAGCTACAACTCTTGCACCTTGTCTGTGAATCCTGTAATAACCTTCCACATCTTAATCCAAAAATCACCTTAAGAGTCAAACTCCTTTACTTGACCTTATAAAACCTGCTGAGCTTGCACACCATAAAGAATGCATATATTTTTCTAGAATAACAATACCTATGATTGAACAAGTTGAGGCCAAGGAAGCCCTCCCAATTATATCAAACAACTAAACTATAATTTGAACATGCTATTACTTTCCCAAAACTGAAAAAAAAAAAAACAACAACTTGTTTGCCTGTCATATTTCCTAAAACCACGTTTCTAAATGAGCACATGGATTCTGTAGAATAACACTATGTGTACTTCGTAAAAATTAAGCAAATTATTTGCAGATGTTATTTCACTTGTGAAAAGGTCAGTCACATAACAGTTTTATGAAGCATCTTATTCCTTCAGCAAGCTATTCAAAGATCATCTTATTTTCAGATAGTATAAGTTATAGAAAAGGGTAAATGATATGGTTCACAGAAATTCTTGGTTCTTAGCGTGTAGGATTTAATAACCCACTTGCCAGAAATCTTGCTATTTCAAACTACTGTTTACATTACATAAGGTCTTAGTTTGAGTTTATCTGTTGCATCTTTGAAATTATTAGAAAATAACAAAACATTTCCCTTTACTGGCATCCTAAATGCATTATTAACTCTACTCTCAAACTTTGCAACACTGCATGTCCTAGTGGTTTTTGGAATGCCAATACTACTGCATACTTATTTGTTGAAGTGAACAAATTCTTTTAAAAATCACGTTTCCAATTCTTCTTGACCCTAGAAAATAGACATATAAAAAACTCAACCGGAAAGCAAATAAATGAAGATATCTTTGAAATGTTATTAAATGATCATAAAGATCAAATCTGGGTCAAAATAGGGAAAAAAGGATCCTCAATCTCTGCTACCAATAATTCTGCGATTCACTCACATACCTTTCACAGAAAAGAAATCCTGAACCTGTTCTTAGCCAAGCACAAACATGTTTGCTGAGACAGAGTGAGTTTAAGTCCAGGATTTTGCTCTCCCTAGCCCCCACATCTTTCCTTGATCTGCAAGAAACAACTATAGCTCAGCTGAGACTGTTCTTTAAAGAGATATATCTGCTTAAATGGGACTTGCCAAAAAAGCACTGCACCCCTTTCCAGTGGCTTACAAGTTATATTGGCAATGAACTGTGTTGGGTTAGATAACAAGAAAGAAGAAATGGGTAGCCTACAATAATGATGAGAATCTGAAGCAAACATTTTTTCCCAAAGGCATAAACGCAGTTGAATACATTATTTCATATAAAAATTCATATTTGGAGGTGTCTATAACAAGGCCTTCCCATAAGGGGTAAAATTATCTAACAATCATTCTGAGTTCACTGAATTAGCATTCTCCATGGAGCTGAAAATCATAAGGGAATGTGAGTCACTTTGAAGAGTACATTGAAGAATAAAATGCAAAAGACTTTCAGTATTGAAATTTAAAAAATTTAACTCTAAAGAAACTATCTACCTGGAAATATATCAAGTTGTATATAACTTAACAAAAATAACACCAAACACATTCACATAAAATTCTGCACCCTTTGGGAAGGATGGCATATGCTGAGAGAAGCTACATTCTAATTGGACATACTAGACTATGGTTCCTCAAATGTAACATGGGTAGATCTAGGGCTTTCCAAATTTATGTCGAGTAAAAACTGTTCATTGCCAAGCAAGGGCCCACCCTAGACCACACCAGTAGGAACGCTTGAGAGGGTGGTTAGGTCCAGAACCTTCACAAAAGAATTAATCAGTTTTGGAAAGGGATTAGAAACTCATATAAAAGGAAAGTTTTCCATGGATAGCAGCACTTGTCTACGAGCTATCAAAACAAAATGCTGATCACTACAGAGATCTGTTCTAATTAGTCATCTACAGATTTACAAAATTCATTCCATTTGATCCAAAATGCTAGTTTTCAATTCTTTAATTGAAATAAAAGCCAATCGTGTTATTTCTAGTACAAAAAAAAAGACTTCTTCCTTGACTCAGTGAATTTCTTTACCTGTCAAATGAATAAACTCAGTTTTGTTTTCTTTTGTTGGATTTTGGTTTATTCCTTGACACAATGACTTTTCAAGAATATTTTTTCTCCTTTTTTTCACCAAAAGCAAATCAGAACTGGCCTGGGAGCTGTACTGCTGAACAGCACAATCAGTATCACAGGCTGGGAAAGCTCAGGTCTGATGTGTGGCTATGCCGTGCTGCTGATGTACCTGAAAATATACCAATTAGAACTACCACTTTAGTAAAAAAAAAAAACAAACCAGTAACAAAGCATTGAATGGTGATGCTAACAAGTAAGATGTTGGGAGGTAGAATAATTTTTAATGACAAATTTCCTTTTTATTCTCTTTTGGCATATCATTTACATAGTCCAACTGCCAAAGGGAAAAATCAACTATTAAGCAATACCTGAGTCTCCCTCAAAGAGACTCAATGCCTACTATTACAAATGGCAGATGGATAGATGGTGTTTGAGCAGCCCAAGCACACCACATTCACCAACCCAATATTACTATTTTCAATCACACTTTTTTTATGAGACATTCCTTACATAATTTCAGAGTAAAGGATATTTGCCAAATCAAAAAAGTTTTATTTAGATAATACAAATTAATAGTATGATTTGTCTTATTAGACTGACTCAATTCTCCAGCATATCTTAAGTTTTCCTTTCCCCATTCTTAGGGAATATTCTAGAGGTTCTATGGAACCAAAACTGATAGCAAAATGTTCCCGTGGATTTTTAAAATAAGGTAATAATATGATAAAAAATCATGTTTTCAAAAGATTATTAACATTACAAGATAATTTGGAATTGCAGGCAAGAGATAATGGAAGTAAACAGGTCAACTCAAAATGAGTTGATATTTGGTCTTATGGTTTGTTAGACTAGGAAGAGGAGCTGAACTTGACATTACCAACAAACTTCAACTTTTCTATTAGAAATTTATCATCCTGGGAATAAGCCAGATGCAAACAATTATTTTCTTAATTTGATGGAAGAAGAAAGGGAGCCTTAGAGTTCACTAATAAGATCCTGAGGTCTTGTTTCCTAACCAGGTTACAGAGTATCTGAAATTCAACTACCAGGAAATTATCCTTTTGCCACTGCAAAAATTTACTGTCCTGGCATTTTCTGCCAAAATACCCTCAAAGAAATAATTTCAGAAGTACTCATTTAGCCATTATTGCTGCTTTGATGATATTTAGATTGCTAGCCTACCTTCTCCCTACATACCTACTTCCATCCCCACCCCACCTTGATCAAAAGAACCAGGGCCCAAAGGTCCAAGAACCTAATTGTATCTGACATGAAAATGAGACCAAAAGAGAGTAAACGTTTTGACAAAATTAGCAACAAAACCATAATCAGAGCCAAGAGTTTTAAATTCCTAATCTCTGAGCTTAATATAACCTGATATTTTCTCTGTTCTTGGAAGCAATACAAAACTTTTTCCTAATATAGTTTTTTAAAGTAACAAAGGTTTCAAACTAGACTCCAACCTCTTTTTTTCCCTAAGCTTTTTAACATTAGTGAGGCAAAAGTGTTAACAGATACAGCTAATAATTCAAAGAAGATATAAAACTAATCTTCTTTCAGGGACAACCCTCCCCACCCCATCCCTGACCTCCACCTTTAAAAAGACAAAATTTTGACTCAATAGCCCAGTGAATAAGGTCCTTAATATTTGAAACCCAACAATCCTTTCCACTTTCATCCTTTATCACACAACTTCCATCTCCTGATTCACCAATGCAATCTATTGAATAGCCAGAGATTCCTCCATGTCTAGCATTCTCTCAGGCCTCCACAGTTTAGCTCATTCCACTTTTCTTCAGGTTCCTTTGCTTAGTGGTTAAGTGAAGATCCTGTTCTCTTAGAAATAATATGCTATTCCTCCCCGAGGACCCTGAATCACTCCCTTTCATAACCCACATTAACAGTGAATTAGGCTCCTCCTTTATGTACATGTTTAGGATACTGTCAATTCCAAACTAGTGAATTCCTCCCATGATAGGTATGAAAATGATCATTAGTTCTCAGTTCTGTGTTTAAACAACTTCCATCCAGTAGATGTAGAGCTGAGAAGTTTTTCTTCTTCTATTTTGATTTGTTATTCAAGAATCTTCAATATTCTTGCTATTAGTCTGAGTTTTAAACACACTTAGAATGTAGTTACTACCTACTTAAAAGGGAGTCCAATCAAGATTAAATATACATGAAAAGTTTTTCCATATAGGGCTCAATGGATCAATCTTTTATGAATATTTATAATGTTGCTAAAAAGAAAATCTTCACTAAAATGTTCGTTAATGGCACGCCCTGGTGTAGTAGTGGTTTGGTCAACTGCCTCCAGCTAAAGCACAGGCCACATACATCCCAGGGACCTGGGACCGTGTCCCAAGCTGGGGATAACAACCAAGTTATACCACTTAGTGAAAATAAAGTGCTTCTTCCTCTTTTCTCCTCCTACCTATCTACCTACTCACCTTTATTCCTACCTGCACCTTTTCTTTAAAATAAATAAATGAAATGTTCATTACATCTGTTTGAAAAATGTCTTCATACACTGACTCTTGGATGATTAAAAGGTTGAAATATGAAGTCAGCGTATAGAATTATCTTAAAGAATGATGTGAACATTGTAATAGGAAATATATGCCTGGAAATGAAACATCAGATTTAAAATTTGCAACATCCAATTCCATGTTACCTACGTCTTTTAGGGTAGAATAACTGTTAAAGGATACATTACCATCTGATAACGACATTTCATAACCCAATTCAATACTCTCCTACTTGGGAATCAAACTGGGGACTGCATGACATTCTGATGCCTTTACTGTAAAAAATAAATAAAAGAAGAAACTCCAAGCAAAATATAATCCAAGACAACAACCAGCTGAAGCCTCAAACTGGCAATAAACCCCAAATCTGGCAACCCTTGCACAACACAAGTTTTTTTGTTATAATAATAGGCAGGTTTTTTGGGTGTTTTTTTTTTTACCAAGTCAATGGTTTTAATAAAAGCGCAAATGTGATCTAAGATAAAATATTCGAATTGGTATATGGCTTTGCTGAATGGTTTTGGTCAATCTCTAAATTTTTCTGCTTCTTAGGTATTACATTTTTTTCCTTTTACCTTCACTCTTCAGTGCTGCCAGCAGCCTCCTTTAGATGTTCTCATTCAGAGGAAATAGCAACAATGCCATTTTCCTTCCAAATGCAATCAGGTTTTGGCAAACTTAAGTCAGTATGTTAGTTAAAAATAGAAACTCAACCCCAAAAGTGATTTGGCAAATAACTACTTAACTAGTGATTATTTCCTCTATTGAAAGTTCCTGAATGTTCTTGTTCATCATTTTTAAATATATAAAGAAAACTGAAAATCTGCAATGTAACCAAATAGCGTTCAAATTAATACATTATGGAAAATTCTTTTCTAAGCATTCATTGGGACCAAAATTAGGTCAATTTAGAAGCAGAACTCTTTGGGAAAATGGTCCTTAGTAGCTGCTTTTGTTTTTATATAAACACCATTTTTACTTCTTTATAAGATAGCAGCCAACTCTGCCAGAAGCTTAAACAAGTGTTTTTTTTTTCAAATAAGTCCCATCACTGGACACTCCACCAGATTCATTCAAGAATTCAAAGCAAGTCTGTGTAAATAAAATTTCATTGAAACAGTCACATCCACACAGGTACATCTTGTTACCTGTGCTCTACAAGAGAACGGAACAGCTCCGACACAGATCACAAGGCTCACACAACTTAAAATATCTACCATATAGTCCTTTACAGAAAAAAACTGCCAACATGAGGACTTTTTAAAAAATAAATGAGATAGTTATCTCACTGTTCTCTCCACTGTGTACCTACCTATGAAATGAAGTTGACAGGGCACTTACAGAACTTAGAGCTTCTTAAATGCAATTTGCTTTTTATTATTTCTACTACCTGGAATCCATGTATAAGACATTTTTTAAAACGTGCCCTGGTGGCCTAGCAAATAAAGTCCACTGCCTATGACTGGTGCAGTCCACATATATACCACAGACCCAGGTTCATGACCCAGGGCTGGGGGGAACCACCACAATGAACAACTAAATAAAATAAATCTTTCTTCCTCCTCCCCAGTGGGCTGCCTATTCACCTTCATTCCTGCCTGCACATAAAAAAAAACCCAAAAAACCACTTTTCTCAAATACTGAACAAAGCAGAATTGACTCAGCCATTCAGATGACACTAGAATCTTCTCAGACGCAAAATGCAATATAGCTACACCCAAAATCACCCTAATTACCATTACTCAGCATTAAGTATGGTATTGTCATAAGGAGAATGAGTAATGATGGAAGCATATTTGTGTATCATTTCTGCTAAAGAATTTTCAAGTGAAAAGGCAAAAAGGGCTACAAATACTTAAAACAAATGTACTTTAAAGTTTTCTGAGTAGAAAACAATTGGTATTATATTTTCAATGATGTGATTTTACTGTAAAGTCATTTTTAAAAATTTAAATGAGAAACCAAGAGCTAAAACCCCCACATTTAAATGTTACATACCTAGATATTCAATAAGTATCTGGTGAGTAAAAGGAGAGTCACGTGGACATTCAGGTTATTTACATGCAATGCAATTATTTTCTGTTAGGATTTTTACGCTCAGCACTGAAGGATAGCGAACTAGCAAAGGAGTCTCTTCTAATCCAGGGCAGACACTCCCCAAGGCCATTTTTACAGGAAGGCTATCTGGGGACTGAATGTCTATGTTGCTTCAGTCAGCAAAGTGGAAAGAAAAATAAATAAATTTTAAAAATCACATTGTATAAAAGCAATTCACAGAAAACCCTGAGGCTCAGAAGTCACATCTATAAAGAGTGAGGAGTAGTCATATCATTTTATCCCCGTGATAGGAGAGGCATTCAGATGCTATCTAAAATCAACAGGCTCCTGAAGTTCACGCCTAGCAAGTTGTTCACAGCATTCAGAATGGCCAAAGGGATGGGTTTTGAGCAATATATATGACTAAGGAAAAAACCTGGGTTTGGAAATAGGAAGATCTAGTTTGAATAACCACTCTAGTATTATTTCTTAGGTGATACAAGTAATTTAACCTCTCTGAGCCTTGTCTCTTATGGAGATAATAACTATTACTTTCATAAGATCATATGAGGATTAAAGGAGATACATGATTTCCAGTGGCTTTTTAGAGAACAGAAACAGGTATATAATAAACACCCCTCTCCAAGAAAACAGTTGAGAAGGAATTTGGATAGCATCATATCAGAAACTCAGAGCCAGAAGGTCCTTGGCCTTAACTCCCTTATTTTACAAAGTGGGAACCAAAGCCTAGAGAAAATGTGGCTTTTCTCTCGCCCACAAGTAGTAATCCATAAGGTGCGCCTGCAAAAAGGCCTTCCTCTTACACATCACTCCATCTAGATTCCTATCGAACAACAAACTCAGGGCTCATTAATATAATACCTCAAGTGAAAAGACACGTATAAGTTGTTGCACAATAGAAATATACTGGAAATCAGCAGAGGAGGGAGTCTCTCGTCAAAGATCTTTAAAGACTCTGAACACAGTCTGTTAATTCATGAATTGTTGACTCTGAACAAAACATAGAATATAAATTAGTAAACATTCCCAATGCTCTTCTGAACTGTTTCTGTGCTCTCGGCATAGAACAGTCTCCAGAAATTATCTTCCCTTTTTAGCACTCCCCCTAAGAAAACTATCATTAAAGCCCATTTTACATTCCTGATAACCTTTTCTACAAAAACATTTGCCCTCCTAAAATAATGAACTACAAAAATTCATTCTTCCTTTAAAAAAAATCAATACTTTTAAAATAGTGAATCATCATATACTTTATCATCCTTTCAGATGATCAACCATTCACTGCCCAGATGTAAAGATAATTAGCTTGCTTCTAAAATAATTTTGTATGATAGTTATTTGAGTAGTTTGTAGATATTTATATTAAACCTTTTGTTTAAGGCAAAACAAATGAATTTATTATTCAAATTCAAAAAAATCACATAAGGAAAGTGATATTATTATCTTTTAGCTGTTGCTTTCAATTACCCACCTCCTCTATGCTAACCTGACTAATGTGCATAATCTCCTCTTTTAGCAGAACTGAAACCTATGGCTTCAATCAAGAGTTAACTCTCCAGTGATATACTCTAGCAGCAAAACTAATGTTAAATAAGCAAAAAGAAAAGGTACTACCCAGGAAAACATCTTTCAAAAAGCACTTAAGAGCCTCCTGGAAATTCTCAAAAATCAAGAAACAATTATCCTTTCCCCAATAGTTTAAAAAAAAAAAAAATTCAACAAGGAAAGGTGAAATAAAAAAACTAATAGAAAGGAAGAACTATCAGACTTGGCAAGACAAAAAAGTGAGTCAATGAATCATAATGATCTCTGAATTTTGATACCTGGGCAATTATGTGGAAGAGAACTTGCCTGACAAACCCCAGGAGACAGAGAAGAGCCAGTGATGAAGGAGGTCAGCTGATGCTGTGGAAGGGAATGTTGGCACATGGGTATGTTCATATTTATACACATATATTTATATGTCTAGAGTATTTGTAGCTGGGTTGTAGGTACACTGGATACAGAATTTAAGTTTCCTGTAGGGGTTTGAACAACTGAAAATGTTAAATAACTAAGGCTTCTCAGGTAAAAGTTAAAGCCTCAGAATGATAGACATGACTTGTTAACATACAGCTAAAGAAATTCACATCTAAACTCTTGATGTGTTACAATTATCATATTTGGCCGTGTATGACGCACACCCATGTTTTTGGCCCAAACTTTCAGGGGGAAAAAACTTTTATTTTAATTTTTTAATTCAAATTTTTGTTTATATTCAGGTACTTGTTTCTTCTATTATAAAACAATTTTGGCATTTATTTTTCAACATTTTATGGTACAAGAAATTTTATAACAAACAATTACAAAACATAAGAACAGATACACGGTTCAAGAAGTTTCTCTTCCTGCTGCCTCCACAATCTGATGACACTCTGTGGCACGAGGTCCAGTGTGTCTCTTCAGCGGCTCTGTTGCCCTGCTCTTTAGCCTATTTAATAACTGTTAGCTTAAAGCTTGCAGAATCTGTATTTTTGTGAAAATATCAGCTAGATTGCTAACTCTCTTGCCCAAAGTGTCTGAAGAGAAATATTGCGCTGCTCACCCTCTGGTAATAAAGTCTGCATCACCTATCTCATCAAGACAGAGCACTTATTCTGTGAACAACCATATGCTGCTCTTTGTTTCATTCTGTTAAATTATTGGCCAAAATTGCTTCATTGCAAGTTCTTCCTAAGTTTAAAAAAACAAAAACAAAACAACATAACCAGCATGCCTTGCTAGAGCAGCAGTTAAATCAATGGCAAAGAAGACAGCCACATACTCCTGGGTTTGAGAATCAGGCCTAGGGATTGGGGCTGCGGGTGGGGAAGCCACCAGTCTGAACTAAATAAAAAAAATAAAATAAAATAAAGATGCTTCTTCCTCCTTGCCCTTCCTGCCTACCTGCCTACTCGCCTTCATTGCAGCCTGCACCTTTCCTTTAAAGAAACAAAGAAAAACTGATTATCATTTTCAGGGTATTATTTTGCATACAGATATCATTAATGATTTCTAGAGTTGCACTTTTAACTCATAAGCATAAATAAAATAAAAACAGCTATATAGATATGGAATTAGTATTACCCATGTATAATGCACATCCTTATTTTTCCCTCACAAACTGGGGCAAAAGGTGCACATTATACATGGCAAAATATGGTGCTTCCTCAGACAGCTGCACTAGCTATTCAGTGTTTACCTCTGACCCCTGCTTAAACAAATTCCAAACAAAAGATACAGCTTCACATTGGATCACATTTCTAGAACAATATAATTTGATATAATTTAATGCTATGGCAACAAACTCCAGAATTCTTATCTAAATCGTCTATCTCTGAATCAAAGAATATTTACAATTAGCCTTCCGCTGAATCTATCTACTTAGGTTATATTCTTTAACATTTCATCTTGATAATTCTTTTTATGTTAAATATAGACAACATTTCTATTTGTATATTTTCCTTTCCACTAAAGTTATCTTTACCCTCTCCTAGATATATTTCAAGTGTGAATTCTTACTCTCCCCGCAACAAAGTCCTCCAAAAGACAGGCAACTGCCTTCTTTGAATTGTTTCAATACCAGAAGTGCTATGAATAATACTGTCTGTCAGTTATCTTTATATAGCCATACCATTTGTAAGTTTCCCTAGGAAAAAATTTGAGCCTAATTTGGGATCCAAGTTTCTTATTTTGTTAAAAGAGAGAAAGGAAAGAAGAGAAAGTACTTTATTTTTTCTCGTTCTTGGGCTTTTTTTTTTTTTTAATGTGGTCTATGTGCCAGCCACCGCCTTAACACCTGAGCCACCAGGAATCCAAGTTTCTAATTTTGAAAAGAAAAAAAAAAAACAGCTATGCAGCTTTCTGAGCTTCAGTTTTTCTCATTTATAAATGGGAGAGTATATCACCTATCATGCAGGGATGTTTTTCAAATTAAAGGAAAAGAAGTGTAACAAATCTAGGATAAGCAATAGTGTTTAATTAGCTGGTAACTATATATAAAAATGCGTAAGTTATTATCAAAGTAATTATCCCCCAGACCATTACAGAACTTTGCCATCAAAAGAACTGAATGTACTTCCTAATTCTGGTGCCAACTAAAGGACAGAATATAAATTTGATTACTGTAATATTACTGGAGAAACCATCAAGTGGAATGTGTAATGGATGCAAGAGTTGAGCAGAAAGGAGATGAAAGACAGGACAAGAACAGTCAAATCTAAAGGTTCACTATGTTTCAGTCTCTTGTATAACCTGACTATAAAAGGAAGATTACAGTATTAATCAATCAGAGAGCTAATACATTTCATTTAGCCTCCCAATTCTAAGCAGGAATGAGAATATTTTCTCATTTCATTTGCATTTCTTTTCTGATTTGAATCACGGAACAATCACAATGATACTGACCAAATATATAGACTTTACAACTAATACTTAAGACTTACTACCTGTTGGGCACTATACATTACTTAGTGTCAGGCATATGTTCGGAGAAATGTATGGCTAGGTGATTTTGTCATGGTGGGAACATCACAGACTGTACTAACACAAACCTAGATGGCATAGCCTTCTACATACCTAGGCTCTATACAGGGGCCACCATCATATATGCAGTTCATTGTTGACTGAAATGTTGTGTTGTGCATGATTATACTAATAATCACGACAACCCCATGAGGTGATTCCATTTGACAAATAAAAAAATCTGAAACTTGGCAGAGCTGAGATTCAAACCCAGGTAATGGTGAAATTTCAAACATCCAATAACACAGCAACAAGTTATGTGCTGACAGTAAGATAGCTAATATATCAGCAGAGCTATTAGGGTATCTGTGTGGGAAGTGGAGCATGATACGCAACTGTATAAGCAAAAGCAGGAAGGAGGTAGAAGAAGAAAGGGTTATGTCCCACAGGAGCAATTCTGGAGCTTTCGGATATTAAAAATCATGACCCTGTCAAATTGAGCATTGCCTACTTTGGAGATAATTATAGCTAATCAGATCAAAGGTTCTCCACCTGTTTTCCACTTGACACATGGTGATGGATAAGGGCATGAGAGGCTGGAGCTATATGCTACCACATACTCAACACACCTCCTTGGACACAGGCATGTGAAATTCCCAGAACACCAGTTACACCTCTGTGCATTCTCGACCTTTGCAGGGAGGCACATCAGAATGAAAATGAATTTAAAAGGTGTGGATTTTCTCTAGCAAATAAATAAATATTAGTACTTATTGAACATGAGTACTATGTAACCATGCATTTCTCATGTTCTAAATTCTTTGCCTATATTAATCCTCAAATGAAATTATAAGCTAGGTACTATTTTATTCACCTTTTACAGATGAGGTAACCGAGACAAAATGTTTTGCTACAGAGCAAACATAGGGACATGGCACTAAGATTCCAACAAGAAGATCTGATTGACATCCCTAGCTCTTAGACACCACAATAAACTTTCCTGGAACCTGTCCTAGTGAATAGCAGCCCAAGGGAATTTCAGGAACTTGGCATGATGCCAAAACCACAAAGATAAGAACTTTTGCCTCAGCAAGATACACCCCAAAAGCTCCCTAGGACTGTGAGGCTTTACTCCTCTACCAGAATTTTAATCACAAGGACCTTGGATCCCAGTCCCACAGGCCCAGAAGAACACCTCACGCAGAAGTGAACATGCGGAACACTTTCCTCCTCCCTGGGTAAGCTCAGCCACAGGAATCTTCTTAGCAACCCTTGCAAAAGACACTGCCTATGAGCCAATCCAATCCCATAGTGCTACTTCTGGGCCACAGAGAATTAAAAAAGAGCACATAAAGGCTAGGATTACAACCCTAGCTCTGAAACAAAATCTTGGCATTAAAGATTCATTCAGTCTTCAGAGAAGGGTTGTTCATTCAATAAGTCTGCTATACGCCTGGTACTGTTCTAAGTGCTGGAAAACACCTGTTGACCAGAGGTCCTTAGAGTCTTTTAGTGGGGTGGAAATGTGGGTCTATGTGGACTTACTAGAAGTAAACTCCAAATACAAGAATGTTGGCAGCATCCTAATTCAAAGTGAAAAAAAAGATGTGAGAAAAAGGAGTGCACCATTTACGCTGGATACCATGGATGCTGGAATCTTTTCAACTGCCACTTGAGAACACCAGGCCAAATTATTGCACTGCTGTCAAGGCTGCTGCCAACTTGAAATGAAAAGCAATATGGCTGGATAGCATTGTTTCTGGCTTCTGCTAAGATTACAGTACCTACCTACAAGCACCTGAAGAAACAGAAAGAACAAAAATATGAAAGAACACATCACTGACTCTACTTCAGAACCTATAATCTTTCCTCCTAAAGAGGTAAAAGAAATCACTAGCCACCTCTTCACACTGTTCATATCAGTATTCAACTAATACAAGGAAAGAGAATAAACAACAATAAAGTAACAATTACAGGAGATTACTTTTTCCGGCATCAGTTGGAGTTGAGGCCAGAGATAGTTCAGTCCTTTACTGTGACAGAGCAGTTCACATCCAAGAGATTGTAGGAGGGAGGGAAGATCACTATACACATCCTAAAAACTGATTATTCACTTGTAGGGTCTCCAAAAGTGATAATGCCAGCATGTGCTGTGTAATGAAGTATCACCATACTATTAGCCTATACACAGAATCTCAGGATAGGCAAATCAGTACCAAAGCACAAGGCCCCTATACTTGTACTTACCATGGAACACTGACATTCTCTTATTCCTGTATTTCCCTCTGGGTACTACAAAGCAGGAGAGCCAAGACTGCATTTTGTGGCCCCATGTCTAAACAGCAAGTCAACCAAAAAGCAGACACTCAGAAAATGCGTTCTAAATTGAACTGCAAACAGCAAAGCATCTTCAGTATGTTAACAATAAAGACGGGAATCACTGGTAGGAGGCGCACTGAACACTCAGGTTTCCTCTGAGATAGTGCTCATCCGTCTTTTATTTAATTAAAAACATCTTCATAAAGAAATTGCCTCTAAAGGCAGATAAATATTTACTTAGACAAATATTTAGCAACCTGCCCTTAACATTCCAAACACTGACAGAAAAAAACAATCTTCACTTCAAAGTGGGGAAAAAACTTGTTTGAATAGTTAGAATAAGTGACATACCATTTAGACTCAACAAAACTCTTGTACAATAAATGGTATGATGTTGGAAAACTTAAATTCTAAAAGGAACTGGTCAGAAGAAAGAAAACTTTCAAACTGCATATTCTAAGCTAGTGGAATTAGCCTAGATACCACAGAAATTGCTTGCATATGTACCCTATAACGCATTCATTGCTTCCCTGATGAACAGTTCACAGTGATAATCTTCAACTCCCAAACTTCTATCTCCATATCACTTTATCAATGAACAACTTTCTTCCTCTTCCTCAGAGAAAATTTTTGCTATTCATATCATTTCCTTTCCTCCTAACAGTTCAATTCGCCAGCAACTCAAGCAGTGGTCCAACTTTAATACTCTCCTTAAGAATATAGAGTCTTCTTGTTCTCTCAATACTTTCTGAGAAACGATACCTAAGGATCAGAAATTGAAATATCACCAACAGAGTGAATGTGCACTAGTCGCGATATAATTGTTAAGGTATGAAAAGTACTTAAGTAACTAAAATCATATTTCTTTCCTTCTGTTTCTTAAAACTCAACACAAGAATTGTAATTCATGACCCAACTAAATTTCCAAATCAACCATGAACACATATTTATATTTTCTACATATTATTATTCATTTGAACTTCATAAATCAGATGCTGGATTAAAAGAACCAAAATTAATGCAGAGCATATTGTCAAATGCAAGAGCAACAACTTGGAATACATTAAAGATGCCAGTTTTACTTTCCTACAGAGCTTTTGCTGATTTAAATTGGAATTTAAGGAACTAATAATAAAAATTCAGAAGTAGATTATTATAACAAGCAGGCATGATGTGAAGCTCTTGTTTTAACCAATTATTATTAGTATTTTCAAAGCTAAGAATGAACAGATGCAAGATGTATAAGCAAGATACATAAAGAAAAAGGGTAAGATTTCAATCCTCTTTCCTTTGTGCCTAAGCACAATACCAAATAGTAACATGAATGAAATAGAAACAAGCAGAAAATTTCCAGTAATTAAATTGCTTTAAAAAGTATATCCAGTCACCAGGGAGAAAGGGTCAACAAGGGAAGGTAAGAGGAAGTAAGTTCCTTCAACTCGCCTTTGAAGCCAGTCATTTATTTCATTCAATTCACAGAGCATTCATTTTCATTTGGCCAAGTGGTCAACACTGTCACTGCATATATCTCTTTTAAAAATATGTACTATATTGCTTCATTCCTACATTCAAAATATTTATTGTCAATTGAATGAAGAGAAAATAATCAAGTTTGATTTTATATCTTTCTGTCATTCAAATATACTCAAAGATTTGGGGTAAAGAAGAAGTGGGGAAATACAGTGAAAACAGATAACTGTGCCAACTACTCCCAGAGTTTATCACTTAATCAATATAGTGTCCAAAGACACTGACAACATTCACCTGCCTCTCCAAGTTCCTCACTTATACCAAAAAACAGTAAGGTGCCACACCCTGCTGGCCTAGCATGTAAAAGTCACCAGACGTGGTCCACATATATCCCAAGGACCCAGGTTGAAGACCCAGGGCCGGGGGAACCAAAACATGAACAACTAAATGAACTTCCACCTGTCTCTTCCTGCCTGTCTGCCTGCCTCTTTGCACCGTCATTCCTGCCTGCATCTTTCCAATAAATGAATAAATAAATAAAGCATGCTACCACATAGCACATGCTATTTTATATAAGAATAATTTGCTTCATTCCTAATAGATAACAGTAAGTCACTTTACCAAAAATCATACCCTAAAAAAATGGGAAATATCCAAACTTTCAATTGCTACCATGACTCAGTGAGTGGGCAGTGAGAAAGTCATAGCTGATGCTAGAAAAAGCTAATGTTTTCATGAAGATTATTTGGCAGTGCTGTTCTGGGTAGGCATGATTTGCTCCTGATTATGATTTTGTTTTACTTCCACACAAAGAATTCATCCCATGTTGAGGAAAAAGACAGAGTCTCCCATTGTAAGAGAAATAAAAAATTCAGTCTTATTTCGGATATTTTATGCCTACTAGACTATATTCCAGTAATTAAAATATTGCTAAATTTATTCCACAACATTGGCATTCAATGAGCTTACATTTGTGTCTAAAATAGGTTGATTTTTAAGTTGATAGTTACAATGAAAATAGTAAATTATCTCCCAGTAACAAAAAAATTATGTTTACTCTAAAACAAGGTTAAAAAAACATAAATTTTCATATTAAACATCTTTTAAAATAAAATTACCACAACATATTATAAAGATATACTAACAGACAAGAACCAATAAAGAAAATATTATTGGCAAGTGAAAATACAACCATACCAGGAAGTCCTATTTAGTGATTCCATGATTATTACAGTTGTCAAATTCCAATAAAGAACTTAAAGAAGATACAGCACAAACCAAGTACAACAAGCAAAATAATCAGTTTATATCAACAGTTTCTGATCTCTCTGCTCATGCCACATCCTTCTTATGCTACAAATTCATTTAAAAAATAAATATTTTAATCACTATTATTGTTAAAGAGTAATAAGGATTATGATAAATGTGTGCACATGTGAATATATATAATCTACATATGGATATACAATATGGATGTGTGTGTGTGTGTGTGTGTGTGTGTGTGTGTGTGTGTGTAAAACTCACTTCTTAAAGGTATTCTCTAAAAGGACTTGTCCTCAGAGTTTGTTTGTTGTTTTGTTTAAGAGAAGGGAGGCAGGAAAAACATTTTACTTTTTCCTATTTGTTTTTAATATTGGTTCCCTCCTTCACCCCATCCACACCCAAGGTTGCAAATCCAGGTCCTTAGGCTTTGCATGGCCCACATCCCAGCTGTCTCAGTCACCTGAGTCAGAAGGGCACATTCTATCCTTATGTCTTAAATGACAGGGTATACTTGTAAAGTCTTAGCAATCTCAAATCCTTGGAATATGGAATTGATCTTATTAACGATCATGGGAAGTACTATAGGTAGTATATCCAGGAGACCTCTAGACAGTTTTAATGTTATTGTCTGAATGCAGATTCACAAATATAGGAATATGTAATCTTACTGAGGCAAAGATTTAAAATTACATGACACTAAAATAAGTGCCCAGCATCTACGGCAAAACTTGGCTTTGCTCTTTTCTTCTCATTACAATGCCCCCCCACCCAGAGAGCCTGCAAAACTTTTAGAGTACTTATGGGGGAAATTATATACCCTAGGGCTGTACTAATACATGTGCTATAAGTGGATATGCACACTGAATACTGAGTAATAAAAAACAGTATAAAATAGATCAATAACTTTTTATATTGAGTACATGTTGCAATGATGATGTTTTGGTTCTGCTGGGTTAAATAAAATATATCATTAAAATTAGTTTTATTTATTTCTTTGTAGTTTCTTAAATGTTATTACAAGAAGATTTGGAATCACATATGTGGCATGCATTATTTCCATTGGAAAGCACTGTTCTAAGATATGCCAAAGATATACAAGATACATTCTAATGATTATCAAGGACCTATTCAATTACCATATCCTATATTATTGCCAATTCTCAACCTGGTTGGGGAAGAGGTATAATTTTTTAATGAAAAGGAAAACATCCTGTTATCAGGAAAAAAAAAGGCAGGATATGAGATTATTAAAAAGTAGAACTACTTCAAACATGCTGCAAGTTCATCGAATTTAATTTAGCAATATGAAAATTAGAATAGCAGTTCCTCTAATGGAAAGCATATCCTTCAGTAAGCATGAATCAACTGTCTCCTCAGCATGTCCACCTCTACTGTACATACCATAACTGACATATAAACTATATATCTTTACTGTATATAGTATGATATCAGTTATGTGTTTTGAAAAATATGCAAACTAAACAAAGGGGGAAAGGCACCAAATTGTAAGTTCAGGTTATTTTTACATGCTAGAATAGGTTTTTCTCCTTTTTATTTATTCTGGATTTTTCCAATTGTTCCTACAATAAAATTTAAAATTTTTATCATAAAAGCTATTAACTTTATAAAGATAGGTGGTTTAAAAGGTAATATCAAACTCCACTTCAGATCTGCAGCCAAAAAGGGCAGAGAGAATCAGAGGGAAGTCCTTGTGTAGAAGAGGACTCAGTTTCCTAGTCAGAAAGTTAATCAGTGGAAACCCAGACCACCCAATTCATAGGAAATAAGACAGGATCAGCATCCATAAGGTAATGAAGCCCTACAGTTGCCTTTTACAGAAAATAAGTTGTTTTCTAGATTTTCTAGATTACAAAATTTTTTGCTAGAACTTTAAAATGCAAAACTAAGGATAGAACAAGCTGCATTTATAATAGGAATACAATTTTATTTGCATGTTTAATTTAAAAAGACATGAAATAAAATCTAAGTCAATAAAGTAAGTTCAGTTCCCTCAGTTAGGAACTACTGTACTTATAAAAGATTTCTATGCTACTGATGGCACAGTTTACATATTCATCAAGGCCATCATTCCACAAGGTGTATTTTTATGAAAGGAACATATAAGAAACAAGTTAAGCTTCCTCTTACACTACACAGAAATAAAGAGGTTATCGAACTACAGGTTTTTCTTGTCACCCTCTCATTACTCTTAGAAACCAACCACCTCTTTTATCTCAGGACCAGTAGCTGAATTAAGACCTAACGGTTTACCTGTAATATTTATATGCGAGGTTTCCCACTATGAATACAGTCAGTCTTCTCAAAAGGTAAATGCTGAAAAAGTCTAAAGATGTAGTTACAGAAATAATTTTTCAAGTCAAAAAGAGAACTGAGCATTAGTAAAATACTTTTTATTGCTTCTCCAATGCCTTAAATCTTCTTTAACACAAGCTCCCACAATTACTCCTACTTCATTCCCAAGTAAAAGCCATAAAAACTGCTGCTCATCTGGGAAGAAGGTAGTGTCTCAGCATTTGAAATATTCAACTCATTATTCCAAAATATTTAAGAAGTATAGCATGGCATCCCTTATAATAACAAAAGTAACTGATTCTAATTTGAAAATTACAAGGGAATTCTAATTTTAAACAATGAAAAGTGCTCCTGTCAGATGAAGTATTTATGAGGAAATACAGGTTTCCTTTTCCTCCATCAACTAAACCAAAGCAGCTCAGGGAAGCAGAGGTAGGGGAGGAAGAAGAAAATGTTTCTCTAAAAGCTAAGAGTCTACCTACCATGAAAAAGCTGTTAAAACACACTAGAAAGCCAAAATCTTTTTATCAATTTTCAAATGTAATATATCTATCATCCTTTTTATTTTATTCAATAAATGTGATACTAAACTATGTCCCAGGCATTATTTTAAGCACTACTGAAATATTAGCTCATTAAAAACCCTCTGAGATAAGTACTATCATGATCCCCACTTTATAGATAAGAAAACAAAGGCATAGAGAAACCAAAAAATTTTCCCAAGATCACACAACTAGTACTAAGTGGCAGAGATGAGATTCAATCCCAGGCTGTGTGGGGCCAAAGTTCATGCAGTTAACCACAACAGTCCTGACCCTCAAAAACACAATGTCCCCATGGGCACACACACTCTTGTGGCTCAGGTACGATGCGGCTGGGGTGTTAACTGTGTAAAGCCGGAGAACTTGGGTTCACGGCCCAGGGTCAGGGGGAAAAATAAAACAAATAAATAAAAATGCTTCTTTAATAAAGTAATATGCTCATGAAAGCCCAGTGTCTGACTTATAGTTAGGTATTTTCAAATCTGCTAAACAAGAGGGGAAAATGGAAATAGCAAAAAGTAGAAAACCTATTATTTATAGTTTATATCATCTCTATATATTGGTTTACTTTCCATCAATCTTTTCTCCTTGCTCACAGGGTTCTTTTTCTTTTATTTACCATTCAGTATATGTAATTTCCTAGAAAATGAAAGCCTTATTATTTTGTTAAAGAAAAGGTATAGGCAGGAATGAAGGTGAGCAGAGGCAGGCAGACAGGAAGAGAGAGGAGGAAGTACTTTATTTATTTTAATTATTTGTTCATCTTGGTTGTTCCCCACCGGCACCACGATTCAAAATGGAATCCTTGGGATGTAAGTGGAATGTGGCTGATCAAACCGCTGACTCTACCAGGATGCACCAAAAGTTTTATATTTGAGATACTAGTCTTTCAGGATTTTTGGAGTAACAGTTCAAATTAACTCAACATTTATTGTATGTCAAGCACTTGTGATTGTTACATATTCTTATTTTACTTCACAACCACATCAATTAGGTACAAATATTATCTCCATTTTACAAATGAGGAAACTAAAGCAGTAAAGAAATTTACTTAAGATCACATAGCTATTAAGTGATTGAGCCAGAATTCAGGCAGTTTGA
Source organism: Solenodon paradoxus (assembly GCA_004363575.1). NCBI lineage: Eukaryota > Metazoa > Chordata > Mammalia > Eulipotyphla > Solenodontidae > Solenodon > Solenodon paradoxus. The sequence goes on from RJWH01000094.1 coordinate 1,462,489, forward strand.
CCCCTGAACTAGAATTCTTGACTATTCCTGAAGGGTAGAATTACAAGTTATAGTTATCAAAACAGGGCTATTTGTCTGCTGAGCCTAAAGTGAGGACATTACCATACACAGATTTATTTTCCTTTGCCCCTACTCTGATTTAGACAACTTAAGTTTTCTTGAACGAGCTAAATAACTCTTAATGTTTTACTTTATAAGAGGAGTCGACTATGTGAAATAACTCCTTCATTCAACAACCATATGAGTATTAGTGCAAGGGACTGTTCTAATAAGATACAGTCTTTGCACTAAAGAGAGTCTCATTCCACTCAGCATATAAAAATGCTTTGCTTCTAATAACTAATAAACACCATCTATTAGTACTTAAAAATGGATAACAGTTTTGCCAGCCATTCAGTAGAAAAACTGAAATGGAATTCTGTAATTCTCTGCTTCCATCCTACAACACAGAAGTATACCTTATTTTTCCTACAGTCTCTAGAAATTAATTGACAAATAATTACTCGATCAGTACTAGTGCCTATATCATGCTATTCTACCTATCAGTTGGCAGTAACAGCCTACTCATTTTTAGTTCAAGGGAGTTAAAATTGACATATTTTTACTAAAATCATGGATTATTAGAGTACATGCTTAAATTGCTTTTAAAGTTCTATAGTATTTTGGATATGACTTTAATAACCAAATGATTAATGTGAATGTCTAAGATCATCCTAAAAAGAAGTAGTCAAAAAATTAGCCTGTTCACAGAAATGGTAAAGCCACTTTCGCTTGATTTGATAGGAAACGTTTTATTTTAAACAGTCAGGGGTCAAATTCACTGATTATGAAAGGGTCTCATAGAGACAAAAGTTAAAAACTCAAGCAAAACTGGAACTCTCCTAATCAGTCCACTGAGTGACTTATTTGATAGCCAATGACTATAGGCACAACTAGCACTCCCAAACCGTTCAATGCAGGGGACCAACAGCAGAAGCAACCTGAGAAACCAAGGCCACAGAGACACTTCTGCTTACTGATAATTACTAGTGCAAGTTTCTTTACTGACACATGCTTACACCAGTGTTTGTATGATGATGGACAACACGTGACTTAATCATTTATTATGTCTATGTCCTCCAATCAACTTCTCTAGTATGTCATATTTGTACTATTATCTGACACTTGCCTTCACTGCTACTTTCTTATGCTTGAAGGGAAAACGTTAACCCCTAAATAGGTACGTGTCTTGCAAATAACGATTACATACTGGATAAGAGTTATTAATGATGGCTGTGAAATTCACCCTCTAGTTATCCCCAAGTCCTAATATTCTGCAGAAGTGTTCCTCCTAATCTCTCTGACTAGTATGCCCCAGGAGTTAGTCCTTAAACCTCTTCTCTATCTACACTCAACTCCCCCAGGTGATTTCATCTATTCTCTGAATCCACAGATTGTATCCAACCAGTACCATTCTTCTCTGAACTCCAGATTCATATGTTTAACTGCTGACTTAACATCTCCACTAGGATGTCTATCAGACATCTCAAAACTCTCCCCAAGAAGTCTGGTCTGCCCACACTTCCCCTACCTCTGTTAATGGTGATCCATCCTTTGAGTTGCTCAAGTCAAAAACCTTGGAGTCAGCCTTGACTCTCTTTCCTCATTCTATCAGCAAACCTAGTTGGATCAAAACAAGTCCAGTTAGAGTCACAGATATCAATATGAATGTATACCTAGTTTCATATACAGAAAAATAGATATGCTAGTTTAAATACATATATTTCCTAACCTGTCCACTGAAGACATCTAGAAAGTGATATACCAGTAGCAATGAGCACATCTAGCAAACAGATCCTAACCTCAAAATATCATTCTCCAATAATAGAAATCAGGGCTTCTTGGAGAAATGAGTCAAAGACTGGAGCAGAAAAAATACAAGATGAACTTAAAACATTTAATAATGCCAGAGAATAAAGAAACTTACCCATACACCCATTAAAAAAAGACAGGAGCATGTCAAAAAGACACAGGAGTCAACCTAAAGGAGTTCCCAAAGTGGAATAATTTGGGCAACAAAATAATGATAGCATTAAATTTTAACCTTAAAAATAAAATCAATAAATATATAAAAATGAAATAAAATACAAATTATATAAATGCTCAAAACTTTATAGAAAGATGAGAAGAGACAAAACTTCCTTATAGAAGAATTTCAATTAATAAATGTAGAAAGAATGACAAAATGTATCTTTAGAACACCATGGCAATATTTACTACAGGCAAGATCTAAAGATGGATGCTAGAATCAATGGGCTAGAAACAGAATACTGGCAAAACCTCAAAGTATCTCCCCTCATATTTTACTTGGTAAAATATTTACCAAGTACTGTGATAGTTTTTTATATGTCCATAAATTCTTTGATACTCCTACCTCAACGAAGTGTAGTTTAATTCCCTTCCCTAGACTATGGGCTGCACTTAGTTACCTGCTTCTAATGAACAAAGCATGAAACGGAAAAATAGCAAGCTTTCGATGAAAATCCTGGCAGAAACCACCTTAAAATGATCATAAGTGATGTCATGTTGATATCATGTATCTCTGCACTTCACTTCCCTAATATTCTGCCCCCAAAATCCATAACTCCAATCTAATCATGAGGAAACATCAGACAAACCCAAATTTAGGAGGCTTCTGCAAAATATTCTTTAAAAATATAAAGTGTGGCACAACCTGTTGGAGTAGCAGTTAGGTCAGCTGCCTCTGGAGAAGCACAGTCCACATACATTCCAAAGATCCAGGTTCACATACTGGGTGCAGGGGGAACAATCAATGTGAAAAACAAAATAAAAATGCTTTTTCCTCCTTTCCCTTCCTCTCCTAAAACAAACAAAACCCACCAGGTTATAAAGGAGAGACCAAGAAACTGTTAAACATTAAAAAAGATAAAGGAGACTTTACAACTGAAAGCAAGGTAGTATACTGGTTTGGATAACAGAATGGAAAAAGGATATCAGTGGAAAAGTTGGTAAAATATAATTTAATTTTGGAGTCTGGTTGAAGCATTGTACTAGCATTCATTTCTTAGTTTGGTAAATATAACATGGTTATGAAAGATGTTAACATTAGTGGAAACTACATGAAGGGTTTATGGCAGTAGTTCTTAAGAGAAGTAATTTTACCCTAGAGAAGTCACTAGGTAACATCTAATGACATCTTTGATTGTTACAACGGGCTTTGTGTGGGGATAGAGGCCAGGATGCTGCTTGAGCTCCTATTACACCAGGCAACTTCCCACAAAAAAGGACTATCCAGACAGAAAAGCCAATAGTGCTGAGGTTTGAGAAACACTGGTATAAGGGAATTCTGAGTACTATCAAGCAACTTTTCTATAAGTCTAGTATTATTTCAAAATAAAGGTTAAAAATGGTGTGCTCCACTGGAGCAGAGGTTAGGACAATCACCTCTGAAGAATGCAGGTCACATACCCCTCAATTCAATTCCCAGATCCAGGGGAAAAACTAAATGGAAATAAAACAAAACACTTCTTCCTCCTCTCTCCCTGCCTGCCTGCCTATTTGCCTTCATTTCTGACTGCACCTTCCCTTTAAACAAAAAAAAAAAAAAAAGTTAAAAATATACTTCAAGATTCAATTATTTCTCATCAATTCCCTGGTCCAAGACACCATTATTTCTCTACTGGATCATTAAAAAGAGCCTCCCAATTGATCTTGCTTTTAGTGTCAGCCTCCTCAGACTACTTTCAACACAGTAGAAAAAAGTGAAGTTTTTAGAGAATAAATCTGATCCCGTCACTCCTTTGTTCAAAACCCTGTAATGGTTCCCATCTTACAAAGTAAACTCTCAAGTTCTCACAATAGCCTACAGGCTCTATGTGATCTGGACTCAGCTTTCTCTCTGACCTTATCACCTGCTACTCTTCTAGTCACTCCAGTCCAGGCACAATGGCCTCCAAAAGTTCAGGGACACTTCTGTTTCAGAGCCAATGCAAAATGTTTCTTCTACTAGTATACCCTACCTCTTACCTTCTTCAAATCTTTGCTCACGTCTCACCAAGCCCTTCTCAGACATCCTCTTTAAAAGTGCACATAGCCCTTGACATCTCTGTCCCTCTTGCGTGATTAATTTTTCTCTACACTATTTAAATAATACTAATAACAATAAGTCATTTTTAAAATATCTGTCATACCCTCCCTAGAATGTTAGATCCATGAGGCAGGGTTTCTGCTTGTTGTATTCACTACTGTACCCTCTGCACCTAGAACCATGCCTGGTAAACACAATACTTAACAAACGTTTTTTATTTTTAAATCTATGAAACACCTTACCTTTGAAATTCTAAATTAAATATCCACTGTCTTTCTACTTTTTCCTTATTACTGCATTTTCTCTCTTATCTTTCTTAAGAATATGGTTTAGAGAACAAAGAATGGGATTTGGGTCTAGTTCTATCACTTGATAGTTTGTGTCTCTGGACATGTTATTTAACCTCTCTGATCTTCAGTTTCTTCATCTGAAGAAGAATGGTAAAGGGAAGAATAAAAAATTACTAATAACTACATTGTAGTGTTAGTGTTCATATTAGAAACAAGAAGTGACACACACACACTAGATGCTCCTTCCTCACTAGTTCTTCAGCTCTGGCCTCTAGACCTTCATATCCTTCATCCCACTCTCCACCCCTCCACTCCTGTAATAACCCTTCCAGGCCTCCTATTCATAATGCTCCAGCCTGAACTTTACAGTTCTTCATTTTAGTCACAATCCTTAATATCATTAATTCACTCAAGCCACTGTCGTTCAGGTATTTCCACTGAGCTGGCATCTTCAAAGCAGTGGACAGCAGCCTGGACTCTTGAAATGAACTACCTGGATTTGAACCCCAGCTGCTCATCTTATAGGCAAGGAGAATAGCAGTGTCTACCATCTGAGGTACTACTACTCATTAACACTAGTTCCTACAGTATTAAATGGTTTCTTCCAGAATGGTCAGTGATGGAAAAATCAAACCATGTAAATTCAAGGTCTACAACCTTAAATGGGTCCTCCAAGCCAACTAACAATCCTTCATTTCCTAATGTGTTCTCTCTCTCCCCTCTCTCTCCACCACCCCCCTCTCCCCTCACACCCCCTAGAAGCTGGTATAAACTGACTCTTTTTAAGAACCCCAATCCACCACACTGCCCTTCACCCTTAGCAGGTACTCAAAAATGAGAGTTGTCATCAACTCATTCGCCTTGCTCCTGTCTGTTACAAACTAATTTACCCTGCTTCCAACTTTACCTCCTTTTCTGCTCACTTGAAAAGGAAAACTACCTCCTACCAAGGTCAATTTCTCCATGCCTTGGATCCCACGCCCTCAAAACAGTGACTCCATCAAACACCCCTTTCTCCTCCTCCTCTCCGTTTTTTGTGTCCTTCAAATTCTTCCATTCACTGGCTCTTTGCAATCTCACAAACACACCCAAGTCCTTCTTAAATTAAAAAAAAAGGGGGGGGGGGGTGAGAGGAAGTATCCTCCGCCTATACTTTTTCCTTCATTTTTTTGTTGAAAACAGTGTATCCCTCTTAATTAGCTACACTTTTAGCTGTCATTCTCATTCATTCTTCAAACCCCTCAATGCATTACAATATAGCTACCTGCTCTACTTGAAATGACAAATGACATCTTAATCCCCAAATCTCAGAGACTGTATTCAGTCTTTATTCAGTCTTACTTGACTTTTTCATGGCAGGATTCAGTGTTGACCTCACCTAGACCTAGAAATCATTCTCCTTGCTCATTTCCTAACAAAACTCCATTTCTTTTTCATCTCCAGTCTGCCAGGCAGATGGTTGACTTCTCTTCAGTTGCCTGCCCTAAGTAGTCAGTAGCTCACAACAAAAATGTGGAAAATCATCCTAAATCTTTCATCTTTCTCAGTCCCATAATCTGATTATTTAACTTGTCCTATTGCTGATATTTCCTAAAACTCTCACGCACCCATCCCCTTCCACATCCCTAATCATTTCTTACCAGGAATGATCTTGCTTCCAGTTTCGCTCCTTTCTAATTCAGCATTCATTTCACAGCCAGTATGATAGGTCTAAAACACAAATCTGATTTCATAATCCCGGCCTCCACCCCCATCACCACCACCATTAAATCTTCACAGACTTTAGGATAAAGTTAAAGTTCTTAGCTGCTTTATAAGGTATTCAAAGATTTTCTTACCACTGTTTTAAAATGGGACTGTCAACTCATGCCTATTGAGTACTTAAATAAAACTAGTCCAAGGTGAGATAGGGTATAAAATGTAAACTACCTAAAAGATTCTGAAGACTTAGTATGTAAAGGGGAATGGCCAATATCTCAATGATACTTCTCATAATGATTACATGTTGAAATGATAATATTTTGGATATATCGGGTTAAATAAAATGTATTACTAAAATTAATTCTACCTTTTACTTTTTTACTGTAGTTACTAAAAATGTTTAACTTTGGCTTGTATTCTATTTTTATAGAATAGCTCAGTACTAGAAAGTACTCTCCCTCTTTTGGAGCTTAGTTAACTGCTGTTTTTTTTTTTTTCAAGGATAACCTTAGGTGGGTGCACACTGGTGACCTAGTGGGTAAGGCCATAGGGTGTAGTCTGCATACATATGAAGAACCCAGGTTTGAGATTCAGGGCCAGGGTAAGCAATCGAGATGAACAAGCAAATAGGATAAATAAATGTTTCTTTCTCCTTTCCCTTCCTGCTGGCCAACACACATGTGCGCGAGCATGCACATGTACATGCACACACGCGCACGCACACACACACACAGAAAGAGAGACTTAGTATCTGCCTCCTCCCTTGTGTTTCCATTCATAGGAATCTGCTTACACCTCTGTCATATAACAGACTACACTGTAATTATTGGTTATCAACTATATTCTCCTCCTAAACTGTACACTCCTTGCAAAAAGGGAAATATTCAGGGCCTAACACGATGCCTAACATTTAAAAGGCACTCAAAGTATTTGCCAAACAAATATGAACTATTTCTGACCTGAAAGTTACTAGAATTTCTAGTTCTCCAAGGAAAACAAACCAGCAGTGAAGGAGCCCAGACTTTCCTAAGCACTCTAGTAATGAAAGGAGTGGGATAGTAATGGGGAGTAGATATTACAGTAAAGAGAGCAGAAATGAAAAAATAAAGCTCATTACATACACATGCCTCTTATAGTGAAAACAGAGATCTGCTGCACTGATATGGAAGCTTGAACTCTCACTTGGCATGCCAGGGGTCACAGTTTGGTTTCTAAATTACTTATACAATCCATCCAACCAAAGAGTATTATTTGGCAGGTTTCAACACAAACAGCTAGAGCCCAGCACCTGTTCCACTTAAACAGTGCATCATTACAGTTAAAAACAACAACAAATCTCCTTCACGAAGCAAATGCTAATCTCATGATGCTTCACCATGGAGCAATTTAGAAGAGTTATTACATGAAATGTGCCAAAGCATGAATTTATGGCTGATGCTTATTTGGCAAATATGGTTGGCACTGCTAGATGTTGAAAAGCATGTATGCAAATAAGCAAATAAAAGTTTTCAAGCTCTCAGACTTAAATATTTACATTACCATAAATGTACAAAGATAAATGTTTATATGAGTACAAATACAATGCATTCCAGGAACACATTTTTAATATGATTGTCAGGAACAGTTATGAAGCTGGCATTATTTCTTTATGGGTCTAAGGTAGACGCTTAAAAAATGAATCGTGACAGAATGTTAATGGGGTCCAAACACTATTGTGAAAGTTTCTCTGTACTATCACTGAGTAAAATGAGTAGTCATAGAATTGCAATAGTTCAAAGCAATCTTATCTTTTCCTTTCACTAAAACACCTTTTCCCTCCATCCTGAAATGTGGCCAAATATAAATGTCAGTCCCTAAGTATGGGTGTAGGGGTGGAGGAGAACCACACAATCAGAAGGCTTTAAAAAAAACAATTTGACATTTTTTCCCATATAATATAGTCATGTTAAGAGTCTCCAAAATAGACGTGATAAAATATTTCCCCCTCTTCCCCTCTGACAGCTAGGGAAAGATGTTTGTTTTTTCACATAGTTTATGAGTTCGTCATAGCAAAACTCACTAGCAATGGTATGAACTCCGCTTCCATTATTATCGGTTAATCTCTGGGGCAAGACTGTAAGTCCCATCTATGAAGCCAAGAAACTGTACTTATACCTGCCATTACAGTTTACTAAACGAGTCACCAAAGAGAAGTGCCAGACACTTCAAAAAGTAATTAAGGTAGTCAGTGAACTGAGCTACCTAAAAATGCTCTGATTACAGGGGAAGCCATCAAGAAGCAAGCATCCAAGCTTGCTCATGGAAAGTTTTACCCCTGTGGCTAATTCACGTTTCTCACCTCCACATTGCAAAGAGCAATATGGGTTCTCCGACTACACACATTATTACTACATCATTTCATTTATCAGGAAAAAAAAGACGTGTGCTGCACCAAAAAAATCTGTAGGTAGGCCTCAAAACAATCCTCAAGACAATTCCAATTCAGGTGAAAAGCTGTTGACATTCATCATCCCAAGACCTAAAAATAGCCTTTTATGTAAGTCTCCAAATATTTAATTCAGCGTCTACTCTCACCACATGTAACAGGCAGAAGAAAAATGTATTAGGTTTTCTATAGCAAGGCCAATAAAGATGAAATCATAGTTTTCCTTTAACTCGTCATTATCCACACACCCCCACCAACGCCTGTCTTCCAATAACTCCATTCCACAGCTCTCAAATTCCTAAACGTGGATCTTAAAAAAAAAAAACAAAAAAAACAACAACAACAACAAAAAAACACCAAATTGCAAGAAAGTAACATTAAAAGGTGGGAGGGCTCCCCTTTCCAGTTGCACTCGGCAGTCTTAAACATAATCCAAGAATGAAAATCGAAAAGCAGCTCTCAGACCGACAGTGCAGGCGACGCAGAGCGGGTAAGCGACGGGGTTCAGACTGCAAGTCCTCTTCACCGGAGGTAAGAAAAGTTGCAATGACGGATGAGTCAGAGTAAAGGAGAAACAAACTGACCAACTCAACCACGCAAAATTCCCAAATCAGCTGGCAAACCCGCCCGTTCCGAGGTTCCCAAGCCGCAGGGTCAAGTGAGCAGCAAAAGGCCACCAGATTTGGCCCCTTCCTCCGGTTTTGGAGCGAGACACCCATGTAGACCTAGTCGGAGGGAGGGAAGCCCTTTCAGCCCCTCAAGGCGCCCAGCTACTCCAGACTTCACTTTCCCCAGCAGTCTTCCAGACGCTCCGGGGGCGCCCCTGCCGCCAGGTCCCAACTTTCCTTCCTCTGGGGGGCGCCGAGCTCCCGGGGCCGCCGCGGCCGCCCAGGAAGGGGGGTGAGAGGGGGCGACCGGGGGCGCACGGCGCCGGCGGGGCGCGGGGGTGGCTGCCCCCGGGGAGCCCGAGCCCGGCCAGAGGCACCCGCCGCCCGAGACCCCGCGACGGCGGTACCCAGCCAGAATCCGCTCCGCGCCGCGCCGCCCCGCCCCGCCCCGCCCGTAATCCCCCGGGTCGGAGCCCTCACCCCGCGGCGACCCGGGTCCCACAAGCCGGAGCGGGAGACGGGAACTGAGGGAACGCGAGCAGCCCAGACCCCGTTACCTGAGAGGCTCATACGCCGCCGCGGCTACCAACGTCGCCGGCCGTCCCGTCCTCTTTGCGGAGACCGTGCCGCCGACTCCACCGCCGAGCAACTGACACTGACTAAACAACTAACTAATCGCCGCCGCCGAGTCCACCGCGCGCTCCCGGCTGCCCGCCGCCCGCCCAACCCACCAGCCTTCCAGCCTGCCCGCCCGCCTCCTCCCACCACGCGCGCTCTCGCCACCGCGCTCCTGGAGAAGCGAGCATGCGCGCGCTCTCGGCCGGAGTCCTAGGCCCTCTCCGCCGCCTGGTCTCCGCCCCGCGGGAGGAGCCGCCGTGAGGCCCCTCCTCTCGCGGGCGTACCTCGCGAGGAGGAGACCTAGAGAGCGCCTAATTGGTTGAGAACGACCCGTACCTTGCAAGCTCCGCAGTTAAGGGAAATTGGAATTCAGTTCAGTTCCAAAGGGAAAGGGAAGCGAAGTGTTAGTCCATTTGGTCCTCAGCCCTCTTTGTCAGTGTGCGTTGATATCAGAATATGTGTTTCCAAGGACTCCACTATATAGCAAATTACCAATGTAAATTCTCTTACTTTCTGCAGGCCTTAGCAGTTAAGAAAACTACATCTCCCACAAACCTCCACGAAAAGAAGTCTCACCTTGCGTAACACGTAGTCTCTCGCCGCACTTGAACAAAGTAATCCCTTCATTTTTCTGAAGGTATCAGGAATAATATTTCATTCTAGTCTCACTGGAACAACTCTGGTAGTTACTGCACTAAGAAAGGTTACCTATGCGGAGGTGGTTAAGTGATTAGGTGAAGAGAAAAGAAAGACATAAAAATTAAGTGTTGCGGAGGAATTTCTGTCAAGCTGTGAGACGACGGAGAAGAGTGAAGGCGAATGAGAGGGGCTCAGGGAATTGTCCTCTGTGCGAGGGACTGTCTTTAGGCCCCAGGCCGCTGCCTGCTCCTATCGTCAGCAGGTCAGTAAGCAAGGCGAGCTTGGGGGTGGCCACCCTGGAGGTGCCCTTCACCCTTGGAAGATGGTCTCTTTTCTGCAGTTGTTATTAGTTTGTCTTGGTTTGAGGCCGACTGAATGGGGGCGCCTCACTTCCGGTTGGGGGAGGGGAGCCAGGCTGTCCCGGAGTGGGTGGGGGCCAGCATTCACTTCCTGTGGGGAGTTGAGTGGTGATTTGGGGGTGTCCAACCCATTTCCTGTACTGGCTAAGACTTGAAAAGGTGGTACTAAGTGGCATTTGCATAGACGGTGCCTTATGTCTTCGGGATTGTGTGCTAAGTGAAAAGTTAGATTATTCCACCAAGTTGTGTTCATCACCAGTCTCCATTCAGATTTTATGTGAGCTTGGATTCCACTTGTAAGATGGAACATCCCCCCCCAAAAAAAAAAAAAAAATTCTTAACGTGTTCTTCAAGAATTCGAAACCTCGTAGTAAAATTCTCTATTCATCTCTACAAGACGACATTCTTGTTTGACTCAGGATTTGCCCACCCCTGCTCCCCTAATCAAGTCCTACCTTGACCGAATAAGCTGTGGTGGAGTTCTCTGCCTTGACATGCTACAGGAACTTTAGCTGCTCTTTTAAGGAGGTGGCTTATTACAGGACTGGATGTTTTACATCAATTATTAGGCATTTTCACCTTACCAGAATGAAAGAATCATACGGAATTACTCAAATATTTGGTGTTACCTTAACTGTATGATTGGTATCTTAAATTCTTAGACCTGTTGATTTTAGGCTACAGGTCTTACCCTGCGCCTCAGAACAACTCCTACTGCCTTAAAAATTCGACCCATGACTTACAAGGAACATTTGAGAGTTATGCCTTAGTACATTTCCCCCCTTTGTGGTTTGATTTCATTCTACATCTATTGTTTTAAAGCCTGGTGGAAGGATATGAGCTTCAGCTCAAATTTTAAGTAGGGGAAATTGGCTCTCAAAGGACAAAAGTTGAATAAAAGCTTTCTACTTTTCCCATTTTCCCAATGTTTTATACATCATATGTAAATTGGTAGTAAAGACTCAACCTTTTTGATTCTTCAGCTTCTGTTTTTAAATACCACAATGGGTGTTTGTATGTGTACAGAATGAATCAACCTATTTGGAACTTATGAAATCTGAACAAATAGTAAATTTAGAATATTAGGTGAAATGTAATGTCTTTTTATAATATTTTTTAAAAAAAATAAAGCCTTTATATTTTTTCCTTTGGATTGTAGACTACTTCGCCCAAGAATTTGCTATTTTTTAAATTTACAATTATTTTAATTCTACTTCTTTTAAAAAGCTATTTGGTGTTGCATATATTAGGAAATATGTTTTAAAATAAATACTAGGAAAAAAATGTGTATTAACCTTCTATAGACATTAAAAAATATCTAAGACCCAAAAATCAGTGAATTTATCTTTTGAAAACTACAAAATGTCTGCAGTAGTAGAAAAGGCAAGACAAAAATAATGTCTATTTTATTATTAATAGAAGGTTAGAGACATATAGACTACCTCAAGCAAATGATAATTGACTAGGGAGAAAATATTGACTGTCTTCTATATAAATGTAAGATAGAAGAAAATATGATATACTCACCCTGACAAATTAAACTGTAGTATTAGGAATGATTGAAGTAAGTAAAGATTGTGGGACTAAATGAAAAAGAGAAAAAAATAGTTAAGTTATTGATTGAGATAGAGTGGTATTGCCTTTTGGAAATTCTCTGGAAAACAATGGAATGTTTAAATTGATCTTTATGCTGTTCCATGGAAGAAATGCAGTATAATAGAAATAAGAAAAATTGCTGCAGCTATTAGATTTAAGGAACGTGAAGAAAGCAATATATAAACACATATCTGAAAGAATATGTTTTGTGATAAGTGACAGTAATTCATTGGTTCCGTCAAAGAAGAAATATTAGAAAAGCATGTAAAAAATAGAGGAAAAATCCATGGAACCTGCTATTATTCTCTTTGTAAGTGTTTCTGTGAAGAGACTAGCTTCTCTTAATGATTTTTTGTTGCAGTTTGCTTTGTATGTTCTGATAGAAACATACTATCAAAATTAGAAAAATACTTTTATAAGTATACTCTGCTACTTCTTTGAGTTGATTATTTTCATCCTATGACCATCTACAATAAAGAAATTATCATTTTAGGTAACTGTTTTCGTTTCCAAAAGCTGTTATTGGATACACTCCTCACAGCTCTTTGAAGTATTAAAACAGTAGGTCAAAGTTCGAGATTCTATCTCACTGAAATTTGATTATCCACAGGTTTCTTTATATAATGCATAATTTTTCTTTTCATTCTTTCATTTTCTTTCTAAAACGTAACTACTATTTTTTGTATGTTTGTGTTCTAGTAGTTGTTTTGCCATAGGGTTATTGCTGAAGAGAGTATCCTAACACTTGAATAGTTTGTAAATTCACTACTCTCCTGTCTTCATTTCAAGGCCTTCAGGAGTATTCAAGTGAGAATACTCCTTATATGACTTTTCATTATTTCAACAAAAGTTTATTGAGTGCCTGCTATATTCTGTGGACTTGAAGTACAGCCGTAAATGCAAACAAATATTTATATTCTCTTGGAGTTTACTCTCTATCTTCCTACTCAGAACTGGAATTTAGCTCCCTTTGTATTCCCAAATTACTAGACCTTTATTATGATCATTGTTCAAACTGAATCAGGAAGAAGCCCTGAACTTGATCTCATTGGTCTTGACCTCTAAGCCATTCTAAATCCAGTTTTGAATATTTCAGCCTAATTTTTTCTCTCTCCTGTGTTAAATATTCTGTGCTTTTCATCATGATCCTACCATTCTATCCTCCCTTGTGTGATAAAAACAAAAGTGAACAAGGGGGAAAATATGCAATCAGACAAGCTTGTAGTCAAAACTGGCGCCACATTTACTAACTCAATTTACTAGTTTAGTAACCTTGAGCAACTTACTTAACCTCTCTGAGCCTCACTTGCCATAAACCTGCGCAGGGTTGCTTAGTGAATCAAGGTCTTATATGTAAATCACCTGACACAGTGTCTAATGGTAGGGCCTTCATGGTTGCTATTATTTTACTCTTGTCTTACTTCTGCTATTCTGAGCATTAGAATTTGCCAACATATCTATTTTAAGTCTTACATAGACCCAAAAGTATTGGGATACAGTGCTGGAAACACTGAAGTCTGCCTTCCCTTATCAGCATGCTTACTTCGCAGGTAGGATTTTATTTTTTGTTCCACGTGGGAAAGAGAAATCACTAATTTCCATGAGCACTTTAGAAAATATACAAAGTACAGAAATTTCAAGAAAAAGTTAAGGAGTTACTCATTTAAATTATTATAGGAAAACTGGAGTCATTTTTTATAAAACTATTTAAATTCTAAGCCTAACATTCAAGATCCTTCTCTTATTATCCTACACATTATTAACTGGATTCGACTCTGAAAAATAATTCTGAATTTTACCCCGACTTACTATCTTTGTTTATGCTATCTTCTACCTGAAATACTTTCTCTCTTCCTAGGAGTTCCTACCTATCAAGATGCACGTTCTTTAAGCCCCTTTCTCAAATACCACCTTCAAATTTAGGAACTATTTTTGGGTGTCTATCCTCTTCTCTCTCCACTCTCCTATCATTGACCTTCCAGAGCATTTTGTACTTAAGGCTTTAATATCCAGTACTGCTGCTATTGTTGTCACTGGTTTTTTGTCATTGTTAGTGTTGTATGTAGAGTTATGTACTACCATAAAAGGCTGTTACTTGTTCTTATCTGTGTCTGCTCTCATACTTGGCATAATGCCATTCACTTTGTAAGCATTCTGTAAATATTTGTGCATTTAAATTGGCACTTGGGGTATGATGAAACCGATCAATAATTTATGTCCATTCTCTGTATACAACATTAAGTACAGTGAACAGCATTATAATAGACGCTCAAATTATTGCTGAATGAAAGAGTCAGTAAGTCACCATTCTCTTATTTATGGGTGTCTTTGGGTATCATTATTTTGATGAGTATATAATAAACACTTACTATATGATTAGAACTATGACAGTTTATCCAAGCCTTCAATTTAATTGAAAAGTAAGTTGTATTATTATATTATAGGCTCTGAAGACTGCAGGTATTTGAGTAAAGGTGGAGTGGGGAAGTCATTATAGAGTTGTTAGCATTGTGAGAGGTATCTCAGGCTTATTGAACTCAGAAGCAGAATAGATTTAGATATCAAGAGATACTTAACAGGCAATTCCACTCTTAGTAATATGGCCAAGAAAATTGGAAATATGTTCACACAAAAACTTTTATAATAATTCATAGCAGCATTATTCATAAGAGCCTAAGAACCAAAAAGAGAGACAAACCCAAATGTTATGTTCATCACTTGATGAGTGACTAAAATACAGTACAGTGGAATATTATTCAACAATAAAAAGAAAGTAGTGATACAGTCTGTAACTTGGATGAATCTTGAAAATATTACTCTAAAGTGAAAAAAAACACCAAAGGCTACACACTGATTCCATTTGTATGAGATGTCTAGAATAGGCAAATCCATACAGACAAAAATTATATTAGTTGCCAGAGGATGGGGATGCAGAGTGACTGCTATCAGGTTTGGAGTTTCTTTGGGGGATGATGAAAATATTCTGGAATTAGATAGTGGTAATGGTTGCACAACCTTGATGCAAAAATATCTTCTCTACCATATACTTGAGTTCACACTAAAAGGTAAATTCTTATATGTGAATTATATCTAAAAAAAAGAATAGGAGAAATAAACTGGAAGAATTTGGGTTTGGGCTGGGACTAGAAGAAGGAAGCAAGAAATATGAAAGCAAGGAGGTAATAATTCTTCAGATTCAAGAAGGAAATGTAAGTGGTTAGGTACAAGACTAGAGGTATAATGAGGATCAGGTGAGAGTGGGTGTGAAGGTTTCTGGCTCTCTTTGTCTTACCGAAGCAGTGAGGTGAATGGTTAGACTCTTAAGTGTACTAACAAAGAAGAAAAACATCTTAGGACCTTGAAGGAAGCTTCAGATTTTTAAAAATTATGTCAAAGATCAACTGAATTCAGAGGTTGAAAATATAGTAAGGAAGTCTCATAGTTATCAATAGTGAGGTTACTGGAGATGAAGGCAGAACAGATACTAAACAAAGATACTAGGATTTGATTCTAAAATTATTCCCAGTGATGAAAATGGATACATCTTAATAAGGAACCAAGAGCAGTAATTTGGAGAAGTCACTATAACCAAGATATTCATTTGGAAAAAAGTATATTTGAGTACCTTTTATGTGCCAGGCACTATTAAATAAAACTATAGGTATTTTCCTTATTTGAGTTATTTTCCTAGGATAAAGTCTTATGGGTAGTATTATTGGTTCTAGGAGTATGAGCATTTTATGGTTCTAAATATAATATCTACATAATTTCCCTAAAAGGTCGTACTAATTTTTATGCCACTAGCATAAAAATGTGTCTTGTTTTCACCAGCACACTTTTTTAGCTAATTGAATAGGCATAAAATCATTCTTCATTTTGATTATTGCTTATAAGTGTTTCTATACCTTGCAGCTGGCTTCTATTGGAGCATGAAGGAATTCTAAGCCTTTATATTTGCTCCCCCATCTGGAATGGCTTCTTTAAAGGATGTGCATTTTTAAGGACCTTAGAAATCAAACCAGCCTTTAATTTGAATCAGCTCAAAAATTACATTTATTCAGTGGTGCTCTCCTGATTTTTAAAATTATATTCATATTCAACCACATTTAGTCATAATTCTGATCTCCACTTGACTAATTTAGTTATAATAATTTGATGTTATATGTATTAACTAAATTCATTTTGCATATGAGCAAGCTGACTTAAAGAAGTTAGGTCCTTTGCCCAAAGTCACTTAACTAGTAAGTGGGAAAGACAGCATTTAAATGCCTGTCAAATCAGTGATTATTCTCATAATCCATGATCCCTCAGTATCATTATTAAATTTACTGGGGCCTAATGGAAACTGGGAGAGAAATCTGAAACGGAAGTTGCACCATCTGGTATTTACTTACATACTTAATAAAATGGTTAACAAAGAAGTTGGTTTTTAACAACTATTAATATATTTATTAAAATAAATCTATTTTCAAATAAAATGTTATTGAAGTAACATCATTTATAACATACTTTTTAGGTGTACAGCATTATAACAACATCTATATATACTCTATCACAGTCTTTACCAAAAGTCTAATTTCCTTCCACTGCCTTGACCTGTTTCACCCCTCACCCCCTTTTCCTCTTGTAACTTCAAATTGTTCCCTGTTTCTAAGAGATTGTTTTTATTTTGATTGTTCGTATGCATCGTTTCTTTATATTTCATATCAGTGAAATCATACTGTATTTCTCTTTCTCTATCTCATTTATTAGCATAATATCGTCAAGGTCCATCCTTGTTGCCAATGATAACATTTAATCTTTTTTTTTTATAAAGCTGAATAGTATTCTGCAATATATATACTACATCTTTATCCTTTTATCTATTGATGAGCACTTCAGTTATCTTCTGTCATGGCTCTTGTAAATAATGCTGCAGTGAACATAGGATGGCTATGTCTTTTTTAATTTGTGTGTTCATGTTCATCCCATAAAATACCTACAAGTGGAATTTCTGGATCATGTTGTATTTCTGTTGTTTTGTTTTGAGCAATCTCCATATTGTTTCACATAGTAGCTACACCAGTTTACACTCACATTAATAGTTTAGGAAGGTTCCCTTTTCTCCATATGCTCTACAGCACTTGTTATTTCTTGTCTTTTTGATAATAGACATTTTCACAGATACCTCATTGTGTTTTTTATTTGCATTTTTCTAATAGCAATAATGAACATCTTTTCGTGTCTCTTGGCCATCTGTATGCCTTCTTTGGAAAATTGTTCAAACAGATACTTGCCCATTTTTTAATTGCATTGTTTATTTTTTTGTTGTTGTTGAGGTATATGGTTTCTTCATATATGTTGTTTATTAACCCCATGTCATATAAGTGATTTGCAAATATTTTCTTCCATTCAACCAGGTTGCCTTTTCATTTTGATGATTGCTTCTTTTGCTGTACACAAGTTTTTTAGTTTGTTATAATCCTGTTTATTTTTGTTTTTGTTTCCCTTGCTGTTGGAGTCAAATCCTCACAGACACCTCTAAGGTAATGTCAGAGAGTTTATCACTTATGTTTTCTTCTATGTACTTAGGGTTTTAGGTCTTATAATCACGTCTTAAATCCATTTTGAATTTTTGTGTATGGTGTAAGATGATGATCTAGTTTCATTTTTGCATGTGACGATCTAGTTTTTTTCCAGCATGATTTTCTAAACAGACTTCCCTTCATTGTTTTTTCTTGGTTGGTTTGTCATAAATTATTTGTTCATATATGTGTGAATTTATTTCTGTGTTCTCAGTTTCATTGATCTGTGTCTGATTTTATTCCAGTACCATGAATTACTACGGATTTGTAGTAAACTTTGAAGTCAGGCTATGTGATACCTCCATTTTGCCTTTTTTCTCAGGATTGCTTTGGCTATTTCAAGTCGACTGTTGTTCCATACAAATTTCAGTGTTCTATTTCTGTAAAGAATGCCATGGGATTTTTTTTAAAAAAGATAAGGTGCAGGCAGGAATGAAGGCAAGAAGGTAGGCAGACAATAAGATAAAGGAGGAGGAAGCATCTTTATTTTATTTTTACTTAGTTGTTCACACTAGCTGTTTTCTCCTGGACCCAGGACTTGAACCCAGGGGTATGTGACCCACTCCTTCAGAGGCTATTGACCCAACCACTACTCCAGCAGGGCACACCAGGGAATTTTGTTTTTAAAGGAAAAGTACAGGTAGGAATGAAGGCAGGTAGGCCAGCAAGCAGAAAGAGAGAGGAGAAAGAAGCACTTTATTTATTTTATTCAGTTGTTCATCTTGGCTGTTCTCTTGGGCCCCGGATGAGAACCCAGGTCCTTATGATGTACGTGGACTGCACTTGAGCCAGAGACAGTTGACCAAAATACAACTCCACCAGGGCATGCTGTATTTGAAATTTTGATAGGGATTACATTTGGTCTGCACACTGTTTTAGGTAAGATGGCCATTTTAATAATATGAATTCCTCCAATCCATGAATATGGAATACCATTTCATTTATTTATGTCTTCTGTTTCTTTTTTAAATACCTTATAGTTTTCCTTGTATAGGTCTTTTACCTCCTGAGTTAAATTTATTCCTAGGTGTTTTATTCTTTTTGATACGATTATAAATGGAATTATTTTAATTTTTCTCTGCTAGTTCATTGTTTCCAAATTTTGCATAAGAATTATATAACCTACAACTTGACGGTATCATTTATTTATAATAGTTTTTCAATGGAGTCTTTAGGGTTTCTTTGTATATCATGTCATCTGTAAAAATTACAATTTTACTTCTTTCTTTCCAATTTCAATACCTTTATTTCTTTTTATACCTTTTTTTTTTCTTGCCTAATTGTTCTGACTCGGACTTCCAGTACTATGCTGAATAGTGGTGAGAGTGGACATCCTTGTCTTATTCCTAATCTTAGAGAAGACTAAAAGCTTTTAGTCCTTTACCATTGCGTATGATGTTAACCATGGGTTCATTAGGTATGCCCTTTATCGTGTTGAGGAGCACTCTCTCTATATCCATTTTATAGGAGATTTTATCATAAATGCCTGTTGGATTTTGTCAAATGTTTTTTCTGCGTTTATTTAGATAATCATGACTTTTATCCTTATTGATGTGGTCTATCATATTGATTGATTTGTACATGTTGAATCATCCTTGCATCTCTGCTTGATCATGTTGTGTGATCCTTTTCATGTACTGTTGAAATCAATTTGCTAATAGTTTGTTGAGGATTTTTATATCTATGTTGATCAGAGAGAGTGGCCTTTAATTTTCCTTTTTTGTGATGTCCTTGTCGCTGTTGATATATCCAGGTAATGTTGGCATCATAAATAGAGTTCAGAAGTATTCCCTCCTCTTAAATTTTTTGAAAGGATTTTGAAAGAATAGGTATTAAATCTTCTTGGAATTCTTGGTAGAATTCACTAGTGAAAATGTCTGGTTCTGGACTTTTGGTTTTTTTGGAAGACTTTAACAATCTCCTTACTAGTAATCGGTCTATTCAGATTTTTTTTTCTTCCTGATTTAATTTTGGAAGGTGATGATTCTAAATATAAACATTTATCCTAGGTTATCTGATTTATTAGCAATTAGATGTTCATAGTAGAGAAGTGTTTTGTTTTTTTATTGGGTAAGCTATTGCATATAAATAGAGAGAAAGTCTTTTTTAAGCCCACATTTTCAAGGCCCTTTCTGTTTCCACTTGATGAGCAGATACATACTGACCCCAAAATCTATGAGAGGAGCAAAGTAACTAGAATGGACAAGTTATTAGACACTGTACCAAAATTGGCACATGAAGAAATAGACTATCTATATATAGTTTTTATCTGTCAAATAAATTTAATCCAGTATTTTTTTAAAAATTTTAATGAAAACCAAACCTAGATGATTTCACTGGTGAATTCTTACAAATGTTTAAAGAAGCAGCCTTAATCTTACTCAAACTCTTCCATAAAATACAACTTGTTTTCTGAGATTAGCAAAGCCTTGGTGCCAAAACCTCTCAGTGACATTTTAGGAGAAGATAATTAGAGTGTAGTTTCTTATAAACCTTTAATATATTACTTGAAAATGCAGAAATTCTAAAAGAATCAAGAAATTATTCAAATTAATATGTGAATTTAGCAAAACTACATAGTTGATACAAAGTCAAAATATAAAATCAATTTATATCTGTATATAAACAACAAAAATACAGAAAATGAAATTTATATAAACTACCATTTATAGCAGAAAGCCATAAAACATTGAGAGAAATTTTTAAAAATTAATCCTCTGTAGTCATAGATTGGAAGATTCAGTAATATAAAGATATTTATAGACTACATGGAATCCTAATAAAATTTCAAGTTGTTTCTATATGGGATGAAAAAGAGGAATAACAGGTTGACTCTAAAATCCACTTCTTAGTCCTCATGGGAAGGACTAAGGATACTCAAGACAATCTTGATTAAGAACAAAACTGGAGGATTAACAGGGCTTATTATAAAGCTCAGCATTATGCATCATAGTCACACATGTATAGACAAATTGAGCTATGGAAAAGAATACAGAGCCCAGAAATAGTACTACATATGTCTGATTTCTTGATTTATGACAGCAGTGACACTGTAGTACAGTAGAGAAAAGGAGAGGCTTTTCAATAAATGGTGCTATGCCATGTGGAGAGACAAAGTGACACAACTCTTGCCTCACAACAGAAATCAGTTCCAGTTAGACTGTCATCTAAATGTGAAAAATAAAACTTTAAGGGGGAAACTGGGAAGCATCTTAATAATTTTGAAGTTGATAGATCCAAAGGGGAAGATTAGTAAATTAGATTTAAACTTCTGTTCATCAAAAGACAAGAGTAGAAGGACAAGTCACATTGTGAGAATATATTTTGTAATTCATATATCCAGTGAGAGACTTGTAAACTCCTAAATTTCAAAGCGAAAAAGACAATCAAGTTTAAAAAGGAACAAAATACTTGAAAGGAACTCCACAAAAGGCCCTATCCAAAGGCCAGTATGTAGGCAATGATCATTCATCATCAGATAAATGCAAATTAAAACCATACTGAGATACCACTTCATAATCAATGAAATGACTGAAATTAAAAGAGACAGGTAATATCAAATATTGATGATGTGTAGAACAACCAAAACTTCCACGCTACTAGAGAGGTATAAGTCATTGTTACAACCATTTCGGAAATCAATTCAGCTGTATACTTTAAATGTGAACATACAGATATCCTCTAACTCAGCTGTTCCTAGGCATGCGCTTAAGAGAAATCTATACCTATATTCATCAAAAGACAAGAATGAAGAACATTCATTGTAACATTATTCTTAATAGCCTAAATGTCCATCAAAGTCAAGTGGGTAAATAAATGTTTCTTATAACAATGTGGATGAGCATCAAGCATAATATTGAGCAAAAGAAGCCAAACACAAATGAGTAGGTAGTGTATGAATGATATTGAAAACAAAACAAATCTATGGTATCAGAAGTCACATTAATACTTTCATGGGAATAGTGAATGGGAGGTAGAAAAGATGGGAGATTTCTGGCTTGGTGGTAATATTCAGTTTCTTAATGAGACTGCAGGTGACCAAAGTATATACATTTTGGGAAAAATCACACTTTTCACAGGCTATGCACTTATGACTTGTATAATTTTTATTATATACTTAATACTCTCTCTACTCTCCAAATCACTTAAAGACTTTTATTTTTATAGATGCTTCACACACACAGACACATAACTAATATGCTTCTATTCTTACCACTCCATCAAAAGGGTGGTTACTACATCACTAATAATTTTCATGTCAGAAAACATGAACATTTTTCATATTATAATTTTATTAATCTCAGTAACATTTGGATTTATCTTTTTTTTCCTTGAAATACTGTGATATCACTCACTTCTGTTTTTCTGCTTGCTTCTGTTCATGTCTTCTGGGACACCTTCGCAAATTCCTCTCTTCATCTAATTATTGACTTTCTCAATATTCAGTCCTCATTCTTACTCTACCATCACTCCCCTGGTTGTCTCTTACATTCATGACTTTAAATAATATCATATATCCTGAAAACTCCTAAATTTCTCACTTTAACCCAGATTTCTTAGCTGTAGACTCCAGTATCCAGCTTCCAACCCGACATCTATTTCAAAGGCATCTTATAATGAACATGTTCAATCTTTAATTCTTGCTTTTTCCCTTATTTCTTCATCTCTAGTCTTGTCTCTATAAATCTTATTATCGTAAGACTTATCTCCATAAATAGCTGCTAATTTTTTAATTAGAAGGCTTCCCCCACCGCCCCCAGAGAGAGAGGAAGGGAGGGAAAAGAAAAAGAAGCATCCTTACTTATTTGTTTATTTGGCTCCCTGCCCCATCTCAAACCTAGGTCCTTGGGCTTTGCGTAGTCCACATCCAAGCTCTCTCAGTTGTCTGAGCCATAAGGGCATGACCCTTAATTAGAAATCTTGAGACTTCTCACTACCACACACAAGTATTCCACATACTCCCATGCTGACCACTGTCAGATTCTCTTGATTCTCACTCCTAAATATAGCTCCAACCCACCCTCTTTCTTACATCTCCACTGCCCACACCCTGTCACCATCGTGCTGTGGTGGACTATTGCAGTAATTTCCCAATTGGTCTTTCTCTGTCTCTTCTTACTACCCATCAATCCATTCTTCATACTGAAGATAAAGTGCTCCTTTAAAAAAGCAGTCATGTCATATTAGGTTCCTCCTTAAAATTCTTCAAAAGTTTGCTCTTAACCTTTGAAGAAAACCCAAATCTTTAACATAGCCATAAATCTCTGCAGAACTGGTTCCTGCCAGCCTCTCTTTGCTGTTCTCTTCTCCTGGTCTCTCTTCTTCATCCCACTCCAGACTTCTTTCACTTCCGCAGGAGCAACAAGTTCTTTCTCACTTCAAGACCTAATAAACTAATACCCCAGCATATAATATACCTACTTTCCACTCTCACTCACATTCTTCAGAGCAGTCCCATGTCTAAATGACATCTCCCGCTGTCATTCTATCATTTTCTATTCCTTTATAGGATTTTTTATAGTTAAAAATTTATATATTATATATATATTAATTTTTATATTGGTATATTTGCTTAATGTCTTTTTACTTCAAATTATAATGTTTATGAAGCTATTTGTTCACTGTTGTAGTCCTGAGGTCTTAACTAAGTGGCTGGTGCTGTAAATATGATAAATCAGAAAATGAGACAGGTCACTAAGGTAAACTATAGGTCAGGAACCATCTCATAGGTGTGTTCCATATCCTTGGAGTGTAGAGAGATTATTTATTTCCTCTTGTTTAGTCATTTATTTCTTCAAAGTTGCTCTCTGAGAAAGGCACTGAATAATCATTGTATTAACTGGAGATAGCTTTTGATGATTAGCCAGTTTTCCCAGTGATGTGTATCTTATGTGTTAAGCTAAACTGGCAATTGTGGACAGATTTTATTTAAACATCCACAAAGGAATACACCTGCCTACATTTCTTAGGTTGGAGCTCTTAAAAACTAGAGGCAAAGTGTTCTCAGTGGCATTCTTGGCTAATCAACTCATCTTCACTTCTATAAGTCTTTATTTAAAAAAAAGTTAGAACACTACAAAAGGAAAGATGGTCTAATTGCATTTGTTTACTACTGAAATGACAGTATTGTTTGTGTTAAGATTATTATACCTATTTTAGCCCTATAAGTATGTCATAATTCTGCCACAGTAAATATGTAACATGTCTTTTAATCATAACAAGCAAGAATGACATTTCACAATGCTAATGTCTTCATAGATGTTTCATAAGATATACAGAGCTGGTGTGCCCTGGTGGAGTAGTGCTTAGGTCAGTCGCCTCTGAAGGAGCACAGGCCCCATACCCCTGAATTTGAGTCATAGTGGGGTGGGGGGAAACAATCAGTGTGAACAACTAAATAAAAATAAATATAAGGTGCTTCTTCCTCCTCTCTCTTCCTACCAGCTTACCTACTTGCCTTCATTCCTGCCTGCACCTTTAAAAAAAAAAAAAGCTATTGTGATTTTATATTACGAAATATTCTGTACTTTCTTAGAAAGCTCGTACTTGCTTTCCTCATTTTAGATGTAGTTTTTAATTAAAAGTTTAATTGGCCTTAAGCCAATTTTCTGTAAACTGGGATGCTTAATTGTATGGTAGAAAAGTATAAGTCCAGCAATTTAGAACAGTTTTCAGGCTGCCAGCATGTCTTAAAACTTGGAAGAAATGACTATTTACTACCAATTTTAAAGCAAATAATTTCAAGAGAGATGTTTTGCAGGTTTATCATTTCTTAATTATAGTAAAGGAGGTATTCTTACTTATTACTTAAGTCTAGATATCATTTTGAATTCTGTAAACTGAAAAGAATATGCTGAGTGTTTATTATGCCTGTTAGCAGCTCTGGGGCCCTGGTGTTGGGAAAGAGGGTGGTGTAAGAAAAAATGAGAATCTTTGCATGGAAATGACCACGTTTCTGACATCATCATCATTTATTCTACCTGTAGCAAAATGTTAGTTCTCTCAATGAAGTAATTTTAAAGCTTCATCTATTTATTGATATTTGTAGATTTAGCAGACATTCATAGTATTCTCAAGTCAATGAATTCAGGAGCTCATAAGAGTTTATAAATCTCTGCTGCCAAGTATGACTAAATAAATGTTTGAATTTCATAATCCTATGGTTGCTACTGTATGCTCTCTTTTGCACTTGCTACTGCAGGCTCTTTCACATTTTCAAAATGTAGATCACTGGCTAGAATTAGTGAAAACGTAAAAAATATTGACGCTCTTTCTACAGTACTGTAATAATATACAACTATGGCGCATTAATGTTACAGAAGGGGTAGTAGAGATTTAAGTACAGGGAATGCTACCATGTGTGAAATACTCTTCTCAAGCTAATTGCCAATGTAGGGGATATATTAAATTAAACATCATGAAGGGCTTTTTATGTTGATTTCTAAAAAGGGGAAAGAGCAGCTGTATTTTGTCAGAAAGAGAATATCAATTTCTAGCCATTTATTTCCTAGCAGAACAAACCACTTGCAAAATTTAATTGGCAGATTTCTTCTCTCTGGAGTTTAATTAAAATCTTTCTTTAGTAGTGTATGATACTGAGGCTAGTATACAGATTCATTTATTATACCAAGAAAGACTTGGGTCAACTATATGTTTCTAGCTTTCAACCTTTCTTAACTGTTTCTTCTCTTACTTGGTTAGCAGTTTTGTCTAACTGCACTATCATGAATAAAGAGTACCTGTATTGTTTATAATCTTTCCCTTCTATACCTGTTCCATCATCTATGGAGTTGTATTTCTTTCTGTAAAGAGTTTAATGTTTAGATAAGTAAAACCTTATCATACTAGAAATTACAATGCAATTTTTATTTGTAGCTTAATGTCTGTCATGTAATAAAGTAATTCCAGTCTTACCTTGGAGTATTGCTCTGTAGTGAGTATCACTGCTCCAAGGTGGCTAGATGGAAGACTAAGGGTGAATTGATTTAGTAGCATTCGTATTTTTTTTTTTATATCCCTAGCCAGTGGTAAAATGCAATCATGTTTATATATCAGAATACTCTCCTGTCATCAGCCAGCAGGAAACTGGAGTTCAAAGATTTGAAATTCACAACACTATTTTTCATATAGAGTAAGAGGATTTAAGTTCAGTTGTGCATCATGTATAAATTGTTTTAGAAAGCAGTTGGTGTAGTATAATGATTTTGAGAGCTTTTTTCTCCATAAGTATTCAAATTGTTAATTAAATTGTTTTTCTTAAATTGTGCCCTCTTGGAGGGAAGGGAAGGCATGTGTTTAACCTGGTATGTTCAGCTCTTGTCTGAGCTTTGTTTATTGTTTCTGTACTTAATAAAAATGCAAAATGAAAAATAAATTATAGCTGACATTCCGAACTTACTGTGCTATGAACTATAATTGTCTGCTCTCCACCCTGCTCTCTCATCTTTCAAGCAAGTCACATCACCCAAAACTTATAACCTACTTTACTACAGTAGTGCCGACATGTTTTGGGAGCCTTGAAGGAAGATTGAAATTTAACTGGCATCATGAGATCTCACATGGTTTAACAACTTCTCCTACCTTAATGCATGTTAATAATACAGAATGGTATTTACTCCCAAAAGGTTTTGGAGTTGATTGCAACTGAAGTGTATTGCAGGAAAGAGCATAGAGACTATAATTAAAAGAGTTATGGGAGAGACTAGAAATTACTGTATCTGATAACCTGTTAATTTGAAGAACCATGTATTTAAATGTGATACTATAGAAAATAATCTTCCTACTTTGAAAACAAAAATAAGTTCCATCAGGTTATGTAAACTTAGCATTAAATCTTATGATACCCATTTATTTTCTTAATAATTATATTAAGCTATTTGGTATACTTTATTATTTCATTTACTTAAAGAGAAGGTTAGAGCTGCTTTTTTATTTACTGAGTATTCTGTATAACAGTCTTATCAGCAATCCAGCTGAATCTTGCTCTCCCCAAAGGCGTAAATTTGTAATGTTTCATGGGTGAACAAATAAAGGGAGCCAAAGATGTGAGTCTACTATAAAGAAGATTAGGTTGTGTGTAATATAGTGTTATCATTTATACTTGCCATGTTGGTTCATTTAAACACATCAAGATTTCTTTTTCTGATTCCCATACTGGTTTAAAGATGGTCATTCACAATTATGGTTTATTCTAATTATTTATTCTAATAAACTTATTTATTCTAATAATAAAATAGTGTATCCTTACTGTAAAACATTCAAACTTTAAACATGCAAAAGAAGCATTACTGTTATGCTTTCAAACATAGAAGTTTCAAAAGAAAAGTCAAAATCACCTGGAGATCTGCAAAATTCTACTTGTATTTTAGGATGATCACTGACAGCTGTGTGGAAGCAGATTTGAAGCAGGAGGGACAGAGAAAAGACTATTGGAGTAACCAGGTCAAGGGAAGTAAAGGCTTTAGCAGAGACAGTAATAACAGGCACCTAGAAGAGGGGACTGAATTAATTGGGCAAGCAAGCATTGAATGTGGTAGGAAGGGCAAAGCAAAGTTTGAGTAGCACTCCCAGCTTTTTAACGTAAGTGAGAATAGAGTTCCCTCAACTGACATAGAGAATGTGGAAAATAAAACACATTCGGAGGAAAATATGGATTCAGTTTTGCACATACTAGGTGTGAGTTGCCTGTAACACACCAAGAGAAGATACCTTCTTTACTGTTTGAGATACAGAATTTAAAGGTTGGGTTTAGATGTCACTGGTCTCAATGGTTGTTGAAACATTGGAACTGAAAGAGATCCCTAGGAAAACATTTAGAGGGACAACAGAGCCAAAGGCTGAAAGAAGAACTAATAGAGATCGGGAAAAAACAAAAGAGGGTGGTGTACAGGAGGCAGTGGTAGAAGAGGAAGAGTCATTTATAGCATTTAATGTGACTTAGAAACCAAATAGGCTGAAGATTAAAAAGCAATTTAGAGATTATTAGAATCAGAGAATAGTAAAGTATTAGGAATAGGAAGCAGATTACTGTGGGTTTCCAATTGAGTGGGTAGCCACAGCAGAATAACCTTTCAAGTAGTTGGTTATAAAGAAAAAGTAAGTGAACAGTCAATTGCTAGAAGGAAAGATAGAAATTAATGGAGAGTTATAGTGTGAATTTTGTTTGTTTTCTTTTTTATTTAGAAACAGTATATCAGAGGGAAAAAGGAATAGTCACTGTTGTAAAAGAGGCTAAAATGATAGCAAGAGAATAAAGGTCCCTGAAGAAACTAGGATACCCAGGGCAAGGTATCTCCATGGAGGAGACTGATATTTACATAAGAAATTATATAGCACAGTGATAAGATTTCTGATAATAGGGTTTAAGTGCCATTTGTAAGATGAATAAAGAGGGAGGACAAATAACCCCAAGAGGAGTTAAGAAGAGTTTGATAGTTTTGTGTCAAATGCAGAGCTCAATCAGATATTGTCTTACATTTAGTTTTCTACTTTGTAAAATCAGTGCATCATTGAGCAGCAAACAGCATAAACATTCTGTCATTATTGCTGATGAGAATCTTTACTTGAGTGTAGGATTTCCTTGGTTGAATCTGACAGATGATCTTCAGTGTTTTCAAGCATATTACCCATCCGTGTTTCTGTGCCAACTTCATAGAACCATCAATTTCATGGCACCTCAGAGAGCATAACCATGCAAGAATTTCTTGCTCAGATTACAGTAAAATATTACTTTATATAAATAAGTATCTGTCTCTTTTACTTTATATTCTGTCTCAAAACTTCCCTAGAGTCATGAAATGAGTATATTTTAATTTACACAATTCATGTAGCAGATAATCCATCTATAGATAATCTGAATCTGTCTTGGTTATTGCTCTAAAAGACAAAATAGTAAAATTATGAAGTTGTAGCAGTAAAAGGGCAATGATATAAAATGATAATATAAGCAAATTATTAATGTTTGGCTTTTTACACACAAGGCCTGAGTACTACTAGAACATACATCATCTTGAGTATGAGCAAAATGCCGTTCTGGTTTTATATTTATCTCCTAAACTTTGAGTATAGAGATGTATTCCCTTTTCCTTATTCCCAATATGCAAGTCAAATAATCATCACTAATGTGTTTTTGTTTTAAAAATCTTACCAGTCTAAGCATTTAAAAATAAGCATACTCAAGATCCAAGTGAACTGGATACCTTTCTTGAGGAACTCTGATACTCTAATTTCATAAAAGTTGAAAGATAACCCTTCCTGTTCTCATAAGCATGCAGACGTGACCAGCTATATACTGTAAATGTTGACTCGCATTTAAAATTCACATTTTGAGTAAAAATGTAGTCACATTGAAGCATAACTGTAGAATACTTTGAAAGAGTAAAGTTCAACAAAGGTGTAGAGAGGCAAATGAAAGAAATCTGACCTAAAATGCAGAATCAAAGAATTTTTAGAGCTGAAAGGAATCTCTGCAGTCCTCAGATAAGTGTTGGGATAACTGAAAGGATGTAATTTAGAAGAGGGGACACACTTTTTCTGTATTTTTCCAAAAGGTAGAATGAGAACCTAAGGGTAGAAACCTCTTGGGAATTGATTTGGGTTATTGTAAAGAAAAATCTTCTAATAGAGCTATTCATAAATGAGAATAGACATCCCCTAGAGAGATGTTCAGGGTGGGGCTGAACCTTGAATGTGTAGTTTGACCCATGGACTTCTGTGGACCTTACAATCCTGGAATTCTTATCCACCAATGCTTTTTAAAGCTATTTATCTAAAAGGAAAGGTGCAGGCAAGAATGAAGGCAAATAGTAGGAACCTTACAGGAAGAGAGAGGAGGAAGAAACACCTCTTTTATTTTACTTGTTCATCCTAGTTGTTCCCACCAGCCCCAGAACACAAACCCAGAACATTGGGATGTATGTGGACTGTGTACAACTGCTGCTTCACCAGGGCATGCCATCTTTTACATTTTGTAAACTACTGTCTACAGCAAAGTGCATAGTCTTAAGTGTGCAAGAAATTAATGTTTACATATATATCTACCAGTGAAAATTTACACCACTTCAGGAGTTCTCCAGTTAGTACTTTCTCTCACCCTACCAGAGATAACCACTATTTTCAATTTCTGTCACTTTAAGAATAATATTGACAGTTCTTAAACATCACAGTAATTGACTCACATAATATTTACTCTCATGGGTCTGGCTTTTATTCATCATTATGTCTACAGTATTAATCCATCTTTATGTAACAGTAAAAATCTGTGTAGTATTCTTTTGATTTCATTGTTGGGATATATCACGGTGTATCCATGGCACTATTGATGGACAGATGAGTTCATTCCACTTAGAGGCTATTATTAATCGAGGTTCCATGAACATTTTTGCACCTATCTTTTGGTGGACATCTGCACGCATTATCTAGTATGTATTGCTATGAATGGAGTTGCAAGTTTTTAGGATAGATATATTTTAGCAGTTATCACCAGTGTGATTGTGCCCACTTCCACTGGAACATATGAAAATTTCAACTCCTCCTCATCCTTACTAATTCTTGTGTATTGTGAGGTTTTTAAATTTTAGCCATTCTGATGGAAATCTTTTATTTTTCTTTGGTTATTAATCATTTGAATAGTTTGGACTGTTTGTATTATCTTTAGTCCTTTTTAAAAATTGGATTATTTATTTGACTGATTTGTAAGAGTTCTTTGTATATTCTGAATGAGTCTTTAAGAGATACATGTATTATAAATATAATTTATTTCTCTATTGCTTACTTTCCACATTTAATAAGGTCTTTGATAAACAGTTATTATTAATATTAGTGAACTCCAGTTTATTTTTCTCTGTGGATAGTACTTTTATTTCCTCTTTAAAAAAATCTTTCTCCAAGGTCATGAAACTATTTAGACCAATAATACTTAAATTGTGATATTAAATTAGAGAATGATAAACTTTTGTTGGTTCACATACCACACACAAAGTATTAAATTAGAGAATGATAAACTTTCGTTGGTTCACATACCACACACAAAGTAAATGGATAGAATTATACAACTTTCTCCCATAAATTAACTCTCAAAGTTTCTACTTTAGCTTTGAATCTGTAGATACTCTTGATGATACTACATCTCAAATTTTCTAGCTGTGAAGATATGAGGATAGACTGTTTATTGACAAAATCTCAGTGGCTTTCCCCCCCACCCCCCTCACTTCATGCTACTTCTCCAGAGTATGCATTGCTAGTGGGGTGCTGTGCTTTGTCTGGTCACTTAGGTAGCTAAGCTGATTTAAACTCCATTGTAATGTATATTCTCATGATCATTCTAATAGGGGAAGCATAGTAAATTCCTTATACACGCTTAAACTTTCTGTCCAGAAGTACCATATGCCATTATGAGTGGACCCTATGTCTTCCAACAGTCTTGCCTGATTTCAGGGCTTCATGGGGAAGTGTAATCATGCATGTTTCTGAAAGGAGAATTAAATATTTGTGAATAACTATAATGACTTTCACAGTTTAGTTCATCTCTCTTTGTTCACTTTAGACACTAATGATATGGTATTTACGAGGAATACATGTAAAACTCTTAGAATAATACCTGGTGCTTTGTAAACACTGATTCAATAAATGTTTGCTACTGTTATCCCTGTGTTACTATTATTAGGCTCTTACTATGTGATGGGCACCATACTACCTGCTTTAATCCAGTAATCTTCAAACTTCTGTAGTATTGTTACTGTCATTTACAGATGAAAAAACTTGAGTTCAGAGATATTCACTAACTTGTTCAAGTTCCACAGCTAAAAAATAAAAGATGGGCTTGGACTGTAGTGTATGAAGCCTTCCATATGAACCACAATTCCCTCACAGATAGCAAATAAATATTAACGGAAGATTTCAGAAATGCAGTTGTGCTTAGAGATCTCTGTATGTGTGTACATATATGTTCATGGTTATGATTTTTTATGGAATTTTTAATATATTTCTGTTTTCTGCTAATTTGTAAAATTGTTTCTAGTTCATATCATTTTATTAAATGTACTATTTCATGGTGTTCTGTCGTGGTCTGACAACTAAATAAATTTAGAATTGATTTTGTCTTTCATTAACAGATGAAAAAACTTGAGCTAGAGTGGTTTAATGATCTTAGAAGACACAGCTAGTGGGAGCATAGCTTGAACTTAGAATCAGACTTTCTAATTTCACTTCAGAACTCTTCCTACTATCCCAGGGTAGTTTATGTAACATATAATCCTTTATCAAAAACATGAGGTGCTTTGGTTTTTTCCCCCAAAAAAATACTTTTTCATGAATTTGTTGTAATATACTGTTACTATGCTTTTTTCCTAGTAACTCAAATTGATACAACCTGATTTTAACTTACCAATTTTGTCATTTAAATATCTCATTGTTACTAAATTCCCAGAGTCAAATTAGGTCTGGGGAGGGACATTTGTATTTAGTGCCTCCACAGAAGTAGCTTCTGTGGAAAAATATTTTAATAGTGATTTTTTCATCCAAGCCAGATTTGGAGTTTCAAAGTTCTGACGGGAAAGAGGTGACAGTGGAATCAGAAATGAATCAACTATATTATGTTTGAATTATATTTCAAACTATATTAGCAAGAAATAAAGTGCAAACTTATTTATAAAAAGGTTGTTATTTGTTCTACCAGTGACATGAGAATGTACATTTATCAACCTCAGATAGATTGTAATTTTCAGAATTAAACCTTTTAAGGAAATGCCTAGCCATAATAAACTCATAGTCATGGTCTGTTTTCTCATAATTAAATGGGATTTGTGTATGATAATTGCAGAGTATTGTCATGTAATTTTATCTGGAAAGTTAACAAGATATAAATTGAGTTACCCATATATATCCAAACAGTGATAGGAATTCCTCATTTTATTCTTGTTAATAGGGAAGAAATAGGAAGTCACAGCAGGTTGGTTTTGTTGGTGGTGGTGGTGTTTTCTCTCTGTATCAAAATGTGTCAGTTATCGGAGTGGGGGGGTGGGGGCGGGCGGGAACCTGTGCTAGATGGTGCCGCAGCATAGGAAACACAATGCTGTTTTCAGAGACGCATGCTTACCCGATCTGAAACTACCTTGTAGTTTCAGACATTCCTTTTTGTGTTAAACACTTTTATAAAACTGAATGCAGAATTTAAATGAGTTTTTAATATAGAATGCAAAGTTTATAAGCTGTGCTCTCATACTCTTCCTGCCAGGATGTTTACTCTGCCCTAATTCTGATTTGAGAAAGAGAAAATAAATACAGCCCTAGAAGTTATCTTTAAGACTCTTTCAGCAATGAGCTAGAAACTGCTCTAACACTATTTTCAAGAGGGGGTGAGGAGACTGGTCAAAGAGAATTTTAGCTCTACATGTAGTCAGCATTTTTTAGAATAAAACGTGTTTATGTATTGCATGTGAAATTAAAATTTAATTTTCACAAATATGATTCTTGTTGGCACACCCTCTTGGTATAGTGGTTTGGTTAGCTGACTTCTGCCATCCCAAAGATCCTGGTTTCATGTCCCAGACCATGTCCCAGGGCAGGGTACAGGACAGGGGAGTTATGTGGTGACACAACCAATATGAACTAAATATGAACTAAATAAAAATGAAGTGCTTCTCCCTTCTCCCTGCCTTGCTGCCTCTGCTCACTTTTATTTTTTTATTCACTTCTTAGTGATTCTCCTGTAGGGTCTATCTGAAGAGGATATGTTTCCATCCAACTTTTTTCTTATGTTATCTTTTTCAATGAAAACTTTGTAAGATAACTAGCAAAAAATATTTTACATACTCTTTGTAGCACATGTAAAGAAATATTTGATCTCACAATATCTTTTTGAGTTTTAGAGACGATATTAGCCCACTTTTATATGAGAATATTGAAAGTAGATAACCGTGTAATGCTTGTCTTTCTATGACAATGGCTTTCTGTTCTCCACAGAAGTGCTTGCTAGCTCACATGAGTGGTGCATTTAATGTAGCAAGCAGAGCAAAACAAATCATTCTGCAAATTATCACTCTCTCAGAGCTCGTTCTGTCTTCCTGGACTGAGGGAGCCTTTGAGTAGCAATAGACAACTCTGAAAATACAGATTTTGTCACCTTTTAGTAAATACACTAAACCCTAAGAATCTTGAGGTGCTTTAGTCTGTATTTTAACTTTGTTTTTGTTTCAAAGGAAACAATATCAATAGCTTATAAACCAGGAAGCTGACATCTGACCTGCAGGTCTGAATTATCTTGAAAGAGTAAGAGCCTGGAGGCTCTGTGAATACAGGGCAATGCCTTAGCATAAAGGGCAGGATATTTAAAGGAAATGTGTTCCTAAGAAAGCTGTCTCCTGAAAAAGAAAAGAAAGTTTCTTCTAGAGCTTTAAATGTGTCAGATTTGAATTCTGTGGTTATTTGTTTTACTTCCTGAAGTCCATCCTAAGCATTGTCAGCTATAGGATTCAAAAGCAAAATGTAGCAAAATAACAGTTTTAAATTTTCTCTCAGTTTTCACTATTCAGTTAAACACATTGTGTCTGTTCATTTTATGAGGAAAATGAAATTTCCTTTACTGTTCAAAGTAGTGGTTTTCTTTTTGTCTTCAACTTTAGGCTAAAGAAATTTCCCTGTTACCAAAACCTCTCTTTTTCTTTAATGAATTGTTCCTAGAAGAGTATTTAACTTGTAAGTCAGTTGATTAAAATGAAGAACACTTTCATTTCCTGTAGTCTTCAGAAATGATCTCTAGTTTTCCTTTTCATACATGTCATCCTTTACTTTCAGTACTCATCAGCTTTTGAAAGAGTAAAAAGTTTGGGAGTTAGTACCTATAACAGAAACAAACGTTCTTTCCACATCATCTTTCAGTTTTGCTTCATTATGCTACAGGCTTAAGCTGAAGAAGGCAATGTAAAATCCCAGAAAATAGAGAGGCTGTGCTCCTTGAACTACTAAGAACATTTGCCCTAGTACTGTTAACTAGTAAGTTTTTGTTTGGGTCAAGATACTAGAGACTCGTGTTGCTTCTGCTTTCTCATTAATGCTTTCCTCAAGAGTCCAGGCTTGAGTCATGTTTTAGCACGAAAGAGAATCCTGCCTACCCACTAGGAGTCTGGATTTTGAGCATGTAAGTGCCCTAAGCTAAGTGTTCCTTCTCAGGTGTAGACTCAGCTGGTGGATTAGATCTGGACTGCATCTGTGAATTTATTATTTTAACTAGCAGTTATCTTAGTTGGTCATCCCACCTATTCAATTCATCTGTATCTCTTATTTTTCTCATAGATTCAAATAAATTTTTTACACACATTAGTCACTCCCGCCTTTATGATTTTTTAAAAAATTTTTTAACTGTTTTCTCACCTGTCCTGTATTAGATTCTGAACTATAAAAGGACAGGAATTTTGTCGTTGTTAATTTTAAATACCTCTATAACTTTAATGACTAACAGTAACATATAAAGAGTGAAAAGCATTGTTTTTCAGCTACTTAAAAATTTTCTCTCTCCTCTTGATAAATATTCTTTTTCTGAAACCCTACATGAGACTCAGCAAGGAGTAAAAAAATATACCTATGTATCCTCCCCAGATAAGAACTTCAACTCTATGTATTTTAGATAATTAGCTGTTTCTTTTTTCCAGATAAAAGTTAATTATAGTATCACATGTCATTGAGATATCTTTTCATGTATCAAATGTCATCCCAGAGGGAGTGTGTCCCCAGTTATCACCCACACCGCAACCCCACAGCACAAGCCATCTCATACACATCTATCTTTTTACTGCTTTATAGCACACCTGTGTCGCAGGAAATTGTTTGGCAGAGTACTCTACACTACACTACGGAGGTTATGCCAAATTTTATTGGATTGCTTTAACTCTTAGTTCTAGCACTGGTTCAGAAGTTGTCTGTCTTGGGCAGTTATCTTTGTTATCCTTATTTACTAATAATAAAAGCAGCACTTGGTAGGCTGTATAGGAAGGCAACTTGGAATCAACAGGCTTAAGACAAATAGGTGGGCTGTGGACTGTGACCTAAAAAAAGACAGCAGCCTGCTTGTAAAATAACAAATTTGGCTTTGGCAGAGGAAAATGTTCAGCATTTCCCCTATATTACTATTAACACCCTTCTGCTTTATACCTGATACAAAGCACTGTTTCTAGATGTTTAGGGTTTTTCTTTTTCCTCACAATACAGTTTGTTACTTAATAGTAACAAGTCTGCGTCAAGATTCCATTGAGACGGGAAAGTACGTGTTTGGTGGTTGGACAATCCAGAGAGAAATCTACACAGTGCCTCACTTCTTTTGACAACCTAGTCCTTCTATACTTTTTATAAAATATTTGACTCAAAAACTTGTAAAATTTTTACTTCAAAATGTCGTAAACAGATTGGAAGATTTATATTTCTTTCCAACTCTGGCCTCGTTTTTCGCTGTTGCTTGTGAACAGTGTCTCTAGACCAGGAGAGTGGCTGCACGCCATGTGACACCCAGCACCATCTTGTTCACACAGTGAGGGCGCTCATCACACGTTTCCTGTTGAGTTAGAAACTATAAGCATTCGCATTAAATGGAGGCTGGATTCTTTCTTTTGTTGCCCGCCCAGCCTAAAAACAACTTTTTTTTTTATTGCAGGTGATATATTGTCAGTAGAAACCATCCTTTATCACTAAATAGTTTGTGAGACAACAGTTAAAACATATGCAGGCCAGTTTACAGATTTTTATTCCTAATTGACTTTACCTTCAAAATGAATATTGACCACCACTCCGATGACCTCTGCTCCTACCACTGTGATCCGAACCATCACCATCATCTTTCAGATTATGGGATTATTGCAGTAACTTCCCAAATGCTCTCTTTTCTTCACTTTTGACCCTCTCCACTCTTCAGTCTATTCTCCAAATAGCAGTAAAATGATCCTCTAAAAATGTTAGATATGTGTCTTATCTACTGAAAACTTCTAATGATTTCTCATCTCAGAGTAAATGCCAAAATCCTTACGATGATGTAGAAAGCCTTATATGGACTGGTTCCCCAGTGAGCTCTCTCTCAGACCATGTTGCTATTTTGTGAAGCCTTTCCTGGCCTCTATTTAAAATTCCAGATACCCTCTTCTGATGAATTCATGTCATACTCTTTCCTTGCTCTTTTTTCCTCACTTATCACTTTGTAACATTATTCATTTACATTTTTGTCTGTCTGTCTCAGTACACTGTGTGTTCTATGAGCACAGGAATTTTTGCTTGTTTTCATCTGTATCCCCAGTGCCTGAAAAGTACCTAGAATGTTATTCAATATGTATTTGTTGAATGAATGAATCCATTTCGTTATTGTTTAGTTACTAGACCAGCCTACCAATATTTTTTTTTAAATAAAGAAAACACAATAATAGCCATAAGAGCCTAGACTCTATATTCTAGGAATAGAGGACCATATTTTCTTCCTGCTCTACTTAAGTCCCAGCCAAACACACACTTCCATATGCCCCTCTCTTGAAGCACTTCTTAAAACCTACTACTTATACTCTTAATTACCTCCCTCAGCCCACCCTAATTCCCTCCCCCACCAAAAAGTAAGTATTTAATTACTCCCAAATTACCTTTCCTTATCTTTCCCCCTCTCATCTCCCATATTAAAATCTATGCTAAAAGCGTTCTTAACTGAATTTCACTTAACTAAACCCCAGTTAATTTCCTGGTGGGAATAGTTAGTGGTCTTCATCCCTTTGTAAAACATATTGATTAATGCCATGTACTACTGAGCACTCTTAGCTAAATGTTCACAGCTGGTAGTCTACTCTCTATAAGCCTTTGTATTTTCACTTGCTCCCATTAAATTTTATGTGTATCTAAATTATATTTATTCCTAAACCTTTTTATATCAATTCTTATAATAAATTATATGACTATATTAAATATATAATATATAGTCATTTTTTATTAAACTTGTCTTACAGAAGTTTTAGGTCCACAGTGAAATCAAGTGGTAAGTACAGTTTTCCTATATACTTCTTGTTCCCTCACATGCAAACCTACCCTACTATCAACATCTACCAGAGTGGAACATTTTTTACAGTTAATGAGCCTGCACTGACACGTAATCATCACCCAAAGCTATAGTTTTAAGTTAGGGTTTACTCTTGATGTTGTGTTTCCTGTGGGATTTGACAAATGTATAATGAAATGTATCTACCATTCTAATGTCATACAACATAGTTCTACTGCCCAACAGTCCTGTTCTGCCTGCTTACTTTTGCTGCCTCCATAACCCCTGGCAACCACTCACCTTTTTTACTGTCTTCATAGTTTTTACCTTATCCAGGTTGTCATATAGTTTGACTCATACCAAGATTGGTTTCTTTCACGTAGTAATATGCATCTTAACATTCTTCCATGTCTTTTCACAGCTTGCTAACTACCTTCTTTTAAACTTTAATAATAAATTCCATTGTCTATATATGCCACCATTTGTTTATCTACTCACCAACCAAAGGATATCTTGATTGTGTCCCAGTTTTGACATTCTGAATAAAGCTTTTGTAAACATCGATATGCAGGTTTTCAACTCCTTTGGGTAAATACCAAGGAATATGATTGCTGGTAAGAGTATGAGTTTAAGTAACTCCCAAGCTGTCCTCCATGGTGACTGTGCTGTTTTGCACTCCCACCAGTGATGAATGAGAGTTCCTATTATTCCTCATCCATGCCAGCATTTGGCTTTGTTGTGTTTTTTGGACTGTAATTATTCTGATAGCTGTACAGTGGCATCTCATTTTCATTTTAAGTTCTATGTCTTTTCATATGCTTTCTTGTCATTTGTATATCTTCTTTGGTGAGGTACTATTTAGATCTTCTGCCCATTTTTTAAATTTTATTGTTTATTTTCTTGCTGAATTTTAAGAGTTCCTTGAATATTTTGGGTAGCAGGTTTATATTCTCATTCTCTCTACATTGTCTTTCATAGAGCAAAAGTTTTTCATTTTAATGAAGTCTAGCTTATCAATTTTTTCATGGATTGTGCCTTTGGGATTATATCTAAAAATTAATTGGTATACCCAAGGTCATCTGAATCGTTCCCTATGTTTCTTTTAGAAAAGTTTTGTATTTCATATTTAGATCTATGATCCACTTTTAATTTTTGTGACACGTATAAAGTCTATGCCTACATTCTTTTTCTTTTTTTTCTTTTGCATGTGTATATTCAGTAGTTCCAGCGCCTTTTGTTTAAAAGGCTATCTTGCTTTCATTATGTTGTTTTAGTGCCTTTGTCAAACATCCAATGACTATATTTATATATGGGTTTATTTCCAGGCTCTCCATTCTGTCCCATTAATCTATTTGTCTTTTCTTTCAAAAATACCATACTGTCTTGATTATCATAACTTAATAACAAATCTTTAAATTGGATAGTGTCAGTGTCAACTTTGCTCTTCTCCTTTAATATTTACTTGGCTATTCTGGGTCTTTTGACACTCCATATAAACTTTTGAATCAGTTTATTGATATTGACAAAATAACTTGCTGGGATTTTAGTTGAGATTGTGTTGAATATATAGATCAAGGTGGGAAGAACTGACATCTTGAATCTCCCTAATTACTAACTTTTACTTAGTTTGCCTTTGATATTTTTAATCAGAGTTTTGTTATTTTCCTCATATAGAACTAACTTTTTTAGATTTACTTGTTATTAATTATCATAGTTATAGTACCTAAGTTATATAATATAGTTATATAATATATATATATAATATAGTTATAATACTTAGAATACCTGCATATATTACCTAAGTATTATAGTACTTAATATTTATATTAGCAGTATAATTTTTTTTTATCAAAATCCACTTGTGATATAGGAAAGTAGTCGACTTTTCTGTAGAGTAGCCTTTTAGCCTGCATCCTTGCTGTGCTACTTTATTAGTTCCAAGAGGTTTTATGTTAACTATTTCAGATTTTCTTCATAGACAATCTTGTTATCTATAAATAAAAATGGTTTTATTTCTTTCTTTCCAATCTGTATGTCTTTTATCTGCTTTTCCTGTCTTAATGCATTAACTAGAACTTCCACTATGATATTGAAAAACAGTGATGAGAGGGAACATCTTTGCCTTGTCCTGCTCTTGGAAAGGAAACTCTTGAGTTTCTCACTATAAAGTACTATGCTAGCATTTTTTGTAAATTTTTCCTTTTTTTAAGGAAAAGTGAAGGTAGAAATGAAGGCAAGTAGGGAGGCAGGCAGGAAGAAGCACTTTTATTTTCATTTAGTTGTTCACACTGGTTGTTCTCCCACCCCGGATTCGGAGACAGTTGACCTAACCACTGCTTCACCACTTTGTACATTTTTGTAGCTTTTTTTTTAAATCAAGTTCAAGTTGCTCTCTGCTGCTAGTTTGCTGAGACTTTTTATTCTGAATGAGTGTTTAGAGTTTGTTACATACTTTTTCTGCATTTGTATGACCATATGATTCTTCTTTTTGATGTGATAGATCACATTAATTTTTGAATGTTGAACTAGCCTTGAATATCTGATATAAATATCTTGAGTCATGGTACTTATTTTTTATGCTTTTTTTTATTTGCTAATATTTTGTTGAGAATTATTCTATCTATAAATTATGACATACAGATCTGTAAATTTCCTTTTTTTGTGTCATGTCTTTGTCTGGTTTTGGTATTAGGGTAACGTCAACTTCATAAAATGAATAAATTCTCTCTGCTTCTATCCTCTAAAAGACTGTAGAGGATTAGTATAAATCTTTCTTAAATGTTTGGTAGAATTCACAAATGAACTAATCTGCACCTAGGGCTTTCTTTTTTAGGTGATCGATCACTGATTCAATTTCTTTAATAGAAACCAGTTAATTCAAACTGCTGCTTCTTGTGTGCATTTTGGCAAATTGTATCTTTCAAGGAATTGGTTGATTTCATCTTGGTTATTAAATTTATGGGTACATAGAGCTGTCATAATATTCCTTTATTATTCTTTTAATGTCCATGAAATCTGTAGTGATACCCCCTGTTTCATTTTTGATATTAGTAATTTGTGTCTTTTCTCTTTTTTTTCCTACTTGGCCTGATTAGAGATACATCAGTTTTAGTTTTATTTTTTAAAAAACAGCGTTGGGGTTTATTGACTTTCAGTGTTGATTGCCTGTTTTCAATTTCATTGATTTCTGTTCTAATTTTTATTAGTTTTTATAGTCTGCTTACTTTGTATTTAATTTTCTCTTTTTCTAATTTCCTAAAGTGGAAGCTGAGATTACTAATTTTAGATTTTTCTTCTTTTCTAATATATAAATTCAGTGCTATGTATTTACCTCTTGGCTCTGCTTTTGCTACATCCTACAAATTTCCATAAGTTGTATTTCATTTTCTTTCAGTTCAAAATATTTTTAAATTTCTCTTAATCTCTTGATACATGTGTTATTTAAAAGTGTGTTGCTTATTCTCCAAATAGTTTGAAATTTTCCAGTCTTTTTGTTACCAGTTTTTAGTTTAATTTGATTGTAGTCTAAAAGCAGACGTGTTTGATTTCCATGCTTCTAAATTTATTAAAACATGTTTTATGGGCCAAACTTTGGTATATCTTCATTAATGTTCCATGTGTTCTTAAGAAGAATATTTAATTTGCTGTTGTTGAGTGAAGTAGTCCTATAAATGATAATCATATCCAGTTAATTGACGGTGCTGCTATATTCAGCTCTGTTCTTACTGATTTTCTACTTGCTGAATCTCTCTGTTTCTCCAACTAGAATTATTTCTCCTTGTACTTCTATCAGTTTTTGTCTCACATATTTTGATACTTTGGTCTGATAATTCCAACATTCTTCCCATATCTGACTCTGAGCTCTGATGCTTGTTTGGTTTCCTCAAACCATGTGTATGTGAGGTTCATGCAGATTAAGGATTGTTGTTTATCTTCTTGTTTATCAACCTCTATCATCATGTAACGCCTCTCCCACTCCATTAACTTACCTTGTTCCAAAGTCTGCTGTTTCCGAAATTAATGTAACGACTCTCATTTTCTTATGATTGGTGGTACATCATTCTCCATTCTTTCCCTTTTTCCTCTCTGTGTCTTTATATTTCAAATGGATTTCTTATTGACAACATATAGTTGAGATTTTTTGGATCCACTATGATTTTGGCCATCTGTCTTTTATATTTAGGTAATTGACATTTAAGGTGATTATTAATATGGTTAGATTCATATCTGCCATATTTGTTACTGTTTTATACCATTGTTCTTTGTTTCTGTTTGTCTTCCACACTTTTTTCTGCCTTTGTTGGTTTAATTAAACATTTTTCATTATTCCGTTTTCTCTCCTTTTTTACCATATCATTTGTCCCCCACTTTTTTAGTGGTTACCCTAGAGCTTGCAATATATTTTTACAACTAATCCAAGGCAAATTTCAAATAGTGGTTCAAACACCTTTTAAGAGCAAACATTCCTAATTTCTCCCTCTGGTGTCTTGTATTGTTGCTGCCAATTATAGTCTAATACGTCGTTGTTGTTGCTACTTTGAACAAACTGTTGTGCTTAAGAATAATGTTTTTAAGAAGTTTTTATTTCATCATTGCTTACTCATTCTCCAGTCCTCTTTCTCTCTTTATGGAGATCTGAGTTTCTGGCCTATGTAATTTTCCTTCTCTCTGAAGAGCTTTCATAAAAACTTCTTGCTGGCGCATCTTGGTGGAGCAGCAGTTAGGTCAGCTGCCTCTAAAGGAGAAGAGTCCACATACATCCCAAGGACCAAGTCATGTTCTGGGTCCATGGGAAACAACCAATGTGAAAAACTAAATAAAAGTAAAATAAAATGCTTCCTCCTCCTCTCTCTTCCTGCCTGTCTGCCTACTTGCCTTCATTCCTGCCTGTACCTTTCCTTAAAAAAAAAAAAAAAAAAAAAAAAAAGTCAACAACTTCTTGAAAGGCAGACCTACTGGAAACAATTTCCTTCAGTTTTGTGCTTGCCCAAGAAAGTATTTCTCCCTCACTTTTTAAGATAATTTCCCAATGTACATAAATTTATGTTGTTGAGGTTAGTTTATTTTCTCTCAACATTTTAAATATTTAGTTGCTTGAGTGATTTCTGAAAAGAGATGTATTTCTTATCTTTGCTCCTCTAGAAGGAAGTTAATTTTTATTGCTTTCCCCTCTTTCAAGATTTTATCTTTGATATCCTGAAATTTGAATACGCTGTTCTTAGATGGAGTTTTTTGGACATTTTTGCTGTTTGTTGTCCTCTGAACTTCTGGGATCTGTGGTTCAGTATCTGGCATTAATTGTAGCTTCAAATATTGCTTCTGTTCTTTTGTCTCGTATTCTGGTATTCTTACTATACTTACAACTACCACTTTTACCACTGCCCTAGTTTGGGGACTTTATGGGTATTTGAGGGCGGGGGGATTCTCTTTGCTTTTCAGTTTTGGTAATGTCTCTTGTCATATCATCAAGGTCAGATATTCTTTCTTCAGTCACGTTCAGTCTAATGAGCCCATCAGAGGCATTCTCATTTCTGTCACAGTGTTTTTGACTTCTAGTATTTCTTTGTGATTTGTTCTTAGAATTTCTATCTCTCTGCTTACATTATCCATTTGTTCCTGAATGTCGTCTGTTTTTCTTTTAATTGAAACCCTTAACATATTAAACATAATTTCAAAAAAAATTCTGGTCGAGCATGCCCTGGTGGCTCAGAGTTTAAACCCATGCCTGGGGCATTACTTGAACCATGAAAATGAACAACTAAATAAGTAAATAAAATGCTTCTCCCTCCCCTCTCCTCTTGTTTTCTTCATTCTTGCCTGCCTGCCTTCCTCTTTAAAAGAAAAATAAGATGTTGATCTGATAATTCCTACATTTTTTTCCATATCTGACTCTGGGTTTTTCCATCTCTTCAGACCATGTTTTTCACCTTTTTGTATCCCTTGTGATTTTTTTTTTGTTGAAAGGTAGACATGGTATATTGGGTACAAGGAGCTGTGGTATGTAGGTCTTTAGTAATATAGTGGTAAGGTATGGGGAGAAAAGAAACATTCTATAGTCCTGTGGTTAGGTCAGTCTTTTGATGACCCTGTGCCCCTGGCCTGTGAGCTTCACCAGTGCTTTTTCTCCCCATCTTGGAAGGTAGTACAGGATTACGGGGAAGGAGAGTTACAGGGTGGGGTGAGGAGCTCTCGAGTTGCTTATTTCTCTAAGCCCATTTGGAAAGCTAGCTACAGCTGAAGATATGTGCTGAGCGCTTCTAAAAAGCATCATAATGATATAGAGAATTGGAAACTGTCATATATTGCCAGTTAGAAATGTAAAATACTTTGAAAAATAATTGTCATTTCCTCAAAATGTCAAATGTGGAATTAACATGTGACCCAGTAATTTCATTCATAGATATATGCCCAAGAGAACTGAAAGAAAGTCCTCTAAAAAAACATGTATATACACAGTGTTCATAAGCCCCTTTATTCACAATAGCCAAGAAGTGGAAACAACCTGAGTCAGTCAACTAATGAGTAGATAAAAATTATATGTATCTACACAATGAAACATTATTCTTCCATGAAAAGGCATAAAATACTGGTACATGATATATTGGGATGAACTTTGGGAATATTATGCTAAGTAAAAGAAGTCAGATAAAAAAAGACCACGTACTAGGATTCCACTTAGATGAAATGT
Organism: Solenodon paradoxus; assembly: GCA_004363575.1. Taxonomy (NCBI): domain Eukaryota; kingdom Metazoa; phylum Chordata; class Mammalia; order Eulipotyphla; family Solenodontidae; genus Solenodon; species Solenodon paradoxus. Next base: position 1,507,057 of record RJWH01000094.1, read on the forward strand.
CCAGAATAGGTATATCCATAAAGACAGCAGATTAATGAGTTGTCTGGACCTGGGGAGAGGGGGGCTGAATGGCGAGTGGGTACTGAGTTTCTTTTGGGGTGGGGAGGGTGATGAAAATGTTTTGAAACAAATTGTTGTTTGTATATTTTTAAGAGGTGAATATTATAGTATGTGAATCATGTTTTAAAAAAAATAAAACAAATTAAGATGACTTTAGGTGTGAGTCACGGATAAGGAGTATGAATAGATGAGGCTTAATTGGAGGTCTGGGGTGAGTTAGGTTTGAGTTTGTTGAAGTAAGTTTCATAGAGCTGATGTGGCAGTTAGGAAATATCCTAAGAACATGTAAAATGAGTGCTGAGAGCATTAAGAGCCAGGTTATGGTTGGATACCATACCCTTTATTTGATGACTTTTTTTTCCAATACCATCTTGAGCTAAAATTCAGAATTGACCTATATCTAGAATATAGATTAATAACAAGGCAAAGGCACTGAGAGTGTAGGCAGGAGAATATTTGAAATGTTACCATGGAATCTAAGTTACCCAGAAAAGGAAAATCAAGGATCCATGTATTGAATAGAGGTTTTTATGGTTAAAAGTCAGTTGTAGTAGAAGTATTTGAGAGTTGAAATAGCATATAGTGGCTAGTTATTTTTCAATTTGAAGTTGTTATGCCAAGTGACATGATTTTTAAAGAAACTGGGAGTTTTGAATAAGGGTTATAGTATGAAAAATGAGGGCAGAATCTCACCTCAACTCTGAAGTGAATGATTGGAGAGAGAATGGTAGAGAGGGAATATGCTACACCTTCTTTAGAGGACTTCATGAAGTAGGATTACTTTATAGACTAAAGTGAAAAAAAGCCAATCCCAGAAAATTAAAGTACAAATTATGCTTCTAGTACTATCCAACACATTTTTAATATATGGTCTCATTTGTGGGAAAATGTAACAAACAATCTTTGAGGAACATTTCTTAAGCTCCACCTAATTTCCTTTGTTTTGGCCCTGTGTTTATCAGAACAATGTTCCAATTATGATTTGACTCCCCATATTATACAGGGAGAGAATGTGTTGATCAGCCAGTAAGTCACCTGGTATGCTTATTGTAGTTCTCAATACAACTTTTAAATTGGCACTTTCTTGAATAGGTCAGTGTTGGGGAGCAAGTAGTTGATGTTAGAGCGAATTTTTTTTTGAGAGACAAAAGGAAGAAAAGAAGAAGCATTTTTAAGGAAAGCACTTTTATTTACTTGTTTTTATGGTTGTTCCTCCTGCAAACCAGGTTCCTCGGACTTTTACGTGGTCTACTCCCCAGCCACCAACTTAGTACCTGAGACATCAGTGCACACCAGGAATTTTTTAATTGTAGAAACTACAGTTTAGACCCTGATGCAGTGTGCAAGCCCCAAGGTAGTACCATTTTTAAGCCATCCAGGTGGAAGCCTTCACTGGGTGAAGAGCACATCTGCGTGTGTGCTCATTCATGCACACTGCAGTGGAGAACCAAGCTTGTCTGTCTGTTGCCTTGCCTTTGCCTTTCCAGAGCAGTTATTACATTTCTTAAGTGTTTGCATAGAATTGCACAGTTCAGCGTGACTTCTGTACTGGGACATTATCAGACACAGATGCCGCGCTGAAGGGCTTTTGGTGGTCAGTGGCTTGGTCGCTGTAATTCAGTTTGAATCACCCCCATACAGACCATATGAGAGCAGATCCCAGCCGTATTCTTAGGAATCATTTTATTTTCCAACTAATTAGACTCGTTTAGAGACCTTTGGGTTTCACTTGACTTTTTACTCATTTCCTTCGTTTGTTGATCTTGGCCCCTTAACCTTCCACCCACTTATTACTCATTGGGTTTAGGGACCTGACTACTTAGTAACACTAGAGAAAATAAATCTGAAGCCATATGGGTTGATTAAGACAAACTTAAGAGAAAAAAAAAAAGGCAAGAAATGTGTATTCTCTGAACTTAGTTTCTATGATCTGTTGATATGTTGTTAAGGTTATGTTGTTTAGTTGCCTCCCCAAATTTCATATAGGACTAAAGAGATGTGAGAAACATTGTCAGAGGGTCATGCTGGCTTAGGGAATGAAAGGATACTTCATTTGCCCTCCCACCACCAGATAATATATCTTCTTTTGAGGTAAGCGGGGAGAATGCCCAGAGCTTCAAATGCTAAATCTTGAGGGTCAAGACCGTTTACTCCTAAGGAGAATTTTAGAAAGATGCCAGTTAAATGATTTTGGGTCTACATACCTGGCTATTTCAATGTTTGTATGCAATTAGTCTGTATGGTATCTAATTGATTGATTTTCTTTAAGTAAATTAAATATCGGTATAAGGTGATGTTATCAACCCTTAAAACCCAGGTTCTAATTTCATTTGTGCATAATGGGAATTAAAATACATGTATGCTTGGGTCCAGATGAGTCTAGAAGCGTCTAGAATGGAAATTTGCAGTGTCTGTTAGAACCCCTTGTAAACTCTCCTATCTTGAAGAAATTGAAAGGGTTAGCAAGTACATGGGATAAATCTCTTAGGCAGGTTGAGTCAGAGGTTCCTCCTCCACCTTCCACCTTCTGTACTCTACCCACTATAATGGGCGATAGATATTCAGAGGTGTGTTTTTTCACATTAAGCTGTTTATGGAAATTGGTCTGCTAAATAGCAAATTTAGAAGTGAAAATAAGAATAAGAAATAAAACATTTGAGAAGTAAATTACTCTATTGAATACTTAGCAAAAGATGTCAGTATCATCTGTCTCCTCTTCCTATTTCCACCTCAGAGGGAGGAGTCCTCTCTGCTTAGACCCCGGTGCTTTCTTTTTAATTGCAGTTTCCCTACATCTCCTTAGCAGCAGCACCTGAAATAACTGCTGAGGGAGCTCCAAAGTGAGTTCTCATAATTTGCTTCTCAATTCTCCCAGTTGATTGAGGCCCTCTTTCTGGAGTGGTTTATGCTTCCACTTAAGTGACTGATGTTTGGGGTCACCATTGAGTGTTTTGTTCGAATATCACTTTCATGATGAATGGAAGGCTGCTGCTGTTAGCTAAATGAGGGGAAGCCCTTGGTGGTAAGCCTTGAAAGGTTAAAATCTTTCTTTGTAGTGAAATGCTACATGAAATGACTCTTTGTCACTTTGTCCTTTTTATCCTTTCAGTCTGAGAACCTCAAGTTCTTATGATTTATTTGTTTTCTTCAATTAAGCTTAGTAGTTTCCTGTACCCAGGTGCATGCTATTTCCTCTCTTGGTCATCACAGTGATACAGAGCATATTTCTGACCTGGAAGTGTGGTCCCTTTATCTCTGAACCACATCAGTATGCCTTCCATCCTCCACTTCCTTTGCATTATTTCCTTTTCAAGGGCTCAGTTTGTCACCATTTAATCTACGGATGATTCATCTGGGACCGAGAACTGGTAATGCTGTGATAACAATACCTTTCTTTATATAATAATACCCAAAGCACTTACCATCTTACCTTCCTCTGTTTATGAAGCACTTTCAGTTTAATCCTTCACAATAACCCTGTGGGTTAAGTCAGCAATTTTGTCTGTGTCTGAGGTGGTGAAATTGTATCTCAAAGAAGTAGAATAACTTGCTCAGGTTTGCAATACCTCTGAGTTACTCTGTTAAACAGTTTTTATAGAAAATGAAGAATACTTTTGAAGATATTCTAAATGAACAAAATGGAATTTTCCAAACATGTCCTGGTTGATAAAATCTGTTTTTAGTCTGGTCGACTGATAAGACCAGGTTGGGTTAAAAGCCCATTAACCATAGAGTTGAAATTGATGTGTCTAAGTCAAGAAAAGAAATATGCAGATCAGTTTCTATTCTGCTGCTGATGTGATAAAGTTAAGGAAGGCTGGCACTTAAATTAGTGGATCTTGAACTGGAAGTAATTAAACCTTTTTTTTTTTTTAATTCTCTCTTTCAGAGATGGAAACCTTGATGACTAGTTCAACCCTGCCTCCCCTTTTTGCAGATGAAGATGGCTCCAAAGAGAGTAATGATCTGGCTCCAACTGGGTAAGCAGCTGCCTTGGGGATACTGGCCTCTGCCTGGCTTCAAAACAAAGCTTCTGACAATGGATGAGGTGCTAAAGAGGCAGTTTTATATCATGAGAATAGACAGTGTGGTAGTTATGCTTTGCAAAGAAAGTGAGAGGCACTGTAAACTGCTTTGTAATCTGCATCCAGCTGTCATTTGTAATGCTCTGGTTGCTGTGAACTGGAACAGCAGTACGTGGGTTCTAGCAAACATCAGTGACTCTGGGTTAAAAGAATGACATAGTCACCATTAAGGAAATACCTGCCTCAGGACTAGTTCTGAAAATCAAATGTACTTTCTTTTTGAATTACTACACATATTAAAATTTTTTTTCTCCAAAGATCAGGGATTTTTTTTTTGAGATCTTGTTTTTTAATAGGGTTCTTTATTCAAGAGGCCTAGGAGCTCTTTCTTTCCCTCTTGTCTCCTTTCTTTCTTTCTTTTTTTTTTTCCACAGATATGTAAAAGAAGATAGAAAAGGTCTAATAGAAGAAGTCCCCTTCCTTGAAAATTTCTGTTCCTCTTGAATTTTTATCTTTTCTAAATTTAGAAGTTATTTGCCAAGGAAGAAATGTATTCACTAATCATTAGAAGTGCTAGCTAATCCCTAAGATGAATTATTTTAATATTCTTTAGAGCTCTTTAAAAATAGACTATACTTTGTAATTATTTTCTTCCTTCACATTCATTTCTTACCTCATTAATATCTGCTTTCTGACCTTACTATTCAAGTGAAACTGTTCTCCAAGACTAAAGGCTGCCTAGTTGCTATATCATTCAATAAAAATTTTCTAAGCATCCACTATGTCCCAGCCACTATCTAGGTACTACATATTAAGCAATAACCAAAACAAACAAAAATTCCAGCCTCTGTATAGTTCATATTCTACTGGGAAGTAATACAATAAAGAGGATAAATAAGTAAGACATACTACATTGAAAGAAGCCATGGATTAAAAATAAAGGAGAAAACCGCCCCACTCTGTGACTCAGGGGACTAAAGCACAGACTGAAAGCCATGGACCCGGCTTCCAGACCCAGGACTAGGATTGGCAAAAAATTAAAAATAAGTAAAAACTAAAATATAGGAGAAGGGGGATAGGAAGAGTTTGGGTGGAGTTTTAGACACAGAAACACATTAATGAAAAGTGACTTGACTCAAGTCCTGACGAAGTTAATGTAGCTAGCATGAGACTGCAGATTTTCTACCTTTAGAAGTAGCCAGGCGTCCAGGGTGGCTGGAGCAGAGTACACTGTGGGAGGGAGGACACATTAGTACTTCTCCAACTGACATATATAGGAATGGCCTAGAGATCTTATTAAAATCATATTTTTGAGTCAGGATGTCTGAGTTAGGGCCAAAGATTCTACATTTAATAAACTTCTAGGTAATGCCATGGCTGCTGGTATGAGACTCATACTTTGAGTAGCAAGTGACTAAATGATGTCTGATCTCATTGATCAAGGTAAGCACTTAAAAACTTGTTCTGTGTGAGGTAGAAAAGCGCTGGTGAATTTTGAACAGAATGAAATGCTCTCATTTACTTTTTTTTTTTTTCTTTAAGATGAGAGAAGGCAGGCAGCAGGTAGGAAGGAAGAGAAAGGAGAAAGGAGCATTTTATTGATTTAGTTGTTCATACTTTGCCATTGCTCCCCACCAGCCCTGGGCCAAGAACACCAATCCTTGGGCTGTTTGTGAACTGCAACTCTAGGTGTGGCCTTAATACCTGAGCCACCAGCATGCCCTGCCATATTTTTTAAATAAGTTTCCTGGGACTTTTATATTGAGAACAGAGTGAAAGGAGCAGGGTCTAAAACAATGAAGACCAGTTAGGTTTCTGAAATATTCAGGTGAGAGATGATGACCAAAATAAAATCACTAATGACTTTAACAATAGTATTTTTGGTGTAATGTTAGAGACAAAAGTTTAATTGGAGTAAGTTTCAAAAATAATGTGGATTCAATAGCTAAGAACTGGAAATTACCTAAGTGCCCAACATCAGTTGAATGGATGAAGAAGATATGTTACATGTACAAAATGGAATACTACACAGCCCTTAGAAGAGATGAAACCTTGTCATTTGAATCAACATGGATAGAACTAGAGGAGATTATGCTAAGTGAAACAATTCAAAAGAAGAAAGATAGATACCAGATGACCTCACTCATAGGTGGAATGTGAATAGACAAAACAAAGGAACAGATGAAACATAACGAACCCTGAAATATTTGCAACAGAACTGAGGTAACCAAAAGGGAATGGAACGGGCGGAGGCAAATGGTGATGGAGCCCCCTGGACAATGGGGAAGAACACTCAGTGATTTGGTGGAGGGCATGATGTGTTGACAGATATCTAAGAAATGGGGAACCTGTATATAGGAAATTATTTTAATGTGTAGAATAATTACTACAATAAAAATAAATTTAAAAAATAATATGAATTGAGTGTGGTGAGAAGTACAGAATTCTAGATATATTTTGAAGTTAGGGAGGATCTAGACCAGAAAGAGAAACTTGAGAGTCATCAGTAATATTTAAGGCCAGGAAACTAGAGGAAATCAAAGAAATGAGCACTGTAGACAGAAACAAGAAGAGATCTAATGCCTGAGATCTGAGATATTCTACAATTTAGAAGTCAGGCAGAAGAGGAAGAGTCAGCAAAAAAGACAAAGGGTAGCAGAAAAAACTGTTCCAAGGAAGTGAAAGAGATCAACTGTGTCAGAAACTTCTGGAGCATCAGGTAAGATATGGACTGAGAAATGACATTGCGTTTAGCATGGAGGTGACTAGTAACCTTGACAAGAATGTAAGTATATGTCTTCTTTTGGTTGGGTTTAAGAGAGACTGGAAGGAGAGAAATTGAGGATAGTATGTATTAACAATGCTTTCCTGTATAAACAATTGAAGTCAATGAATATAAACAATTCTGCAAAGTCAAACTGAAATGAAGTTGGGACCAGGAGAGAGGTATTTGTTTTTTTTCATTGTTTTGTAGTAAGAGTAATAGTGCCGTATCTGTGGGCTGATTAGGCTAATCTGGTAAAGAAGAAAGAATTGGTGATGCCAGGGAAAGCAGAACTGCCAAAAACCTGTCTTTGAGTAGACTAGATGTGGTATGAGATACAGGATTTTAGGTAAGAGTGGCGACCATTCGTTTATAGGAACAAAAGTCTTTTTTTTTCTGTCCTTATCCTACTTGCCAACTTCAGTGCAGCTTGACACCTTTGACCACTCCCTTCTGAATCCTGTCCATTTCAATAAGATTGGTCCTCTTTCCCAAATTTAGTTCTCGTATTTTATTGAAATAAAAATATACAGATTAGTAACTTAAAAATTGGTGGCACAGTTAAAATGAGAATGGCAGTACATCCCAACTGAACTATTTAGAAAACAAAGCTGTGAGATAAAGGAATTCTCTGAGCACACCTCTTTTCAGAGAACATGATTGGCAGTGAATTCATGCATTCTCTTATTTACCCTTTTTCAAAGGTCTTCAAAAATGTGGGACCTCCTCTTAAAATTATCCATTATGTTTTCTCAAAAGGGTCAGAAAAGTATAAATTCTTTCATTCCCAGGAGAGTTTGCATCTGCTTTCATTTATTTTTCAGCCCACTGTAATTTGAATTTTATTCCCATAATTTCACTAAAACTGTACTCCCTAAAATTGTCAGTAACCTTCAGGTCTTCAAATTCAGCATATACTTTTTACTTGGTTAATACCCTCTTCTGAAAAGTCTTCCTGCCTTGGCCTCTGTACTAGTATTCTCCCTAAATCTCTTCATGCCCTCCTTAGTCTTTCTCAGCTCTTCTAACACTTACACTGAAAATGATATTGTTCCAACAGTTTTCCCCTGATTTCTTCTCACTGTCTTTCTGGAGTCAGTCTCCCACTTCCCATTATTTCCATGGTCTAGTACCGCTCAAACCTGTCGAGTATGTTTTCTTCCCTTCTGTTCTCTCAGGGCATGTTTCCAGTTATCTGTGGGACAACTTTACTTCATTATGTGATAAGTATTTCAAACTTCCTATTTTCTTCTCTCTCTCTCTCTCTCTCTCTCATTACCTGGTTCATGGTACGTAATCACTGTATCTAGAATATTAGAACTATCTTTGATTCTTCTTTTTCCCTTCACTGTTCATATTCAATCAGATATTAAGTTCTCCCTATTTTACCTCTTCAGTATCTCTTAGCTTTTTCTCCCCTATTCTCCTTCTTGTGTGCCCTTGTCTCTCACTTAATCTATTGCATTAGTCTCCTAATAGTTTTCCCTTTCTCCAGTTATACCCTGTTCTTTCTGCTTGTAATGATGTTGTTTACCTGATGAATGCCTATTTATTTTTCAAGGCCTCCTCTGAAAATCTTTCTTAACATCCTCTCCACACATAAAATTAATCATACCCTCCACCATGCCTTTATCGCACATTTTGCAAACCTCTTGTTTCGGGACTTATACTGCATTGCAGTTATTTTCCTATAACCCTGTGGAGTATATATTTTTCTAGAGTAATGTCTGAATAGTACTCTTTTACAGTTTTTACTCCCTTCAATTTCCCTAACTCTTCCAAACCCCAAACTCCCCAGCTTATGGTGTTCTGCTTTCTTCATTCCTTTATCTAGATGTGATAGAGCAAGTGAATCTAAGACCAAGCCATCATCTGTACTTTCTTGTGTCCATTTTTGAGAAAGATAAAATCTGGTTTGCTGATTCATCTAGAATAGAATGGTAGAAACAGAAAAGAAATGTAGCCGATTTATTAACATTTATACATGAATTTATTTCTCTTCATAATATTGTTCCTAGATTATCTGGTTTTCAGTATACACAATAATCAAAAAAAGAATAGCCTAGAGAATGTACCATAGAAGATGTTTCTTTTGCCCTTCAAGAACTCTCTTTTCCCATTCCTACTCTCCTTTTCCATTGATAGCATTTTCCCTTCACATTAGAGATACATGAACGTTAGCATATAAAAGTTGGGCTCTGTTGCATACTCAGAATTAAAATGTGAAGTCTATATTGAGAGGAGAGGTAATTTCGGGGTAAAAGTTTATAGTTTTTTGTAGGAAACTTCTTCATGGAACTCATCTGGTTCAATCAAGCGCTGAAATCACTTTTGAAAATGCTCCATAACTGTTGTGGAGACATTGTTTGCATTAACTTAGAACAAGGTGGGGGAATTAATTCAAGGACTGGCAAGTGCTTTTGCTAGCAGTGAAGTTTACCTTCGACTTGGTAAATTGAAGTTTTTGATGCTGTTGATGCTGAACCTGCACTTCTGCCCTTTACTCTTCAGGTTAAGCCACCCTGAGGCTCCATTTAGTGGTGGGGCCACACCCTCCACCAGCAATCCAGAATTTGTAGAGGATCTCTCCCAAGGCCACTTACTTCATGAATCTTCAAATACAGTAGAAGGCAATGAACAAAGGCATGAAGATGAGGTAAGCTCAGGTGTCTCCTCCTGTTACTGGTCTCTGAGGCTTCTAAAGAAGCAGAAAGGGAGCTGGGCATGCCCTGGTGGCCTAGTGGTTTAGCTCAGCAGGCACAGTCCACATACATCTCAAAGTCCCTCGTTCAAGACCCAGACCCAGGAAACAACCAAAATAAACTAAATAAAATAAATGAAATGTTTGTTTCTCCTTTGTCTTCCTGCATTCCTGCCGACTCACCTTCGTTCCTGCCTGTACCTTTCCTTTAAAAACAAAAAGGGAGTTGATCCAGGTGTTCATCATCTGGTCTTCTTAAATTCTACATTATGTTCTGTTTTCTATTCTTTTACATTGCACTGTATTAATGATTTTAATGACATAGAGACAAGTAAATTATGTTTATCCCCTCCCTAAGAAATGTATACCTATATCCTATTAGATGATCAACAAATGCTTGTTTGAATAAGTGAATGATTTAGAAAGTAATTAACAAGAAGTTCACATACCCTTGGTCAAGACCACACACTGCTCGTCATGAACTGAAGCTTGGAGTCATCTGTGTCCAAAGGCTCTGCATCACTTACGAAGTTCTTTACCCTCCCATAGGGTGTCTTTCTCAAATTCAGGTTCTGTGTGGACCTGGGAAGGAATGCCCTTGTTGGACTTCCCGTGTTTCTCACAAATGAGTGATTACATTTTCTATTGAAGACATTCATTTTTAGCCATAAAAGAATACCATCATTGGTTTTTTTAATGGCCTTTTTTTCTTACTTCTAAAGAAGATGATTGTTTTCATGTTGGCATTCTTAAAGATTATAATGAATGCTTAAACTCCTTAAATATCTTAAAATCCTTAGCATCTTTAATCTTACTAGGTTTACAAAACAAAAGCAACTAATATCAAATACACAGTTTTCCCAGTAGTTAATTGTTACACCACTTTATATGTATTTGGAGGACTGTAGTTTTGTAGTTAAGATTTAGATGTTTTTGTCCAATTTCACTTATCATTTTCTTCTCTGAAATAAGGATTCATATATCCATAAAACACTATTAACTGATAGACTATGTAATTGCAACTTTTTTTAGTGGTGATTTCATCTTTTGATTTAATTAATAACATATAAAGAGCCCTGACTTTATAGCATAGCCATCTTGAACAAATCATCAAGCCACTTGGCTATGTTACACTCAACTCAAATTTTTCTAAGACATAGATATTAATTTAAAAATCTGTATGCTATGGGAAATAAACTGGCTTTGGATAGTATCAGTGAGAAGTACCTTTCATGAATGATTTTCAATCCCTGTGCTTCAACTTGTCACTCCATTTGCCAAGTGTATGTGACATCTTGTTCTGATCTCCTGTGACAGTGTCTGCTTCTCTGGCACTTGCTGCAGCTGTATTGCATTCCTCATTTAGAATATGCCTCTGTTGGGAGTCGAAACTTGTTAAGTGCATTTGAAGGCCAAAGCTTGCATGATAATGACACCTTTCATTTTTATCTTTGGGATTAGCACTGAAATAGCCCCTTAGTGCATCCTCTTGTGGTGCAGTACATAAAAGGGTCTGCAAGTGAGCCATCTGGATTCCCTTCTTGAAAACTGCATTGCAGTCATGTATACCTGCTAGGATTGATTTGGAGAGTTCTGAATATCCAAGGCCCTAATGGTAGAAAAATGCAACCTTTATTCTGTTTTGTTTGTTAGTGTTAATTGTTGTTGTGTTATTTGGGGGATTTTTGTTGTTGTAATTTTGCTTTTGGTTTGTTGTTTTGCTTGTTTTGTAGCAAAGAAGTAAACGAGGAGGTTGGTCCAAAGGAAGAAAGAGGAAGAAACCTCTTCGAGACAGCAATGCACCCAAGTCCCCTCTGACAGGCTATGTTCGGTTCATGAATGAGCGTCGAGAACAGCTTCGAGCAAAAAGACCGGAAGTCCCATTTCCAGAAATCACAAGGATGTTAGGCAATGAATGGAGTAAACTGCCTCCTGAGGAAAAACAGGTAATGTTCCTATCCCTGATCCCTCATTAGTTTTGATTACATCTCAAATAAGTCTATCAGAAAAGCTAAAGGGTATGCCTTGGTGGAGTAGCAGTTAGGTCAATTGCCTCTGAAGGAGTGCAGGCCACATACCTCTGCGTTTGAGTTCCAGGTCCAGGAGGAAACAACCGATGTGAACAACTAAAGAAAAAATGAAATGAAGTGCTTCTTCCTCCCCTCTTCCTGCCTGCCTGGGCTTCATTCCTGCCTGCACCTTTCCTTTGAAAAGGAGAGAGAGAGAGAAGAGGATGAACATTTTGTCACAGCACCTAGGAAATCATAAAGGCAGATCCTCATGACTGTTTGCTCTAGTGCAGTGACTTTTACTCTCAGGGTCTGCCTCAGTATTGTGAGCAGGATGGATCCCTTCAGCCAAAGCAGTTTCACTTCTATTTGATTTATAGGCTGAGTTCACTTTTTTAAAAGTGATTCAATATTAAGAAGTTAAATCTATCAACATAATTTATTTCAACAAGTTAAATGAAGTCATGACTTAAATAAGAAAAGATCATTTGATAAAGTTCTGTTCACAGAAGATTTTAATTTAAGAAAAAGATTTTGCTAACTAAATTAATAAATTTTTTGAAACTAGAGTTCTGGCAAATTTAACCTACGATGGAAAACAAAACAGGAACTACTTGAATTCTTTATTCTTTAAGACAGAAACTAACTCTATTGCCAAACTGAAACAAATCCATTTACTAGAGAGGTTTGATAGGAATGAAGGACAAGATAGCCATGAACTGGTTGGAATGCCACAAAAGCAGCATGATGACAATGATGTGGGAGTGTCTTTGAATTAAAAGTTACCACTATTCTCAGCATCAGAGAGTCACCCATACTTCTTTTACATATTAAGCTTTTTATGACTTCTACTCTTTAAAAGAATTCTAAACAGACTAAAACCAAATTGAGAAATACTCTTGAGAATTCATTGAATTCAAAAAATTTCAAGCAAATCAAAGTAAGTTGCAACTTGTGAAGCTCTGTGTTTGTGGTAGCAAACTAATGGATGTATATATCATCCATTCTTTTAGCAAGGATTGCGGGTTATATATACTATGTGACTTTTACTTTTTTACTTCAAAATTAATACATGTTTATTGTTTAAATTTTTTCAGACAGTGTATCAAGAAAAAAGTAACAGTAGTTATTCCTGGAATAACTACGGTTAAGTAGGACAAAATTTTTGTATTTATTTTGTTGGTTTGTTTTTTTTTTTAAGACAATTTCAAATGTACAAAAAGTTGCAAACAGAATCGTGCAAAGAACTCCAAAACCCTTTACCCAGATTCACTTTCTGTTGACACCTTTTACCCAGTCTCCATTTCCCGCTCCAGGAAATGGTACAGGTAGGAATGAAGGTGAGTAGAGACAGGCAGGGAGAGGAAGAAGAAGCACTTTATTTATTTTATTTAGTTGTTTGTCTTGGTTGTTCCCTAGTCCCAGGACACAAACCTGGGTCCTTGGGATATCTATGGACTGTGCCCAATTTCTACTCCACCAGGGTGCCCCGTTTTTCCATTTGTGTGTGCACTTGTTCTCTCCTGCACTTGCTCGGCCACTCCAGTGCTGAGGCACGTGTGCGCTCTCCCTCCCTTCTTCCCGCTCTTTCTCCCTTGCATATTTGCTTGTATGCATGTGTAAACACAAACACACATATGCACAATTTTTTTCTGAGTCATTTGAATGATATACATTATGGTCCTTCACCCCTAGTATTTCAGTGTATACGTCCTAAGAATAGACATACTTACATATCCATAGAATAGTTATAACTGTATAATTTTGTTAACATAATACTTTTCATCTAACCTCCCATCCATATTCCAGTTTTATCAGTTGATTCAGTATCATTCCTCTATAACATTCTCCCCTCCAGTTCAGATTCCAGTCTGGAGTCAGGTTTTAGCAGTTATTCTCTAGATTTCTTTGATTTGGGATATTTCCATATAGCCTTTGTCTCTTACGACACTGAATTTTATAAGAATCTAATTTCTTCCTCTTTCTCCCCTTTTTGTTTACTTTTAGCAATCATTCCTCATTTTGTTTCTGTCTGATGTTTCCTTCTGATTAGGCTGAGGCTATGCATTTTTAATCACAATGTGCCTAAGGGGGTGTGTCCTTCTCAGGGTGTCATATGTACAGGCACACAATGTCCTTTCATTTCTCATTGGTGATTTTGATTTCGCTTTCCCACTAAAGTTTTTCAGTCTCTCTTATAATTAATAAACAGTCTGTGAAGAGACATTTTAAGAACACAGTCTATTCCATATCTAAATTTCCTCTTAGATTTAGCATGCACTGAAGACTTTTGCCTGATCTAATCTTTAATTTTCCAACTCTAGCACTCCTTCCACATTCAGCAGTCAGCCCTCAGTGTTTCTCCACCTCCCATATTTATGTGTTTATTGTTTGTGATCTATCATTATTGGTATGGGAATATAGTTGCCTTTTTCCCTAGAGCTTTATAATTTATTAGTTTGATGAAATATTTTGGTATTTAAATTATCCCAGATTTATCCAGTTGGTTGTCCCCTACATCTGGCCTTTGAGTGAGACAAGGTTTTTAACACAATTCCTAGATCTGGTATGTGTTCATTTAGAAGCAATATTTTTATACTTTTTTTCATATATCTAATTGATGAATGAAAAGAACAAGGCATTAAACAAAATTATCCTGGTAGATCAATCAACATTGTTTAAATAATTAATAACACAAAGCATGTAGATGTAGGCTCTCAAAGTGGTCCATTTTAGGTGCATAGGATGAAGTCATTCTTTATGAGCTTTTTGTCTTCCAGCTTTAATGTTCCACTTTTCTGGCTCTTAAAAGGCTAGCTGATGTAAGAGATCATTTACCTCAGAATGGGTTGAAGATAGAGAAACAAAATAATATGTCATTCCTTCCCCCGGGAAGACTTAAGTGTGCTTATGTGATGTTTAGTCCTTTGAGGACACTTGTGGCCATGTGGGGTTTTGTCTATAGGATTAGAATGATATAACCATAATCATCTTCTTTATGAATATTTTATGAGAATGATCTCATCAGGACTTGTCTTCATTAAGTTAGAAAAGGCAATAGTCTAAAACAGTAGAATGACTTCTCTTATAATTGAGAGATTATATTTTTATTCATACAACTTAGCTTTTCTATATAAAGCTTATTCCTTACATACTTTCCTTTTCATGTTCTAATTGTCCTATTTCTCCAAATAGGTCATTGATACTTTACCTAAATAATATATGTTTCTTGGAAATAATCCACATTTCTTTCCTAGCGCTACCTTGATGAAGCAGACAGAGATAAGGAGCGTTACATGAAGGAACTGGAGCAGTATCAGAAGACTGAGGCCTACAAGGTCTTCAGTAGGAAAACCCAGGACCGTCAGAAAGGCAAATCTCATAGGCAAGGTATCAGAAATAGATCCAGCTATACTCATTGTTTGTGGGGCTTGGAGTGTCACAAGGCTCCTCTTAGAGTGATAAATATCAGAGATACGTTTCTATCACTTTTCTATTATTCTATATTCACTTATAAGCATTAGCTTGGAACTCCATTTAAATGGAAATTTCACTTGGCTTTCCATATCCAGTATCAACAATTTGACTTGTGCTCCAAGACCCCATTTAATTGTCTGTGCTTTTTGTCCTAATTACCAGCTTAGGCATTTCTCCATTTTCCAAACTACATAACTGCCTGACTTTAACACCTTTAAGCCTTTCAAATGCCATTTCTCCCAGCCTCCAGTGATCATCTCATTCATTCATTCATTCATTCATGTATGCATATGTTAAAAAAAAAATGTGTTGAGCACTTCCTGTTAAATATCAGGCTCTTACCTAGTTATTAGGGATGCAATGGTGAACAAGCTAGACAAGATCCCAGTCTTCATGGATCTTTTGTTCTCTGTTAAAATTTTCATCGTACCCTTACAAATAATACTTTTAAGTTCCCCTCTTCAGGAAAAACTGCCAAGGAAGCCCCACCCAAACTAATCTGTCGTTCCTTAGCTATTGCATCTTCAGCACACTTGGGCATCTTGCCTGCTAAGCTATTCTGTTGCATATAAAGTTGTGCAACTAGCCTTTCGTATGTTTCCTGTCTACCCTCCCTGTTCTTCAGAGTCAGAACTGTGCCTCTCCTCTCTGTGTCTGTAAAATGTGTAAGTATGGAATTCCCTTTAACTTTGATTGACTCACTGATTAATAAGGCCATAAGGAAAAATGTTGTATGTTGTGAGAGCCTATAGATACTAGCATTTTTATAGTTTGGTGCAGTCATTTGCTTGGATTTTGTTATTGTTTAGTTTTTCAACTTAATGTTTTCTTGTTCTTATGTATTTTAGATGCAGCCAGACAGGCCACTCATGATCATGAGGTAATTTGCTTTGTGTCTATATTATATATATATATATATATATATATATATATATATATATATGTATGTATTTGAAACTTTTGAAAATTTGGATTTATTTTTTTAATGAATGGCAGGGTATTTCTTATTCCATGGTTTCAGAGTTTAGCTCAACAATTTTTTGCATATAGCAGACATTTAGGGCACAGCTCTATCTCTGAAATACAATCCCTAACTCTAGTCTTTTCTTGTGGTCCAAGAATTGTATTGTCTTTAAATGCTGAACATGGCTGGAATTTGGAGTGAGATATAGAAATGAGGACCAGCTGAAAGCTATAACTTAACCATAGTTTAAAATCATCAAATACCTTACTCTGAATCGCAAAAAGTTTTTTTTAGAGAATCTAGCATGTGGTTAAAATGAACTATTCATCTACAGTGTCAACAGAGCACAGTGACAATATTTAGGTTCCTATACCTTCTTTCTCCCCTGGCACATACTCATTTACTGGCTTTTCCCCCCTCTATTTGGTTCAACCTCATCAATAGATTTAGGCCTGTGTTTGCTGGCTATGCCGCAGAGAGGACTTTTAGTATATATAGGTAACCTATGATTAAAATACACTTGTAAGAAAATAAAATGTTTGGTAATTCTAGGCTTTAAAATACTCATTGGCTCTTCATTGCTTACAATAATCACATTGAAACAGCAATCAGGGTTTTCTGTATTTAAGTCCCAATTTCCCTTTCCAAATATCTTTTCTCCCTATTTCCCATATGTATTTTATATCTTTACTTCCCACTGTCCTCCAGGTCCTTCTCTGCTCCATAGTCTTCTGTAAGGTTATCCACACATTAGTCACATTTTGGAATACTACTCTTTGAAGACATGCATGGTTTAGTTCCCATCTTCTGCTCAACTCTATACCACCTAGCATGATACCCTTACCTGAAGGAGGCCTTTCATACATACTTACTTATTTTTATACCCAATCCATTTGTTGAAATAACAGTGGGAATTTGCACAAAAGAAATCATTGATGTACTCTTTTACAGATGTTTGCTATTTTACAAAAGTCAAGGAAAACATTTCTTCAAAATCATGAGTTATTTATTTTGGGGTTGTAGTTCTTATCCTTAATTCAGTATCAGTGACCTTCAAAACATAGAGAAAGGTGAAGATTCATTACCATCCATGAATTATAAAGTGAGAAGCATAGTATATGTTAGCATTTTATTCTTCATATTATTCCTATATAAATGTACTTGTAGATGACATCTCTGTCTTGTAATTAGGAAAATTTGTTGTGGGTTTTTTCTTTTTTTTTTGCATGAGAAAATGTATGTATACTTTACATTTTTAAATACTAATTGAATAGTATTGAAAACTTCCCATCTTACCAGTTGTTTGTACTTATCCTCCCTTCATTGTCTGTGTGCCCCACCACCCCCCAACCAATATCATGAAATTTACATGCTTCCTTTTTTCCCTATTAAGCATCCTTTACAGTTTAAATACCCTTAATGGCTACAAAAAAGTATTTGAACAATAACCTAAAACATTAGATTTTGCATTTTCTTATCAATGACTGACTCATTTCATCACTGTGAATTTTGCTGGCCAAACCATGTGCAGCATTTTTGAGTAAAGTTGATAGCTATAAGCAAAAAGATTTAATAGATTTAGTCAGTCATAAAAGCTACTACTGCTGATTTGATAAATGAAGCTTTTTATTAAAATATACTAGTGTGATATGAATTTCTATGATTTATGAAAAGAAATAAGTCTGTAATTTCTCTGTTTCAGGATAAAAAAAAGATTTTACACCAAACAACAAAAAAGGAGGGAATTGGTGGAGAGCCAGCAATTTGTCTCTCAAATGTGTCTCTAACAGGCTCTGTAAACCTATCTGTGGACATGCCCACATCAGTGCAAAAGTCTCTCAGCTTAAGATTAGAGACCCAATTAATGTCCTCACTTTTTATCAATTTTCATTTTTCACTGAGTAAAATCTTTCCTAAACTAAGTAATTTCAAAACAATTATGTCAAAAAAGAGCTGGCATGGCAGTTTTAAACGTAGTTACACAGTGATTCCCCTACATATCACTTCTTAAAGTTCTGTGTAACTTTCTGGCCTTCTTGTGGGTGGTCAGAACAATAAGAAAGCCCTGTGAGTGAGAGCAGCCACTGAAGACCCCATGGAAAGGAGGAATTGAGTCAGGTCTGAGAGATAACCCAGGTTTTGTTGAGGTACCTAGGAGTGGGTAAAATGGCTTGAGCAGAGTAAGGAGTAAATTAATAAGAGAGCAAGGATCTTGCGAAGTATCTAAAACATCATTGATTCTAAAACACCTTTATTTTCCTTATTTATCCAACTAGGAGTAAAATGGCAAAGGTATGATAATAGTCTTTAAGCTCACTTCAAAATTATGAGAACTCAGAAAACCTCTCCACTGACCTGTTATTTTGCCTGTAAGGAAAATGATTTACTGAAGACAGAAAAGAACCTCCCTAGACTCACTTACTGAATTAGTTATGTGTGACTGAAACCCTGCCTCTGTATCCCAGTCTAGCATTCTAGCACATGCCACACTGTATGGAATCAGCTAAACAGTGTTGAAAGTTAAAATGAGCCTGAGTTCCTGCGGTAGCCACAAAATTTGTTGCCAGTAAAGACAGAAATTATTTGGTTGTGTAAAGAAAACCACTGTATTTTAAATGGAACTTAGATTGCTAAGCCATTGAACCAAGACCAGTACTGAAGAGTCAATATCAGAGCCAAAAAAATGCTGACCAGAAAGCATTCAAGCCATTCTGCATAGCAGTGAGGCACTTCAGCCTGGTACACAATATTAAGAGCAGCCCCTAAAGTAAAGAGCACTTGAGGGAAGCCTATCATACTCTATGAAGTTCTGGCTCTGAGCCTAGATCACAGCAGAATAGTTTCAGTTCAAAAGGGCCTCCTAATATATAGAATGAAAGACCAGTGTGAAGAGAGTTCTTGCTCCTCTCAAATCAAAAGCAAGTCCACTAGACCTCAGAGTCAGCTAGTGTTACTCTCAAGAAAGTGTCTACATCTCACGTGGACTGTAATAGAAACAATAATTCTGTTTCTCCTTTAATTTATAAGAAATGACAAAATGACACTCAGCCTGAACAAATTAGACTCTTTCAATGAAGAGGTAATGAAATCCTTATGATTTTAATCCCTGGAGCGACCCTTAGAACAGCTTAAGTATATCCAAGCCCCCAGGAGGATCCTCTTCATGTGGTGTAATGTACTCAGTAATGGAAGAGTGCTGATGGGTTTTATTACCACTCTTCCATTAAGTAGAATTTCTCTGTTGCCTTTTGGAGACTGAACAGTTTCATTTAATTGCTTTGGTCTTTCTTATTTTGCACTCTAAGAATCTGTACCAAGGGGCAGTGTGTTAATGTACCTCTGTGGTGCAGTTCTCTGCCCTACTGCTCTGACAAAGCAGAGAACACAGTAACCCATCTAAGAAGAATCCGGGCCTTGAAGAAGGCTTTTGGTGCCATGGTATGGGATCCAGGCATCCCTACCTACCCCTCCAGCTGGCAGACATTTAGGCCAGTGGCTGGTTACTGATCTTGTGTAAACCTGTGCAGCAGTTAAGTAGGAGAGTGAACAAGTAAGATGATAAAGTACTAAGACTTTCTCCTAAGTCACTTGTGGACTTAATTTTATGTGCCATGCCATGTTGGGATTGTGTGCCATAAATTTTCTGTTTTTCTGTAACAACCCAGTAACAGTTAAAACACCTAGTAAGCCAAGGGAAAGCTCCTCTGCAAAATACATCTAAGAGCCCTTCTGGTATCAGCCTTTCTTCCTCACACATTAGTTCTCTTTGAAATTCACTGGGAACTGACTCAAGATAGAGAGTTGCATAGTGAAACTAGGGCTTTTGATGATAATTTTGTTGTTTCATTTTAAATAATTCTAGGAAACTGCTTTCTTTAAGATGTAAACATAGGGTAAAAATTAAATGCTCTGAAAGTTTTCTCAAAATACAGAGCTTTTCAGACTTCCTCTTAGATGTCTCTCTTGATCAGTTGCCTCCTTACAAGGCAGACAACAATATGAAACAGAAGCTTAGCTGTCAGAATTCCCTCAGAGGCTGTTAACTGCTTAGCTTTTCTACTGGGCAGCAAATCATATTTGTGTTCAAAGATAAAATGTAGTGGTCGCAAGAGTAGGAAAGATACATTCTATCACTGGCTTTGAAATGTGTTTTTAAAGAAATGATGCCTAGATTTATTTTTATTTATTTATTTTTTTTACTCTTCTTTATGTTATAAAGGTTTTGGAATCTTCATATTTTACTAACAATTTCCTTAGTACTCATTCCCACTGTTCTCTTTACCATAATATGTTATGCAAGATTTTAATTAAACACTCTGCCAAGACACTTATAATTCATATTCATAATGCTTTCAACTTCAAATTCATTGTAGAAATTACAGCCAAAGCATTTTAAAATACTGACTTTATTCAAAGGATCATTGTGGCATGTATTTGGAGTGGATTTGTGAGACTTTTATTTTTAATGGCTTATTGGTGAATTAATTTTAGGAAGAATTTATTTTTCTTTTCTATCACACATAATCCTTGACCTTCTCATTTTTAGAGCCTAGTTATTTCTGATTTCTTGGTTCTGTTTATTTTTTCTTATATCCCAAGAAAGTCTAGTCTAAAAGATCTCCAATTCTAGGCTGCCCCTCATAAATTAGTGTAAGTAGAGACAGAAGTAGCAATGGGCTATCATTATTATTACCCCTGACTGGCAGATCTCTTAAAATTAATATTTAAATTCTTCCTGTCCACTCTGCAAAGTTAGTTTGGACAGTCCTGTCTCAAAGCATTTTACATGTGTTCAGAAGCAACTGAAAAATCTCCCAGAAATTCTTTCTCTGTTCTTCCCTTTGCCATTCTCATAACTATAGTCTGTTTAAAGCACAGAGCTAAGAAATAACTTCCATATTCTCCATTAGGAAAATCCATGTAGGTTTGTTCTAAGATTTCTCCTTGTACAACAATTGTACACAGTAGAGAACTGAACGCTTAACCTACTGAGTTCTGTAGAAGTTCACTTCCAGTGAAAAGGTAAATAAACACATTTCCCTCTCAGGCTCATTCAGATGATTCCTGCTCACCCTGCCATTTCCTTAAAGAAGACTTGATCAGGCACTAACATTTAAGTTAACTCCTATTTTGGTGTGCCTTGGTGGAGTAGCCATTATATCAATCACCTCTAAAGTACGCAGGACACATACCCCTGAGTTCGAGTTCTGGGTCCAGAGGTATAAACAACCTGTGTGAACAACTAAATGGAAATAAAATGCTTCTTCCTCTTCAATCTTGTCTGTCTGCCTGCTCGCCTTGATTCCTGCCTGTACCTTTCCTTTAAAAAAAAAAGAAAAATTTAACTCCTTTGTTACTTTGGATTCACAGAAAGAAGCAGAGGTAAAGGAACGATCTGTTTTTGACATCCCTATATTTACAGAGGAATTCCTGAACCACAGCAAAGGTGATTACCAAAGTATTGTTTTGTGTTCTTACGGTCTGAGAGAGGAGATGTAGGTGTCAGGAGGAATCCATTGCTTAAAAGTAATGGTAGTGATATTCCAGACCCTAGGATTTGTCTGGAAGAAGAAAACTGCTTCTATTTCACCCTGCTCAGATCAGTGAAGGAAGACTAAGCCTGTGTTGTCAATGCTGTTTTAGTCTTTGGGTCAAAGAAAATGTTCATCACTAATTCAGTTGTTTTCAAACTCTTAGGCTAGACACCTTTGTACAAATGAAAGTCGAGATGGGCATCCAAAATAAAAAAGCCAGCAAAGGAAACCCCATTGTAATGAAGATGAGGACTCACAGCTATGTTTGCCCACTCTCCCTGGATTGCCCTGTGAAACTCCTTGAGTTTCTCATTCACAGTTTAAAAAAAAAACAAACAACAAAAATACTGAAATTGCAATTGCACTGCAATCTTAAGTGTAGCATGTGAGCAGCTCTGAGAATTCAAATGGCTCTAGGGAGTCAGGCATTTTGTTGTTGGCATTGCTCTCTGAAAACAGGGTGGTGAGGCAGGGTGACTCACTTGAGACAGCTAAGCAGGGCTTCCTGTAAGCATCCTTGGGACCCCCTCCGAGCCCTCAGTGCTACCTGTGCTCCTCAGCTCGGGAGGCAGAGCTCCGCCAGCTGCGGAAATCCAACATGGAATTTGAGGAGCGGAATGCAGCCCTGCAGAAGCACGTGGAGAGCATGCGCACCGCGGTGGAGAAGCTGGAGGGGGACGTGATCCAAGAGCGGAGCCGCAACTCTGTCCTGCAGCAGCACCTGGAGACCCTGCGGCAGGTGCTGACCAGCAGCTTTGCTGGCATGCCCTTGCCTGGTAATGCCATCACACCTGTTGGCGGGGCTTGGGGTTGGTATTGGTGTAGTGACGCTGAGGTCTCCTCCAAGGGGAAAGTTAACAATATAAGCATATTTCCCCCAGATTTTTCTAGGGTCATGTAATCAAATCTCAGTGTTGGCTAAAGCCATCCAAAGTTAAGGCTCTCTGGTCATTTCAGTTATTCTTTAATTATCTTTTAGTATAATCTACTTCCTATTAAGCTTAATTTGATACTCAAAATAATGGAAACTAGGTAATAAATCCTGAGTAGAGAACTTTTCTTATGTGTATTTTTTCCTAGTTGGTACTTTTGTTCTAATGAGAGGAATGAAGAAAACAAGCACTATATACTCATATACTCTTTCCCATTGGGAACAGTCACAGCACAAAGGTGGTGTCGCTAAGCTTTCAGTATATGTGTCTATACATATATACTGTACAGCAATTATTAAGCTCACCTGGTTATTTAGAGTATGTGGGCTAATTTAATTTCTTTGAGGTCTGAATGTCTCCCCTGAAATGAAAATCTTGTCTGTAGAGCAGACAGTGTCACATTTTTTTTGTTGTGGATTCACTGGTAACTATGTTAGGATAGAACCGAATAGGAGGATTTTCTTACTCTCTCTTTCTGTCTCATTTCAGGAAGTGGAGAGACGCCTACAGTGGACACCATTGACTCATATATGAACAGACTGCACAGTATTATTTTAGCTAATCCCCAAGACAGTGAAAACTTCATAGCTACGGTTCGAGAAGTTGTGAACAGGCTTGATCGTTAGGGACTGGTGAGTGCTCACTGATGAGATTCTTATATGCCAGCCATCATAAAAATTAAGATGGCATTCAACTTTACCAATACTGCTAAAACCCTGGAATTTACATTGTATAGATGAGTTGGAGATTTGATTCAAGAGTCCAGTTGCATGGTTGCTAAATGTAGTAAACTATGTTAGAAAACAAATCAAGACAGTTTTTTCTCAAGCCTGCTTCAGCATGAGAGTTTTATTAGAAAGAACATGGTTTTTGTGGTTGACCTCGGTTCTGACTTTGTCACCTGTTACTTATATACTTGGATGTTCATTTCCCAAAGGGTTTTGATGACTGAATGAGAAACTTAGAGGAAATCACCCCAAAACAGCACTTAGAACAAAATAAATATCACTTAATTGTGACTTATCGTAACCCTGAAAATTATTAATGATCATTTACAATAGTCAGTGAGATTATATATAAGTCCATAGAAGTAAGAAACTTTTGTTCACCTCAGTATCAGGGTAACTGTTGTATGTTAAACGTTTGTGTAGAATAACCTTACAATGAAATAATTGGTGACTTGATTAAAAAGCAAAAAAAGAGGAGAGAGAAAATAAGCTTTTTAAGAATATGTTCCAATAAATGAAAAGGGATGTATTATATCCTTTTAGAGGAGGGGGGAAAAGTTTCCAGAAAGGATCCGCTCATATAAAATTTTTGATACTATTGTTTAGTCAGTTACCAGTTATCAGGTCTTAATGAAACTGGTATTTCAAATTCCTAGAGTTGAGGTGCCTTCAGATGAGGCACGTTGAGGTGCTTTCCCACCAAATCAAAAGCCTTTGGTCTATCGATTAAGCTATCCCATACCTGCAAGCATGTAAACTGGGTGGAAATCTTAGGGTGGACCATATGATGAGATGTCCACATATGGATACTAAACCAAAATGGAGACTGCAGGATATGTTCCTTACAATGGCCCATCATGGATTTGAATGTTTTTTGTCCTGCAGTTACGTAGACATACTTCATGTTCTAGCATGGTTTGGACCATGAATAACATGTACACAAATACATAAAAGTTGGCACACACTGGTGGCCTAGCAGATAGAGCCAATGGACATAGTCCACATACATCCCAAGGATCCAGGTTTGAGACCTGAGACTGCGGGGAACAACCAAGATTAACAACTAAGTAAAATAAATTAATATTTCTTTCTCCTCTCACTTCCTGCCTGTCTGCCTACTACTCGCCTTCATTTCCTGCCTTCACTTTTCCTTCCTTAAGAAAAAGAAAAAAGATACCGAAAGTCATGATTCTTTAATGAGACATCTGCTAGCAAAGACAAACTCTGTAGTCTTTTTCTTTTTTGGTCATGCCCTTGGATGATAACTGGACAAGGCAATTCATTAGACTGTAGCCTCAGCCATGCTCAAATGGTGAAAAGATTACTGTTCTTCTAGTGAGTAGCCAGATGGAACAGACTGTACTTCTAAGAGAAGGCTGGACTCCCTGCAGAATAAAGAAGTGGCGTTACTGCTGCCGTTTATGAAAGAAACAGCTTGTAAATCTAGGCCTGGGATTTTAAGGAGCGCATCATCCTTCTCATTTTCACACAGTGTTTTCAGTTAGCATTCTTGTAGGCTTGAAAAGAGAGAGCTGGGAGAAACTGTGGAAGATGGTAAAAGAACCCCATAATTGATAACATGGTGTTTCCCCAGGTAAGCAAAGGGCAGGTATTGCAAGTTTTAAACCAAAAATAGTTTTCCATTTTGAGCATTTTGCCAGTGAGACCCTCCTAAAGCGTCTCCATTTTAAGGATAAACTCTGGTTTCTGAGGTGTTTTTAAAAAACTAGAATGTTACCACTATCCTTTATTTTAACCTGCAGTTTTGGGGGGGTTTTAAGAGAGGAAAGAAGGAAGGGAGAGGAGGAAGAAGCAATTAAGGAAGGAAGGAGGGAAGAGGAGGAAGAAACATCTTTATTTAGTTGTTCATTCTTGGTTTTTCACCCTGGTCTCCAGTCTTAAACCTGGGTCCTTGGACTTTGCATTGACTGTATACCAGTGTCTCAGCCTCCTGGGCCACAAGGGTGCTTTAAAAAAAAAAAAAAAAAGTGTAGGCAGGAATGAGCATGAACAGAGGCAGGCAGGCAGCAAAGAGAGGAAGAAGTAGCACTTTATTTTATTTAGTTCATCTTCGTTGTCCCCCTGGCCCCAGGATGAGAACCCTGGTCCTTGGGATGTATGTGGACCACAGTGACCAAAGGCAGCTGACCAAACCACTACTCCACCAGTGTGTACCCTTACAGATATTTTGCCCTTGAAAAAATAATACCTGACAATGTGAACTCTTTATTACAGATTCTTACCGTCTAGCCATGCGAATGTAACTAAGAATGGGTAGCGCCCCACATCCCCCAGAATTGTCAAATGAACCAATTATAAAGACTGTGATTAATACTAACTCGGCCTCGTTATACAAATATGTACCGACAGCTAGGCCTGGTGTCCCCAGCACTTGTGGTACAATTAATTACTCTGACATGAATGAGCTTGGCAAAAGTCTTCTCCACTGTCAGGAGCCAGTGAGTAAAGGAGAGCTAATGATCTGTAAGTTTCAGAAGAGCATATTAGAGCTGACAGGACCATTAGAAGCCCAGCATTATACATCTGGAGAAACTGAGTCCCAAAGAGGTGAAATGCCTTGCCTGAAAACACCTGAGGGAGATGAGTGCAGATCCAGGATTCAAATACCTGTATCTGAATTCTGGTTCTTGGGGTTTCTAAAATAATGCTCTAAGGAAGCAAGGGCCAGCGGGATGGGCAGACGAGAAAAGCACTAAGAAGTCCTGGAGTGAGAGCCTTAGTATAAATAGGAAGAAAACAGAAAAGAATTACAATCCAGTAATTATCATGTTATAAGGTTTGGTGGGTCCATTATAAAAAGTATATAAGTGTATTATTATAAATGTGTATATATATATTTAAATATCTAGATGTCTTTTATAGCTGTACAGTGGAAGAATTATCCTGCCATCTTTCTTTGTGGCTATTACTTAGAGGAAAGTGGAGCTAGGAGGGAGCCTTTGGAGATTTCACGTTGTTAAGAGGCGCTCGCTTTATGTGAACTATCAGTTTCCGTGTTGCTCGATTTCAGCTGAAGCAAATGACAAATGTTTGACTGTTAGAGGACTGGGAAGAGAATTTCATGTGATTGCATTTGTACCTGTGTAAGAAAATGTGTCATTCCTCTGCACATAACCTTTTGCTACACCTGCAGAGATCCTTTGGCTACAGCTGAAGAAGACTGGTTTTGGTCAGCCGTACACTCTGACCTAAAGTAGGGCGCTAATTTTCCATCATCAGACTTGTTCCTGGTTGCTGCCTTTCTGTGCCGAGCTGACACTTCCTCCCTCTCTCTTGCTGCTGGGCTGGAGCAGGGACACGTTTCCCCCTGAAATGTGGTCTCGAGGTCTCAGCAAGGTTGCCTGCTTGCAGCATCATAGCCGTCTACATATACCCTCCTCCTCACCTTAACCCTTCTAAGACAGAAAAAGCATTTTTTTAACCTGCAGCTCTAACCCTTTCTAATCAGCACTTACCTTTTTCATATCCAACACCCCCCCCACCCCCCACCCTATTCTACAGATCTTAGAGTTTCGAGATGTTGTCAGTGATTTTACTTGTGAGGAATGAGAAGCCATCCTTGGAAATTTGAACTGAGTGGAGGCAGAGTGGGCACACAGATTATTCTACTTGTGAAAGAAACTAAATGCCTTCGCCCCAGGAAGCCATAGGAGGAAGCAGCAAAAAGGACTGTATATGAACTTCCTGTGGAAGTGTCCCTGTGAAGCTTTAAAAGTATACAGCCACTCTAGGGTCTTCATTCTCCCATCATCTCCATTTCTGTTGAAGTGGATCTGCATATATTCTGCTGCCCAGGCCTCCCTGAGACTGACATCTTCTGCAGTAACAGAAAGGAAACCTTGTTCTGATTCCGATTGGACCCTTTATCAGTGGCTCTCCCGATTTTTTACCTAGCTGTCACTTTTTTTTATTGCCTGTGGAGGGTATTTTTTTCTCTTTCCTCATCCCCACCAAGTTATTCTTCTCCACTTTCTGACCTCTGGGCTCTGGTGCTCAGTGGGGTTCTAAAGAGAGCTTTTCTCATTGGACAGGCTCGGGCTTCTCCCATCACTGCCCTGCTGTGACACCAAAGAAAGGGGCTTCTTGCTGACAGTGTCCTGTGGAGCAAGGCTGTGTTTCTGAGCACACTATGCTAGCTCAATGGCTTGATGGCTCGATGGGTGCAGCCCTCAGCCAGGCTTTGTGATTGCTGCCCAGAAGCAGAATGTTCTTTCCTTCCTCCTGGTATTGCCTGCTGTTTGCTAAGCATTGCTCCTGCATACACAGCATCCCAACCCCAGCAAGGCTCTTCTCTTCCCATCTGTTGGTGATGTCTTGTGGAGCGTTTTGCTGAGGAAAAGGTCATTGGTAAACAGGAACGAACAGGAAAAGTAATTTCTCATTTGGTATTGAAAAAATAACAAAAACCCAAAGTTTATCATCAGTGAAAGCTGAAGGTATCCCTGTCTGCTTTAAACTACGGGTTTTTTAATCCAAAGAGGTGCATATGCCTTTCCAAAATTATCTCCTGACAGAAAAGGCACAGAGGAGCTCTCCTGTCCTCTGTCTTCATTCTGTAGCCATAACTGCAAGATCTGTGTCCAGAGGACAGGCTTTCCTTCCTTCTCCCTCTGTAGTGAGTAAGTTTTTTAACAGCCCAGGAAAGAGGGGTTTCTGATTCTCACCTCAGAGTTTGGTTCAGTTTTGATGCTCTAGAGCACAAGGCTGCCCATTACAGCTGAGCTCTTTTGAACCAGAGCAGTCTGTGCCAAGCCCATGGTCTAGGCACTGCGCCACTGAGGCAGGTGGCAGCATGCCCCTCACAATGCCCAGGAACCCCATTGTGTGGATGCACCATCCTATCTGCTCAGCATCTCCTGACCTGATTTTTTTAATTAGCCCAAAGGAAATAAAAGCAGCTTTTTTTATTGTCTTCTGTGAACACACGTCAGATCTCCTTGCATGGAAGCCCACATACGACCTCTTGCAATTTTCTAGAATGAGAGTCCATCATTATCTATTGCTATCAACCTAACCAACTCATCTGCTTTTCTGTGTTTCCCCATTTTCTTCCTCTCACCTACTGTTCCTGTCACTTCTCTCAGATGCCTTGCCTGCAAAGTCCAAGCTAGAATGCACTGTCTCTGGCAGAAGGATGTCACTGCCAGTTCTGGAAGTGTGTGTCTGCCTCTGCCAGACGTCCCCACTCCCTTCTCCTTCCTAACATTTCCCTCTGTTTCCCTTTTGTGTTTGTTTTGTTAGCACTGCTGTTGACCAGGAAAGGCTGTAACTTGGTCCTGCCTTCAGACAGAACACCTGCCATTGACTTGAAATGTTTGCATGTTTAGGAGTGCACAAGATCTTGAGAGAGCCCCTGGTTTGAAATCATTTTCACAAAATAAGCAACCTGCTTTTAAAATGCCGGATCTCCCTGTAGCTGCATACCTGACTCACTGGTGGCCAGGATTCAGCTGCCACAGAACTGCGAGCTTCTGTAACGAAGTCTGTGTCACCTTCTTGCTCCCCTGTGCCCAACCAGGAGGTGGCACAGCAGGTTACAGGCTGCCACGATACTCACCATGATACTCGTTACTCCTGTCATGTTTCTCAATGAACTTGTAGATATTGCTGCACTTACTGTGTTCCTTTCAAGAAGCAAGTTGTTGCCTCTTCAGTGTTACAGATTTCTTTCTTTTTATAAAACACAGGAGCAGCTAAGGAAAGTGAGACAAAGTGTTTTATTTCTGACAATATTAAATTTTAGGGAATCAAAGTATACATCTGTGTGGAACTATTGAAATGCCAAGTTTTCTGTATAAGTGCTTTTGTAATTAAACTTCTAGATTTTCTTTGTTTTTTTTAAGAAGTTGATATGCTTGCCTGACATTTGCCTCATTAAAACTTTTCTATGTTGAATCCACCTGATTCAGTTGTACCTGCACCGTAATGAAAAAGTCCTACCTCTGCCTTTTCATCTTAAAGACTTTGTCAACTACATTAATCATCAAGTCTGTTATGCTTTTAAAACAGTAACACATTCATTTCACTAATTGCTTATTCAAAATGTGTCTTAGCCTGTATTAGAATTCCATTCTTGTCATGTACATTTTAACAACACAGTGAGTTGTAATTCATTTCATGTAGCGTTCGTATTCTGGAGGCAACTTGAAAGAAGTCTGATGTTTTTAAAGTCAGTGACTTCTGTCCCCTTTGAAGGAGGACTGAAAAAAGTCTTCAGTCTTCCTTTAAACAGAAGAAGTAAATTCTCCTTAAATGTACATTCTAAAAATAACCGCTACTTAACCTAAATCAAAATTATTTTTAAAGGAAGTGTGTCACCTCTGTCCGCTCTGCTTTTAAAGCACGAGGGGCAGTCAACTGGCTGCTGCTGCCTGCTCCTCCTCAAGACGGCGGTGCGCACCACTGGGCAAGACCTGCTCTGTTCCAGCTCTGGTTCCTCCTCTGGCATAACACCTGCCTCAGCAACCTGACACTGTTTCTAGAGACAGAATGAGGTAGCAGAATTGCCCATGCTTCAGAAGATATGAAGACTTTGCTACATAAGCGCCAAGAATAATCGAGCTGACTCAGTTAGGATTGGACTTGACTACATTTAATAGAAACTCCAATCAGCAGAAGCTTAAATAAGTGTGTGTCTTTCTTAGAAAATTATTCCAAAGCTTGATGGTCTAAGACCAGTATGAGGACTCCTGTCTGCACCACAACAGTTTCTTCCTTCACCACAACAGTTTCTTCCTCAAGGTCACCTCATGGTCCAAAATAGCCGTTTGACCATCAGCTATCACTTGAAATTCCTGGCAGCCTGAAGAAGAAAAGAGGACAAGGACAGAATGGGCAACCCTAGCTGCGTCAGCACCCTTTAAAGTCTTCCTGGAAATCACACGCAACACTTCCAGAAAACTCAGTCATGTGACAAAGGAGGCCGAGAAATGTCATCTTTCCTTAGATGTTACTGCTCCCAAGAATATACGAGTTTTAGTAAGAAGGAGAAAATGAATATAGAGTCAGCAAATAGCAGTTAATTTAATGACTCTTGATGCCACACATGCACCAGAACCAGCCCTGCTAGGTGAGTGAGCAGGATCTCGCTTTCCCTCTTGTTGACCTGAGAATGACCATGTTCTTCCTCAGCACTTCTCTGCAACACACACACACACACACACACACACACATGCACACACACCACCACCACCACCACCACCACCACCACCACTCAGTAAGCTGAAGCTGAAAACTCTCTCCAGTCTGAGTTAGCATTTCCTGCTCCTACCTTAGTTCCTCCTCTCCCCTCAACAGCTGGTGACCAGTCTTGTTTGGTACAAGTCAACATAAACAGGTGGTAATATTTCCCCCAGTTGTTTGTTCCCCTTTCTCTTAACTGCTTAGCATCTGCTGGATTCAAACAACACTGGGATAATCTTTCCCTAAGGGTGGGGAAATTGAAGTATTGCTGGTGGAAAGCACATAGCTGCTTCCTGCCCTCTGAAAGAACGTCCTCCCCTGCAAGTGAATCTTCCAAGTCAAGCGCTCTTTGTTCTATTTATTTACCTTTGAACAAATAGTCTGCACTCAGAAATACACTTTACAATATCGTAGAAATAAAAACTAGTTCATATGCCAGCTCATAAAAGAGATCGGGATTGAAAGAAAGATCATGTGAAAGTGTTAATATACTTCCACTTATCCAGAACCATTTCAGTTTAGTTCTCGAGGGGATGTGTGTTGACAGGGCGAAACACTCACCAAAGGTAGAAATGTAAGTTCTCTTAAGCCTAGAAAAATGCAAAAGAGAGAAAGAGTCAAGATTTATACTCAGATAGAAATGGCATTGGGAGATTAAAGAGGAGGGACAGTGCAAATTGTCCTGAAAGGAGGATTTTGTAAACCACCTGTGACACTGGATTGGTAGAAAGCTGTCTTAGATGTTTTGGTAATTTATAAAATAAATTATGAAATCATTAAATAATTTTTAAAAGACTTAGGAAAAGAGAACAATATAGACCAGACACTCTGCTTTTTTTTTTTTAATTAGGTCATATAATTTCTACCATAACCTTTTAGAACAGGACGATTATATTCATTTTAGAAGTAAGTAAATTCAGCTCACAGATGATACACGGCTTGCACAGTTATACAACTGGGAAGAAACAGGAAGGATTTATACCCAGATAGTTCTGACTCCATACTCTCTTGAGCTACCTAATGATGAAAGTAGCATGATTTCAAAGCAGCAGCATAATAAGGTGGGTCTGAGGTCAGCATTAAACCTAATCATTCAACAGTATTTGTTGAATGTCTTTCTTGTGTCAGGACCTCTTCTAGATCCCTGTCCACATGGACCTGTACTCTCCTGGGGTTAAGGGGAGACTGTAAGCAAGTAACTTAAACTAATCTCACCTAACTGCCAAGACAAGATGAAATATCAACTGACTAGGGTAGAAGAAAGGCCTCCCCCCCGAAAGTAATGTTTAAAGAGAGGCCAGATTAACTCAAAGGAACCATCCCTGTGAAAGACTGCGAGAATAAAAAGGCATCATCCCAACTCAAGGATGAGTTCTAGCATCCAAGGATAGAAAAGGCCAGTAAGACTGATAAAGAGCAAATGAGGGGTAGCGTGACTTGAAGGCTGCCAGACAGACAATAAGGTGATTGGGTAGCGCCTTGTAGGGGTGGCAAAGAGTGGAAATTGTATGATGTAGCATCAAGAGAGTTCTACACAGTAAAGGACAAGATCTGACTTCTATTTTTAAAGGACTACGCTAGCTGTTGTGTACTGAATGGTGGGGAGGTAAGAGAGGGACCAGAAAGACCCATCAGCAGCTTGGCACAGGAGTCCCAGTGAGAAGTGATAGTAACTTGATCTAGAGCAATGGCAGAAGAGAGCAAATGAACTTGGGAGGGGTGTGTGTGTGTGTGTGTTTTAAGAGAGGAAGGGTGAGGGGAAAGAAGCATTTTTATTTAGTTGTTTATTTTATTACCCCCACCCCCACCGCCCCAGGTCTTTACATGGTCCAAACCCAGCCCGCTCAGCCACCTGAACCACGGGTTACATTTGGGATATACTTTGAAAGTACAGTGGACAGAAGTTGCCGAGGGATTAGATGTGGAAAATGAAAGAAAAACAATCATGAAGGACTCCTGGCTTGACCAAGAGGGTGGTGGGTAGAGGTGCTATTGACTGAGATGGCGTAGAAAAGGATGAGGCATCATGGAGGATAAAGCAAAAACTCTTTTCTGAACATTGTAAATTTGAGACGCAACTTGCAGAAGCCCCTATATCTCGTTGCTGTCCATTAAAAGGTTCCTTTCGGTTCTTAAAGTCTGTGGTTTCAGATTCTAACTTCAGGTCCATGTTTGCTAACATTCCCTCCCTCCGCAGGGCCAGCGCACACGCACACATAGATTGAGTTACTCAAGCTGTTCACTGAACTATGAAATTAAGGACTGCTCTCCTTTTTAATTCTTCAAGTTCCTTAGGAAAAGTATTCTTAAAGCCCTGCATCTGCATTTGTTTAAGATTGGCATAAAACAGCTGAGTGTTCTAGGATATAAAAATCATAACTATAACCCAATGGTTAGAAAATCCTGGACAAGTAGTAGAAAGTGTCTGCTTGAAGGAGACTGGCCGAAAATATATTTGGCATCATTCAAAGAATGGTAATGTGAGAAGACACCAGTGATGCAGCCAAAGGTTTATGGAATCACCAAGTGGGTTCCTGCTAGGGGTGCTCTGCTACCTTCAAGGACAGAAATTAACTACAGGCAGCTGGGTCCAGGCAGTGGACTGTAAGATGACAACCTTGTATTTTTCTTGGGGCTTGTGAATTTTTAAGCCAATTTATACTTATCCAAAAGAGTTCTTTTTTTTAAAGGACAAACTGATGTGGTTATTACAGATTTTACTCACCCCTCAGAAGGATAAACATTTTCCACATATTCATTCACTCAGACATTGTCCACATAGTCACTTAGGTGTTTTGGTGTCAAGCTGAGGACCTCCCTCTCCTCAAGAAGCTCAAATATAGCAAAGACTAGATACAAAAAAAATATGATAAATTATCAAACAGCTGTAAGCAAAGTAGTCTGGGAAATACAGAGTAGGGATTCAGTGGTCGAGCTTGGGGAAGGTCTGAAGATGGCATTCCAAGATAGCATTTTGAGCTAGAGTCTAGAAAAAATGGAGCTCTTTAAGAGAAGTTGGAAATAGACCTGGAGATAGGAGTGTGTTTTGGTGCATTCAAGTAATTCTGTATGACTGGCGTTCAGGTTGTATCCAGGGTTTTCATTTTAAAAAACAGATGTTTTGGAAATGTATTGCAAATGGGCCTTGAATGCTATCATAGGGATTTCCCTTTCATTTTGCACAAGGCTGTTTTAGAAGACAGCACCATGAGTTGAAGGAAAACCAGGTCGGAGGTTCCTAATGTTTTTTCCGCCATGAACCTTTGGCAATTTGGTCAATGCTGTAGACCCTTCTTAAAGTTTATACGTGCAGAAAATAAAATACATAGGATTACAAAGCAAATCTACATTGAAATTAAAAATGAGTTCGATAGGAATATTTATGCTTTTTAATAAAGGATTAAATAGCATGATCTAGCAGCAGTTCTCAAAGCTGGCATAATTTTAAAGTAGAACTGATCACAAGTGATATTTCAACATCTGCAAATGCTGTAATGTGTGGTCTATCAGTGACAAAGTCACATGTCCTTTCAACATTTGGAATGAAAGGAAGTAAAATTTTTTAGTCAGGTTTATCGAAATCAAGGTAATTTTTCCCCTACTCGTGTTAGGGGTCCTTAGTCCTTAGACTTTTGAATTCAGGACAGGATGGTTAGGAAGCTGTTGAGATAGTCAGGACAAGACGTAAGAGGAGCCTGTCACGGGGTAGAGAAAAGGAGCAGGCTGGAGAAACAGTGGGGACTTGACTTGATTTCTCCCAACTCTCAAGGAGGAACTCTCCTCCACAAGGAATTTGAGGTAGCAAGTGGCCTGGCCAGCAAGAATCACCAGGAAGGCAGCTGTCCTTGTTGCAATATAGTTGCACTCATTTGTTCAGCTAGGTTCTTACCCTCAGCCACAAGCATGAACAGTACAGAAAAACAGACATGGCTCATACTTTCACAGAGCTTACCATCTAGTAGAATAAACAAAGCTGGTGTGCCCCTTTGGGAGCAAATTCAGGAATAGGGCGTGGTATTTCCAAGTGTTAGCAGGGAATGGGGATCTATTTTAGATTGTGGGTCAGGGAGCCTGAATGAGTAGGACTTAGGTAGAGATAGGGAAAGAAGATGAAGGCCAGTTTTTGTGGGTGCTTGAGAAGAACTGATTGAAAATCGGGAGTAGAACAGAAAAAGAGAAGGTAAGAATAGCAAGAGGCCAAGAGGAAGTGGACCCTGGCAGACTTAGTTGCCACCCTAAGGACTTTATTTTTTCACTGAAAGATGTTAGTTTCTTTTTCATTTTTTAAAATTGTATTGCAGGAACATTGCATCATGACACTACATAGGTTTAAGATGCATGTGTCACTGTAAGTCAACATCTGTCTATAACACAGTAAGTTCACCACCACCAGTCCAGTTCTACCCTTCACCTTTATAATTAGCCCTTTTACGTGATTAGCCACCCTCCTCCCCATTCCCTTCAGGGTTTGATATAGTAAATGTAGGGGAAAACTATTAAAGATTGCAAAGAGGGAAGTGATAGAATCAATGCGTGCTTTTCAAAATTCTGGCTGCTCTGAAGAATGGGTTGTGGGAAGCAAACATGGAAGTAGGGAGGTCACTTGTGGCTTTGACTGTAGTCCCTGCTGGAGATGGTAGAACTCTGCTAAGGCTGTAACAGAAGATTGGAGGAGGACCAAGGGGGAATGAATCTGAGGCTTCAAGTGGGTTAGGGATAGAAGCCTAGAGGAAGAGCAGATGGGGCTGGCAGGGGCTAGAAGTCATATTCTTGTGGAAGTGTCCATTTGAGATTGAGCTTAGGTATTAAGTGAGCATCCATCTATTGACAACCCTAAAGCTTCAAAGATAGGTTTGACCTCGGAGTAACATTTGATAAAGACCGCCATGGAAACCTTTTATGTTACCCTTTCCTCTCAGATCCCTGCACTGCTCTGTAGGCAAAAAGTCAGACCGCACCAACCTCTGCCATCCCCACTAAAGGTGTCATTATAAGTTCGTGACCCTGCAACCAATGTGGACTGCCCTTTTGTTCTGCTCGTGACACCAGAACAGCATCTGGACCCAGGTGTAACGTTCCTGTTGGCATCAATCAGGCAGCATCTCTAAGGATGTTTGGAGCATTTAGTTTACATAGGTATCTTGCACGGGCTTTCTGCAGGGGAAGTATCGCATCTGTAAAGAAGATGCTAGCCATCCTAGTGGCTTCCAGGGAAGTGATATCTGTTTATCACGGCTGGCTGTAGAGCAAACAAGGTTGGGATAGTTACTCTTTGTTTCTGAGAACTGCAGGAAAATAACAGGACAGCCAAGTGAACTAGCAACTAAGCCTGCTTAGTTGATAAGGGAGAGGGGTATACATGATAGAAAATTATAAACAGTGATTGTGCAAAGAAAGGCCTGTATCCTGATGGCTGGACCCACAACTAAATGGGGCCAAGATTAATCTCATCTTGATCTCCATAAGTCAGTGGATCTTTTCTAAAGATTGTTCCTATTAAAGCAGCCAAGACTTCCCTGCAGGTTTATACCATAATGAGCTGCAGGCACTTAGTGAGAAAGACAAGTGATGGTGTTGACAGAGTGCACCTTCAACTCTAAGCAGAAGACAAAGCTCTGCGAGATGAGACCCCAGTCCAGCCCACGAGAGGAAGAAGACACGGTTTTGAGATGCTCTGGCACAGACAAAATTTAAATCTGCTGGGAAAGGGGAAAGGCTTTTGTTTGTTTTCATTTTTATAATTAGGTAAGGATTTTACATGCAAGGAGCAAGCTGCTGACTCCAGACTGCAGGCCCTGAAGCTTCCAACAGCAGTAAAATTAAAACAGCATTAAGGCACAAACCTGTCTAAGAAGCTCGCGGGCTTTCCCCATGGCCTCTGGGGACTACACAGCATCCTCAGGCGGAAAGACTGGGCCTCCATCTCTGTCACCATGGCCATCTCAGATGAGGATAATTGTCAAGCAAAAAAAATATCACCACAGAAAAAAGGGTTATCTCTCCCCAATCCTTGCTTCCCAGCCCTCAGAAAACTCTCATTTATAAGGATTTATTTAAATTGTGTCCACTCCTATTTTGGTGACC
This sequence comes from Solenodon paradoxus, assembly GCA_004363575.1. Lineage (NCBI taxonomy): Eukaryota > Metazoa > Chordata > Mammalia > Eulipotyphla > Solenodontidae > Solenodon > Solenodon paradoxus. Next base: position 1,543,538 of record RJWH01000094.1, read on the forward strand.
TTCCTTGCCCTCTGCAGCCCTCACTGCAGACAGGATGCTGCAAATTCCGGCCACACTAGCTGTTCCTGGCTTCCTCTTGCAATCCCAAGAAACAGAAGGGCAGGGGCAGAAAAGGAAGGTGCATGTCTCCCAGCTGAAACCCTTGAGGTGCCCGAGCCCCAAAGGGCTTACTCCGCCTGCTTTTCTGGAGAGGAGAAAGGGAAACCTCAGCTCCCTCCAACTGTCCTTTGCCTAAACCTATGACCACACAAAACAAGCCAATTCACTGTGTTCTTGGATATAAATATTGATTCTAGGTGGTGTTAACATTCTGTTCATAAAAGAATGTAACATTTCTCCCACACCATATTAGACTGATGTGTTGTTTGGCCAAGAGAAGTACAGATTGTTGGCTTCTGGGGGAAAATGTGGACATTTAAATGCATGCAGCTTGTAGAAGTCTCGGAAACAGCCTGGAATAGCAACAAGCCCCTGACCTGGCTCCCGCTCCGCTCTGTCCACCTCCATCCAGTCTCTCCTTTCCCACTCCATTGTTAGCACAGCGCATCATCTTTCCTAATGGCCTTTCATTTAAGAGGATGCTTTCTTAGAATCAGATTTTGTTTCTCTGGGACCTGGAAGAATGGGCTTTTGCTCTCTTTGGTAGGGCTGGAAGGGTAGGTCAGACATTTTAGCTTCCTTCCCCAGGGGGAAGATCTGGGAGGTCCCTCTTCTGTTTTCTTTTCCACCCTACGTGGAGGGAAGGGCAGAAGCTTGAGACTCGAGGTGGTCCTCCAGGGTCCCACCCAGGCCAAACCAAGGCCAAGTTGTGCTGGCTACCTTGGCGAGGCAAATTCCCTGCATTCCACGCTGGAGAGGGAAGCAGAACGATGAGAAAGTGGAATTCTTCAATTATCTGCGTGCCAGCACATCTCACACAGACCGATCTCCTTCCAGGATTTCGTAAGAGAGCGGGAGAGTCCGTCTCCAGATGTGGGAAAGAGGCGCCCGCGACACCAGTGCTGTCAGGACAGCCAGTGCCCTCTGCCGTCCGGACCGGGAAGCACTAAGACGATGGAAAGGGCCTGGGACTCAGAAAAAACGGATGCTTCTGGCAGCTTGCACAGCAGTCCCGCACTGACTGATGTGGAGGGGCCTTCACTATTCATATGCAGTCCGCCAGGGGCTGGCTCCCCTCTGGCTCCCTGGCTCTCTTATGTTTTGCTCTTGTGAACGAGCCAGAAATGAAGAGGATTTATAATAAAACGCTATCTCCCGCAGCTTCCGCGGGTCGCGTTCCCTAAAAGGAGAGAAGTAGTGGTGCCCTCTCGCCTGTGAACTTGACCAGTGGGCTCGGGCAAGGTGAGACCATCAGGGTAAGAACCCAAGAGGAGAACTCACGTGGAGTAGCGGACTCACCCTTGCCTGACCCGGGATGCTCTCCCAGTGGCCTTGCTGGCCCCAAGGCTTCCACTCAGGCATGCTGGCATCTCCAAGGGGCCGCTGGAGTTGGCAAAGGCGAGAAATGGCTCAGCTTACAGGCTGAGAGGGAGCTGCCACCCCCTCCACCCCACTGCCTGCCAAGACAGCAGCTCAGCATGGGGCTGGGCCAGGGCAGGGCCTGCTGCTAGCTTGAGAGAAAGAGAGGTTGGTGGGGGCGGGGTGAAGAATGAGAATGTTGGTGAAAGATGTAGGAGCTGGGGAGGCTGGTGAATCAACCAGCCTTGCACATTTTGCAAAAAGACACCATCGGTCGTTGCTTTGGGGAAGGTTTTTAATTTATTTATTTTTAATTTATTTATTTTTTTTTGTAAACCGATCTCCTCCCCACTGGGAAGAAGAAAAAAAAAAACTCCAACCCCTGACAACAGTGCCCTTCTCTCTCTGGGACCAATTTCCAGACTGCACAGCAGTCCTGACAAGGTCAGCCAGTGGAGCTGTAAGCTGAAGATCTTTATCTATGTGGGAAATAGGAAAATCATTTGACTGATAAAAGGAAATACAATAAATAGCATCTAAATTCCTGGCTGCATTCCCCTCGGGCCCCTCTTCTGCTGGAGAAAGTGCGCAGGGCAGGAATTCATGTGCTGCTCCAGCATGTTTAAAAATAGCTTTCAGCACACAGCCCTTTCTTACCTTCCAGAAAGACTTCATTACCCGATCCCCAGCCCTGAGCCTGTAGAGCTGCTGCAGCCTCTTTCTTCTCCCTGCGCTGGATCTTTCTTTTCTGGAAGCACTAAGGCAGTGTGCGATACTCCTGGACCAGTTTCTGCTCAGCTAGTTTCACTCTAGGCACGTCTGGAGCTCACATTGAAAGTCCATTGTATTTAATGGGGTGTTAACTCTGTTTATTCTCTGGGACTTGTGCAGTAATTTTACACTCTGCAAAACTAGCAGCTTGAACCTGAAGTGTGTGCCTCTCCCCAGCCCTGACTCCTAGCCTTCCTCTAGCACAGGTGGCCAAAGAGAGTCAGCTGCTTGTCAGCACAGGTATGAGCTGAGCCAGGTCTGTTTAAGTCTTGAAGACTCCTTTTTTTCATCTGTGAAATGGAGATTGTAATCAGCCCCAGGTACCTAGAGCGAGGTATCTGAAAGAGGAAAAAGATTGAATTGGACTCTACAAGCACAGTTTTTCTGTTACTCCCCCGCCCCAGGGCCACTCCGCATCTTGGCAGAAGCCATTCAGGGTCTCGAGATCTTCCTCCAGTAAACCCTGGGGACTTTGGGTTGGACAGTGATGCCCCCTGATAAGACTCTGTCCTCACTGTACTGTTGTATTTTTCTAGTTCCATTATCCCTTCTGTACTTATTAGTTGTCATTCTAGAAGTTTTCTTTTCCATTGTCCATATTGCCTGGCACTAAAATGCACTAAAGAAAAGACTAGATGATCCTTTGTAGCTCAGAATCTCTGGTCTGGAGCAAAAAAGCAGGGAAACGTGGTTTCTAATAAACTCTTAAATTCTGTGCAAACTGTCTTGGGTTATTCCCACCTGATCTAAAAACTGAAATCTTAGGGACCTGCCAGAGTCTCTCTCTCTAAGGCTCAAAACGCCATCTGTGCCTCAGCGCCCCACTCCCGCCCCCAGGAGCCAGGCTTCTCTCCTGCATGTGGACAGCTCAGATCAGAATCGCCAGGCCCCTCCCCTGATCTCTATCTCCAGTTCCCTCAGGCCTTCTCCATCTGGCATTCTGCAGAATTCTCAAACTCAATTTGTCCAAAATTAAATACATCGTCTCTTCAAATCCACATTTTCTCCTGTTGCTGCCAGTTCAGTTAAGGGCGCCTCTGCCCTCTGAGGCTAGAGAACTTGAAACCGTTCTGCACACCTCTCCTTCCAACTTCACCCTCCTCCCATCCACAAAGCCCCTCATTAACAAGTTCTCTTCTCACTCAGCCCTGAAAACCCCCATGTACCCACCTCTCACCATCCCCAGGCCAGGTCTGAGGGGTCCACCCAGCTGTCCTCTGGACTCCACAATTGTTCATTGTTTATTTTCCCTCTTTATAAACTAGTTCCACAGGAGCTCTAAACTGGCCTTAGGGAGCTCTGCCTTCCCATTTGTCCCCTCCCCAGTGCTTCCCACCCTCTGTCCTACACGCCACTACAAAAGTAATCTATCTAAAATGCAACTGTCAACTTGTAAATATCACTCTACTTTAAATCATTGTCTGAATAGTTGCTTTTGCTTTTATTATCTCATGTAAGCCTTGTGATAATTCTATATAATAAGCATTATCTTTGCCCGGATTTTACAGGTGAAACAGACTTGCTAGGATGCAAGGCCACATAGTTATTACACTTTTTAGAACTAGGATTTGAGGTGCGCCCTGGTGGAGTAGCAGTTCAGTCAGCTCCTTCTGAAGGAGTGCAGTCCACATACATTCCAAGGACCCAGGCTTGTGTCCTGGGGCAGAGGGAAGAAGCAACGTGAACAGCTAAATATAATGAAATGTTCTTTCCTCTTTTCCTACCTACCTACCTGCCTACTTGCCTGCACTTTTCCTTTTAAAAAATAAACAAAAAACTAGGATTTGAACTCAGGTTACCAATTTACAACCTGGCACATAGGTGGTGGACCATTATTTTTTTCCTTCCATTCCCCCTTTTGACAAACTTCAATCTTTTTAGCAAGCTACAAAGGACTATTCCATTGTGGCCAGTTTATGTCACCTAACATTTCTTGTGTCCCATCATCACCTCCAATCATCAGGTCACATCCGATTACTTGCTGCTCCCCATTCTTTCTTAACTCTGAGTTTTTGAAATCCCCTTTCCCATATGTCTCTTTCTTTAGGTTTCCCTTCCTAATCTGAAAAGACCAGAACACATAGCCTGGCACACACACACACACACACACACGCACGCACTGGTGGCTCCCACAGCCCTGTGCCAACACTGCTTTTTATCCCTCTCTGGGCACTGACCATGTTGGAGTGTGGTTCTTCGAGCCTGTCCTTTCCCACTTTGAATCCTTGATGCCTGGCATTGTGCCTGGCAGAGAGCAGGCCCTTCATAGAAATGACCTCTATTTAGTTCAATGCCTCATCCTTCTCTAGGACTAATGCTTGATGTTATTCTTTTGGCAAAAGTGAGAATGTCTGCAAAGAATGCTTATATCATCTCTATTCTCGGGGCGGGGGTATGACTTCCACACCACCTGTTCACTGATCTGCTCTTGTCACAGTCACTGAAGACCCTCACCCCCACATAACCAAGTCCCCAAACACCATGTCCGCATTCTCCCAGCTCTTCGCCTTTCGTGTAAATGTATTAGCATTTCATTCAAATCTTCAAGGAAGAATTTAAGTAACTACTTATTCAAAGACAAAAATATTCTTAAATTTGGCCACAGTTGTCACTCTTCTCCGTGAGTGACCAGCACGGTGTCCGGCTTTCCTCTTGCCAGGGGCCTCCTGCTCCTCCAGCTGAGCCCAGGACAGGGTGGCTGAGGGCTCCATCTTGGCCTGCCTTCTCTCTCCGCATTCCTTTCCTGGATGGGCCTGTCTAGTCCTGTAATTAAAATATTAATACCAGCTCAGCTCTCAGCTCTAGATTCAAATATTTAATGACCTGGTTGAACCTGGTTGGCATCTCACAGAGATGACTCTTAGAGGTGTCTCAGGCTTTTGAAATGTAACAATCAATTTTCTCAATTATCTCCCCTAAACCTTTCATCCTTCAGCCTTGCCACTTTCAGGAAAAGGCACAGTGATCATGGAGACCCTTCTTGAGAGCCACTTCTCTAGGAGGGTGTCCTTTTTTTAATCTACTTGATTGAAAGAACATTGCCTCGTAATGTTATATAGGTTTAAGGTGTGCTTCATCATAAATCCACATCTGTGTTCCAAATTAAGTTCATCTGTTCTTCCTTCATCATATAACCTTCATCATATAAATGATCCTCTTTACTCAGCTTACTCAGCCCCTTCCCCTTTCTCTCCCTGCAATAACTGATTGGCTTTTATTGACTAAAAGTCTATTTGTGTTTGATTTATTTATTTGCTTTGTTTCTCTGTATACCACAGATGAGAACATACAACAGCTGTCTTTCTAGGAGGAAGGTGTCTTGGATGAGGGTTTCAATCTAGGGATGTCTGAATATCAAGGATTCTGTCTCATGGATTTGGATAAAAGTCCAGACTCTAACTGGTGTTCAATGCCCAGCATGATCTTCCCCTGCCTACCTTCCTAGTCCCAGCTTTCATCCTGCTTCTTGGTCAGAAATGAGCAAACTTTGGTCCACAAGTCAAATCTAACCCACCATGTGCTTCAGTATATCCCATAAACAAAGGATGCTTTTTATATTTGTAAATGGTTGAAAAAGCAAAAGGAGACTATTTTGACACATGACAATGATATGAAATTCAAATTTCAGTGTATGTAAATACAGTTGTATCGGAATGCAGCCGTGCTCACTTGCTTGTTAATTATCTGTGGTTGCTTTCTAGCTCCAGTGGCAGAGATGAGTAGGAATAACAAAGTCTACTACCCGCAAGACTCAAATATTTACTGACTTTCTAAAGAAAAGTTTGCTAATCTCTTGTTTTAACTATTTTTGTGTCCTCTCCAAATCCATATGCTGAAATCCTAACCCCTAATGTGATGGATTAGAAGGGTCTTGGGAGGCCATTAGGTCATGCGAGTAGAATCCCGGTGGATGAATCAGTCTCCTTATACAAGAGACTCCAGGGAGATCCCTGGCCCCTTCTGCCATGTGAGGACACAGAAAAAAGACATTTTTATGAAGCAGATCCTCACCAGATGCTGAGCCTACCAGAGCCTTCATCTTGGACTCCCAGCTGCCAGAACTGTGAGAAATACATTTCCATGGTTTATAAACAAATCCATCTCTGGTATTTTGTTAGAGAAGCCCCAACAGACTAAGATACCTCTGTTCTAGATGAATTAAGCCATTCTCTGTGCCTTAATATACCTTGTCCAGTTTTATACTCGTTGTTCTCTGTTCTGTCTAAATCCCACTCCCTGTAGGTCCTTACAATCCAGCATCTTCTGGAATCTTCTATGTCTGCTCCACTCAGTGACTTCACATAATTCTTGAAACCCCACCCCTAACACATAAACTTGGTGGACTTACCACTCATGGCTTTGGACTGACTGTTCGCTTTTTTGGTCTGTAAGTCATGTGTCCTCTTCAGATTGGGAAACACGGGAAGATTGGACTGTATGCTGTCCATCTTGTATCCTAGGCTCCCCACACAAGGCTTTGCAACATAAAAGTGCTCAAAAGTAGGTTAAATACACTTCTTGCTGAATGGTCTCATTTATCCTGACTCCCTTATTTTCATCTGAGAAATTACTTAGGGTACTCTTTTTTTCAAGAAGATGCAAAAGTTAGCCAAGTCCTCTCTAGACAGGACACACTTAGATGCAAGTTAGAAGACCGCCTGAGCTTGGGGGACAGTAAGGAAGAACAGGCCAGGATTCCAACCCCAGCTTTGCCACTGACCATCACCTTTGAATTTCACTTTTCCTTCCTTGGTTTTATCATCTGTAAAATGGTTGAGTGAAAACTGGATATCAGCTTGAGCGAGAGATTCCCTAAAATCCTTTCTGGCTCCCAAACCAAAAGATCCTGTTTTTCCTAAAAACTCTCAGAGTGATGGAAATTCCCAAGTTCACCTCCCAGGAGAGGCAGCCCTGCCTAGCTGAGCTGACTCACTCGAGTACCAACCCTCTCCCAGAGGCCCCTTGGCTCCTTTCTCAGCACAGCCACTTGGAACAAGCAGCATGTCCATTTCCTTTTGGCAGACCAGGAAATGAGATGTTAAGAGGATTTCCCTGAGCAGGGCCAGCGTGTCTCAGAGTCCAGGGAGCTGCCCACACCATGGCCCGTGTAAGAGGTGCTCCCCGGGGTCGTCACACACCGCGGTAATTCTCAAACTTCAATGTCTGAATCACCTGGGGATCTTGTTAAAACATATTTTGAGTCGGTAACTCAAAGGTGAGACCCAAGATTCCTTACTTCTAACAGGTGACAGGCGCTGCTGGTCTTCCAGGTGCTATGCTGTCTGCGTAACTACCCGTGGCCAGTCGGAACTTAAACTGAGAACTTCTGCCTCAAAGACTCAGCATCCAATGCACTCGCTGCTGAGCCAGGACTTTGGAAAAAGCACCTCCACTCTGGGCATGTGGGAATCCTGGGGTTCTAGAGAAAGTCGGAGAAGGAAAGGCTAAGTACTGCCCTGGTGGCCAGGAGCCCTCCACCAGGGAGAGCCCTTCTGGAACGGGCTAGGTAGGTGTCTGCCTTCGCTGGGAGCCCTGTGGAAAGGAAGAGCCCAGGGATGGCCTCACCTAATGGCCATCTGGGGCCAGGAGGAGTGAGGAAAGGCAGCTGGGCTCCAGGGCCGCAGCTCCAGGGGCGGTTATTTAGCAGGGCACTGTTGGACAGCAGACGCCACTGCAGCCTGGGAGGCTGCCATTTCCGGTTCCTCCCACCACAGCTGAACTGGCTCAGGGCCTGTTTCTGTTTACTTGGAACAGTCTGACATTTTGCAAGGAACCCTTTGTACACTGGTGCTCCTTCTGGCGTCTCAAGGGTAATTGCCTGAGAGGCACAGGTGCTTCCCGCTGGGACGGGATCTCAGTTGGGGAAACCAATATGACATAATATACTGGGAGAAGTTTTGTCAACTACAGAGAGCTGTGCAAATGCCAGGAGCCAGGAGTTGGAAGGTGGTCCGGGGCAGCACGAGCTACACACTGGAGTGGGCAGCTCCGGTTGGAGACACTGGAGGCCTTGGAAGGTGGCAGCAGAGAGCTGGGTGTACAGACCAACAGAAAAGGGACAGGAGCAACAGCCAACTTACAGGTGGGGACTTGCCACCCACCAGCTTCAGGCAAGTGTCTACTGTTCTGTTGTCTTGTCTATACATAGGACAACAAACATCTCTGCCAGGTTATCATGAGGTTCAAGTGTGTTGAAGGTGCCTAGCACAGCATGTGAGAGTTAACCCGAAGCATAGGGTCACATGTGGCAGGCCACGGAGCACTGAGCCGAAGATGTGAGTCATGCTTGGCCGTGACCTCTATCATAGGCCTTCCTCTCTCGAGGCCTTGCTTTTCCTGTGCACACAGTGGAGAGAGATTGGAGTGAATGACCCCCCAGTGGCCATCAGCCCTGGGCCTGTGGTGCAGGGAGCTGCAAGCTTAGCCATGAAGGCCCGTATTAGGACATCCACTCTGAGGTGTTGACCTCTCTGACAAAGCTGAAGCTGGCAGGGCCTTGTAGGACCTCTGCTAGGGCCCAGGGAGCCGTGTCTCCAGGTGACCAGCTAGAAGCAGCAAGAACCTTGAAGGACTGCGTGCAGGAGTGGTCCTAGATCAGCTTCACCTCACTGCTCCCACCTCTTCCGCGGGAGAACCAGGGAAACTCCCTGGCCAACGCGCCCTCACCGGGCCACTTCTGGGAAACTCAGGGCAGTCTCCCTGGATTCACCAGTCACAGAAATGGGACGGGAACAGGAATACAAACCAGGCTGGTGTGGCCAGCAGGGTCCATGGGGTCAGAGGACACATCTGTGGAGAAGAGCACACAGATGGGGAGATACAGGCTTGAAGCAGAATTTGCTCAGGGCTGCACGGGAGTGGGTAGCAGTCAGACCTGTCCCCTGGCACTGTGTTTTCTCTGCCAGAACAGACAGTGTAGCTGCTGTTCCAGAAGAGATGATAGAGCTGCTATTTAGAACAGACCGGCTAGCCACTGTTTCAAAATGTAATCATTTCTGACTTCGGGTTCTAACCTCCCAGGACGGCCCTTCTAAAACTGAACATCAGTGTACCTGTCCCCAGGGGTCCTTTGGCTGCCGGGACAAACACCCCCAGCTTCTTCAACCACGTCCCTTATCTAGAATTGCTAGATTCAGTGAATTAGCTAGCAAATTTAGCTAGGATGCCTAGCTAAATATGAGTTTCAGATGAAGGATGATACTTTTTAGTATTAGCATATCTAGCCTACACATTATTGGGACATGGTTATACTAAACACCACTGATGTAGCTCAGGCTTATGGGACTGGGTGTGCTGTCTTTTATTTAGTCACCATGCCCACGACCCACCCCCTTCCTGGCTAACTCACTCCTGGGATAAGCTGGAGAAGGTTCAAGAAAGGCACAGGGCCTGGTACCTGGGTAGGGGTGTCTTTAATGAACATCCCTGAAGCACCCCCACCCTGCCCCTCCTTGCCCACAGGCTCCCTTCCCTGGTTGGCTGTGACAATGAGCAGGTCTGCCTTTCAACTGGCTCCAGTGGGCACGCTCTCTCCACGCAGCGATGTTGTTTGCTGTCTCTGCCCTTCGTCTAGCCCCCAACTCCCCATTTTCACTATCACCGCTCAGCCTTGCCTCTGTTTCGAGGAACCTAGAACACAGTTTACTCTTTTCTTCTCCCCAAAATGGGAGTTCTAGGAAGGGAGCTAAAGCTTTCAGAAGAATCTCAAAGGATGGAGCTTTGCATCTGAGCGTATCACTTGCCACTCTGTGGTCCCCAAGGTGTTCTGGTGTCACACCTATGGAAGAGGTATGGCCTGCTGATAGTCACAGGCAGCAGCTCCCAGTGTCTCACAGAAGTAGTTGCTGGAGAAGGAAGTATTCTGGATTCCAGTTTGCCCCAGAAGTGTTTATTCCGTGCCTGCTATATTCCAGCAGAAGTCTACTGATCTCCACTCCAGAACTGCAGAGGTAAAGAGAATAGAGACCCCTGCCTCCTACTCCACCCCTTTCCCACTGTGAGGGCAGAGGCCAGCAGGACACAAGCTCACATGCATATGAGCACCCAAGTACATAACCACCCATGCACATAGTACATGCACACACATACATATCCATGCGCACACCCATACCCACACATACATAATCGGGCTCAATCCCAGAGGCAAAAGAGCTGGGATACTTAGACCCCAAAAGGCCTCCTGTTCCAGGAGGGAGCAGGCAGAGTGGTTCTGGCAGCCTGGGGCATCCGACAGGGAGTGAAGGGGTGAGGGGCACAGGGGTGGGCAAAGTAGCAGGAGGAAATGAGGAGGGCAGGCGTGGGAACAGGCACAAAGGTCAGGAGAGTGAGGGAAGGCAGGTTGCAGAGGGTTTGCCTTTGGGTGGCCCACCCAAGGTGCATCTCTGTAAGTTTGAGTTCCCCTCAAAAAAACAAAGCCTCCCTAAAAGAGCAACGAACACACGGCACTCAGGCCCCATCCCTGCCAGCTCCAGTTCCAAAGCTATTTCTGTTTTACTCTCCTAACAATACTCCCATTGTGCAATTTCCTGGCTAATCTGCTCAGCGTGGACTGGAAGAGAAGGGGGGTCAAGGATGGAAGGCCCATCGTAGGCTAAGAATTAAGATGGAGCTGCCAGGCTAGGTCAGGTGTGGGAACTGCCACCTCACCTCTAGGGTCCCCAACATTCTCCTCCATCATGGCCCAGGTACACAGGCTAGAGCAGCAGAGAGTTGAGTCCCTGGGGGTACTTCCGAGCACCCACTGCTGTATTTCATTTCCCCTCAGGCCAACCCAAGGACATAGCTGTTGAGGTCCTATTTATTTAGACAGAAATCAGCTGGGAGACTGAGTGGCTGATAGAATGTGCACAGCTGCTACATGAGGGTGCTGTGTTCAAACCCAGGCCTGTTCACCCCAGCTGAGAATCCTTCTGCCCCTCCAAGACCCCCAGGAGCCCACACTGGAGTTAGTAAGAGGTAGAGGCCCAAACTGAGGTGGAAGGGCCCACTAGACAGGCCACTCTGTGCCTTGGCACCAGCAAATCAGGTTACACTCCAAATGAACTATTGCTTAAAAATTATTGTAGAGTTATATCAGGAAAATTCAGACCATTGCAGGACTTCCTCGCTCTTGTTCTATCACTTAGGACTCACTTTATTTCCATTTGTACATGGTGAGAGTTGTGGGGTACCTTCTTCTTTTCCATGCTTAGGGTCCCTGGTCTTTAAAGATCAAGGTCTTTATCTGACCCTGCCCAGCCCAGGCTCACAGGACTGTGCTGGAGAAGCTGCTTTCCAGGCCTCTAGGGGCTCTGCTAACACAGCAAAGATGACTTCAACACTTGCATCTGCCAGGCCCTGTGTATAGGTGGCAGACACGGCATTTTCTGCACCCTTACCTGCTCTTGGGGACAATAACACGCTGCCATGCTTTGCAAACTGTGAAGTGCAGTGCTGTTTCCAAGTGCCACAGGCCTCCTTCCTCTCTGTCTTCACCAACATGAAGCCATCCCAGGACCAGACGAGATTACTCCCTGCTCTGAACTCATGGAACACGCAGGCCTCCTATGGCTTCTGAACCTCCTCTGCTGAGTGACAGCAGGAAGCTCAGGCTCCCTGGGTAGAGATCAGTCTGATCTCCAGCACCAAACCCAGGCCCACATATATGACAGCCACTCAGGAAATGTTGAGCCAAGTATTTGGAATTGAAGTGGCCTGAGTCACTGAAGAGTCACGGGCTGGGGGGGGGGGGGGGGGGAGTGTCACATTTTTCTAGGAAAGGGGAAAGCAGCTCCCTGATTGAATTCCAACTGGCCTCTTACCACCTTGATCATAAATGTGTCCCCTGCCTGCTTCCATCCTCCTCCCCAGCTGTTTCTCTTTGTCCCTCTCTGGGCCCAGTCTCCTCCCTGGTACATATGGCATGGTTTCTCCAGCTTTCCCAGGTGACCCCATAAAGGGAAGAGATTTGGCAGGCCAGGTTCAAATCCAGGCTCCTGCGTTTATCAACTGGGCATGCCAGACAAGTATTTCTCCTCCCCAGGCCTCAGTTTCCCTGTCTGTAAAATGGGAGAATGGGTTGTTGGGACCATTAGAATAATAATGTATGTAAGTGGCCTGACATACAAAGATAAAAAGAACTTTCCTCTGAACAAAATCTTATCCCTTATTTTCTTCAATTTGTTCTGTTCATATTTATTAATACTTCCTTTCTACTAGAGACTGGTGTTAAAGAAGACACAATATCTGCCCTTAAGAACTCTAGAGAGGGAGCAGTAAAAATGAACAGAATTGCATGTGCTGGTCTAGAGAGGAGTATCCTTCGCTGGCTCTGAAAGTCTCCTAAGGAGGGGAGACCTGATTCTCCAGATGAGGAAGGGCAAGTGCAGAGGGAGATGTTTCCAAATCAGCTTACGAAGCTCAAGTTTCAGACATCTTTGAAGATCCTGTCCCTAATTTTCATTCATATTTTATGTTTTATTTTTTCTTAAATAACTTCCCAAACATGTAAATGTTGGACCCATTTATACTCAAACGCACCCCAGCCCTCAGTCAAAAAGCCTGGCCTACCTTTTTAGAAATTTTCTGCCAGAGTTTTCTCTCATCCTCACCTTCATGTCATCATCCCTCTAGGGCCCTGCTCCCTCAGCCCCAGCTCCTGGTGACCCCAAATAGCCTGCCAGCAAAGACCCTCTGGAGGCCTGCGCAGAATAAGTGTCCCAAGGCTCCCATGCCTACAGTCCCCCCAGACGGGGAGCAGGCAGGGCATGGGTGGCTGGGCCTGAACCAGACTCCTTTTGGACAGGGTCACCCCTCCCCCTCCCAAGTGTCCCTACAGTGGTCAAAGGGGACTGGAAATCTACACTGGCAGGAAAAACCTTTTATATTCCAATGATGGAGACGAAAGCGGAGTTTATAAACCACTTGCATTGTAAAGAGCAGCTGAAGGCTCAGGGTGAGAAGGCTGCACTCAGATAAGAGCTCTTGCATCAATTATGAATCTCTTCCAATCTCCAGCCCTGGTTGCCCTGGGTGGAAGAGGGAGCCCGGAGGTCCAGAGTCTCTGGGTTGGCTTCAAGTGCTGGATGGAGCCAGGGCGGCCTCAGTCTTATAAGGATGGAGCTGGAGCAGATTGCTTATTATGGTCTGGTAGGTATCCTTGCGCCAGGGGCCACAGAGCTTCTCAGGACACTGCCGTGGAGGAATTCACAGCCCTGGGGTCCATTCAAAGCAAGTTCTGAGCTTTCAACTAATGATATAGGGCAGAAACACAGAAACTGCCCACACAGGCTCCGAAACTCCAATCTGCCCTTCCTGCTTTCCTTCCTTCTGGAGTAATCGAATAATTCACTCAAAAGCCTTAGATCCCTTTCCCCTCAAGCAAGTTGAAGGTCACAAGGTGGAGGTGGAGCAAGAAGGTGGTCAAGTGAGTGGCCGCCAGCTGGGGCTGAAGATCGACTGCTCACAGAAGTGAGTGGTGAGTAAACAGACTGAGGATGGGGGACTAGGTTTCTCTGTTGGAGAAGAAAATTGCACAGTTGGCAAGGGGAGAAGCTAGAATAAATCCTGTGTGTGTTGGGGGTGTGTGGAAATAGAGTATTAATATGACTTAGGATTTTCAATATACAGATACAGAAATAAGTAATAGATGTTTACACATACACACTCAAATACACACACACTCACATACACACACTCCCCAGTTCTGACCACTAATGGTGCCTGGGAGCAGGAATCCCCCAAGAGCAATGAGTAGACTTAGAACCCAATCAGTTGTATGTTTTTGTTTTTTTAATTTAAAAAAAAAAAATTTAAAGGGAAGGAAAGGTACAGGCAGGAATGAAGGCAAGTAGGCAGTCAGGCAAGAAGAATCACTTTATTTAGTTGTTCACCTTTGTTGTTCCCCCCCAGCCTCAGGTCTTGAACCCTTGGAACATATGTGGGATTGCTCCCAGGGCGTACTAGACCGCTAAGCCATCAGGGTGCACCCCCAATCAGGTTTTAGGTATCTTTCTTCACTAAAAAGAACCAGGACTCCTTGGAGAAATGACTGATTCCAGGCCTGGGTCAGGGGAAGTTGAACATCTGACACGTCTTATTGAGTCAGACAGTTAGAAAGTACTCAAAGAGTAATGAGGGCATGTCAAAAGAATGCAAGGTGATATCCAGAACAGAGAGAGTTCCTGCACTCATTAAAAACACACACACACAACCCAACTTAAATATTGCCAAAGCACCTCAATAGATGTTAATCCAAAGAAGATGTACAAATGGTAAATAAGCACAGGAAAACATACCCAACATCCTTAGGTACTAGGGAGACAGAAATCAAAAACCTCCCACCCATTAGGGTGTCTACAATCGAAACCCAGAAAACCACAAGTGTTGGTAAGGATATGGAGAAATTGGGACCCTTATATACTGTTGGTATAACCATGATGGCAAACAGCATGGTAATTTTTAAAAATTTTTGAAACTACCATATGATCCAGCAATTTCATTTCAGGGCATATACCAAAAGCACTGAAAGCAGGAACTCAAAGAAACATTTGTAAGCCCATGTTCATAGCAACATTATTTACAATAATCAAAAGATGAAAGGAACCCAAAGGTCCCCTCAATGAATGAATAAGCAAAATCTGGCATATACACAAAACAGTATTATTCAGCCTTGAAAAGGTAAGAAATTCTGTCAGTGCTACAACGTGAATGAAGCTGGAAGACATTTTGCTCAGAGAAGTAAGCCAGGCGCAAAGACAAACATTGTGTTATTCCACTTAGATGAATCAGAGAGAAGAAAATTAGAATGAGGCTGGGAGTGGGGTGGGGCGGGGGAGCGAATAGGAAGTTAGTGTACCTGAGCACAGTTTCAGTTTTTCAGGATGAAAAGAGTTACAGAAATGGTAACAGTGAACTTTACACAACAGTGTGAATGTCCTTCATAGCCCTGCGTTCTCTACACTACAGTACACAGAGCATGTGAAAATGTTTATCACATTCAATGTTAATTTGTGTGTATTTTACCACAATTTAAATGTCTTTTTTTAAAAAGACACAAAGGCCACTTTGAAAGGGCCCCCAATTGCCAAAGCTGGGACGTTAGCATCAGAATAATGATAGAAACTGAGTTCATATTTATATAAATGCATTAACATATGGGGAGAAGAAAAACATTCTCCTTTAGAATGTTAGAATTTACAGTTGGAATGCTAGAGTAGAATGTCAACCAATAAATGTAAAAGTAATCGTGGAGTTAGCAGATCACTATTTTGTAATCATCATAGAAATACTTGATTCAGATAAGAATCATCAATGGATGCTCTGGTGAAATTTCGTGAGGAACAGGATATTTACATTATCTTAAACTCTCTCTTCACAAAATATATATCAATTACTTATAGATTAGTACGTGTAGAATTGCATTTACTGATGATTAGTGGAGAAGCCTGGAACCATCTTAACCACTGACAGAGGTTAGTATCCCCAGAAACGGGGCAAGTGGACTGTGTACAACCCATGGGAAGAAAACAGCATTGCTTCTGTGACTCTGCCCCAAAGCAGAACATCAGATACTCTCAAACTGAGGGAAATTCTACAAAATCACCAGCCTGTAATCTTCACAAATGTCAAGATCATTAAATTGAAGACGCCAGAACTGTCTCAGATTGAAAGAGGCTGAAGAAATTTGAAACTAAATTCAACATATGATCACAGATTGGACTCCTTTGATATCAAGGACATTATTGAGATAACAAGTGAAATTAGAATTGAGTCTATAGATTAGATGGAGGAATACAGTGTCTTGACCTCACTGGTTATAATGTAGTTCTGGGAGGAGCATATTTGCCTTAATTTATTCTCAAATGATTCAGAAAAAAATAATGCCTACCCTTCCCTTCCTCTCTCCCTTTCTTTCTTCCTTACTTCACTTCTTTTCTCTCTCCCTCCCTCCTTCTTATTAATGTGTCTAATCTCTGGCCTACTCCCAGTGATATACCCAGCAGAAATAAAAACCCGTGTCCTCCAAAAGTCATATAGAAGACTATTTATAGCAGCTTTATTTGTAATAGCCCCCAATTAGAAGCCTGTATACTAGCCTAACCAGGCTGACATAACAGAACACCACACATTGGATGACTTAAACAGCAGAAATCTATGTTCTCACAGTTCTAGAAGGCGAAAGTCCAAATTCAAGGTGTCAGCAGGGCTGGTTTCTAATGAGGCTTGCAGACAGCTGCCTCTTCACATGCCTTTCTTGGTGACACTCCTGGTGTTTCTTCTACTCATGTGGACACCCATCTTACTGGAGTATGGCCCTGCCCTTGTGAATTCATTTAACCTTAATAACATCCTAAACATCCCTTTTTCCAAATATAGTCACATTGGGCGTTAGAGCTTCAACATATGAATTTGGGGGAGGACACAGTTTCGAGGAACTGTCTCCAACTGAAGGAAACTGAAGAGATTTGAGAACTAAATGCAATATATGATGACAGATTAGACCCTTTTACTATAAAGGAAATTATTGGGGTAATTGGCAAAATTGTAATTGGATCTAAAGTAATATTGTTTCCTGCCTTCATTGGTTGTAATGAATAGTGAGATGCATAAACACTTTACACAGTGAAAGTGTTACAAAGCAATGAGAATGAATGAACTACCAATTCTTGCAATAACATGGATGAATTTCACAGATATAACATGGAGCAAAGAATCCAGGCACAAAAGAACACATATTCTATGATTTCATTTGTATGAAGGTCAACAACAGGCAAAACTATGCTGTAGCGAAGTTGGTTTAATGAAGGGAGTGGTAGGTATTGCCTGAAAGGAAACTGAGGGAGTTTCCAGGGCACTGAAGTGTTCTCTCTCTCTCTTTGTGTGTGTGTGTGTGTGTGTGTGTGTGTGTGTGTGTGTGTGTGTGTAGTGGTCCCAGGGGTGCTTACATATATAAAAATCAATCAAGCTGAAAACGTAGAAACAACCCAAGAATTCGTCAACAAATAGATTAACCACATCTATATACCATGGCATAGTGTTCAACCTTTAAAGGAAATTGTGACACCCACTATGGCATGGATGAACATTACGCTAAGTGAAAAATGCACTCTCAAAAGGGCAAATACTGTATGATTCCTCTCACGTGAGTACTTAGAGTAATCAAATTCACAGACAGAAAGCAGAAGGGTTGCTGCCTGGGACTAGAGAGAAGGGGAATGGGGAGATACTGTTTCATGGTACGTAGTGTCAGGTCTCACCGTGAAAGGGTTATGGAGATGGTGGTGGTGTAGTTTGTTCGATGTTATTAATGCCTTACATGTTACTTAACTGCACCCTTAAAAATGGCTAATATAGTACATTTTGTTAAATGTATTTTGCCACAACAAAGCAATTGGAGGGGGAAAAAAATCAACCAAGCTGTACGTGTAAGGTGAGTATCGTTTACTGTATAAATTACACCTGTTCACAAAAATGAAATGTGGAGGGTAATCAGCTGAAATCCGGGGAGAGCGAATGGCTTGGAGAAAGACTAGGCGACGCTGTGGGAAGCCCTGGTACCCGGCCCTCCTAGCAGTTGGATTCTTTTCCTTGTAAGGAGTTTGGAGTTTTCTCCAAGAGCAAAGGGCAGCCATCAAAAGGGGTCAAAGCAGGAAGTGCCATGACTGCATTGCCTTTTAAAGACCTTTCCAGTTGCAGAGGGTTCAACAGATCAGAAGGCCGAGTGGAGGCAGCAGTGGCGACCGGGGACAGCCCAGGATGGGGTGTGGACGCAGAGCAGTGGGCGGGTGTGCAGGGGGGTGGGGTTGGTGTGAACTTGTAAGCAGGGCAAGGGGATACAGGAGACACAGAGATCCTGTGACGGGGTGGTGGGGTGACCGGGATGACTGGGGTGATGATGCCTTTCCTCGGACTGGGAGTACTGAGCAGGGGAGGTTTCGGGGATGGGGGCGCAATGTGAGGTCAGTCGTGATGTGTTGACCGTGAAGTATCTGGGGAATATCCAGTGGACATACAAGTTGGGAGAACACACAGGGAACTGGCTCCAGTGCCTATCAAGGGGGCAGGTAGGAACATGAGGAAAGAAACCAGCGAGTCCTACAGAGATAGGTGCCGATTGTGGCAAAATGAACAGAGCTTATCTTGAAGGAGGCAGCTGGTAGCCGAGGTTTATTTAGACTAACAACCCAGCAATGCAGGCCTTCCCAGTGTTTGAGACAAGGCGGAAATCTGAATTTTCCTATGAAATCTGCAGCTGAAAAACATGTTTTTAGTTGGAATGTGCAGATGCGTGCATAAATTCTAAGCGTAGAGATTGATCACAAGGTGAAGTCACTCAGAAAGATGATTTTCGGCACACCATGGTGGAGCAGCGATTAGGTCAATCGCCTCAGAGCAGCAAGCTATGTACCCCTGGGTCTGAGTCCCAGGCCCAGTGGAGAAGCAACCAGTGTGAACAACTAAATAAAAATACGATAAAGATGCTTCTTCCTCCTCTCCCTTCCTTCCTGCTGGCTTGCCTTCATTCCTTTCCTTTAAAAAAAGAAAAAAGAAAGAAAGAAATCTGATTTTCAAATGCTAAGCAGCAAATTAAAATGCTTTTTAAAACACTGGCTCAGGTGTTAATCCCATGCCTGGGGAGCCGTCCACATACAGCCCAAGGACCTGGGTTCGTGACCCAGGGCCAGGAGGAACAACTAGATAAATAAAATGCTTCTTCCTCCTCCCTCATCCTTCCCGCCTACTGCCTGTCTGCCTCCTTCCTGCCTGCATGAACCTGGGGTCACCGTTTTGGAGACCTGAAATGGAGGTCTGGGAAGAAAGGTGAAGCTGTTGTGTGGGTGAGAAGTGGAGGTGAGACAGACAAGCAAGGGCAGTGGGGAGAGAGAAGAGGCCGTGGTGGAACTCCGCAGAGCCCAGGTCTCACTTAAAGGCAGGAGAAGAGCCCTCCAAGTTCCCATGAGAGCCTCCAGGACGTGTGGGCCCACAAGGTGACTGGCTGAGGGTTAGAGATCGCGGTTGAGCCATCCAGTGGGGTTTTACAGAGGAGGCGGCCGCATGTCCTGAGGGGGAATGTGTAAAAGGTCAAGGTCACTTAGGACTCCTTAAGCACTGGGGCGAAGTGCAAATACAGCTTTAGGGGTACAAATCTGAGAAACGGAGGACACTCTACTTCAGTTTCTCTCTTGAGGAAAATAGGTGGCCTTTCCACCCCAGCACAACGGAAGTCACAGCTTCTGGCCACAGCTGCCTGGACTTTCCAGCTCTTCCACATTTCCGACAGGGAAGATCTCTTTCTCCTGGAGGGAGTCATGGGGCCACACACCCCGCTCCCTCCAGACCACGTCATTCACCATTCAGTGTGCGTCCTCCCCCAGAATTGCTCACCTTCCAGTGAGGGAGACAGACAGGAGAAAGATGCCATGAGCAGGGCCGTGGGTGGGTAGAGGGGTACGCAATGGAGAGGGATGAGCTGAGCACCCATCTGGGTCTACCAGGAGGAGAGATTCAGGGTGGAGAGCATCCCGGGGAAAGAAGACAGCAACAGCCAAGACCTGGAGGTGAGAAATAGCAGGGGCTTGCAGGTGTCCACAAGAAGTCTCCTATGCCTCTGCGTGAGCCAGGGTGGGGCGAGGGGCCGGCACAGGTCCACCGAGCAGGGCAAGGCTGCCACACCCCCTCACTGATTCTCCACAGGGGCCTGTGTCCCTCCATAACACCTCACCCCATCCTATCCTCCAGAGATGATCACTGCTGCCCTCCTCTCTCGCTGAGGTTCTAACCCGAGCGTCCCGTGGCCTCTGACTGGGTTGTACCACCTCTATGTCCGCTGTGCCCAGCACAGAGCCCGCAGAGGGTATTTAGTGAGTGTAGCCTGAATGGCGAGCGAATCGGACTCTGCACTAAATGACACCCAGTATCCGTGAGTTGGAGCAATGAGGATACAGTTCCCCAAGCTTGGCAGTTTGAGGAATTGCATCTATGGCTTCAGGTTTGAAAGCACAAAGGCTGCAGAATGGATGCCTCACTGTTCTCCATTCTGAGCCTTGGGGGATGAATCCAGATGCTTCGAGAATACTGTCTCATATGAACCCAATTTTCTTCTTGTTGACACCTTCTGGGGTACTTTGAAACAACTGCAGCCTTGCACCTTCGACCTAGAATGCCCCAAGGGGAGGTGGCCCAGGGCAGCTCTATGGGGAAGGGTATTTGGAAGCCCAATCCACAGAGCTGCGCCTCTGGACCAGAGGATAGTAGGCCCATACAGCCCTTCCCCACTCATTAGACTCCACAGACAGACTCGCTTAGCATGTGAATAATTTAGTCTGCATGAGTCTCAGTTTCTTCATCTGTAAAATGGAGCTAATGCCTTTCTACTAGCTTTGTTACAGACAGCAGATGGGCTAGTGAATGTAGAACACATCGTACTGTCTGGCACTGGTAGATGTTTAACTTTTTTTTTTACATTGTGCCTACTATACTCACCCTCCCAAATACATATTCCAGCCCTTCTTGCTCAACCTCTGAAATCAGATCTTTTTTTTGGATGGGCGGGGTACTGAGGAGCATTTTTTTTTTTTTTTTGAGGTAATATTGATTTACAACACAAGGTAAGTTTTAGACATGCAGGTTCACTCTTCATCAAGTATTTGATAACACACCATGCCCATCACCAAATTTCGAATATTCCTCCACATTGCACATTAGATGCCACTACCCTCTGCTCCTACCTCCGCCCCCTCCTCTCTGGTAACCTCTGTTCTGGAGTTATATATTTTAAGAATCTCGAGCTGAGCAGCTATTTCCACCAATGCTGGAACTGGCACCAGAGATTTCACACTGGCAGGGCCTCCTGGGTCCCTTAAGGAGTTGACATGATGAGAAGACGCTGTGGGTGAGGCCTTCATCAAGTGAGCATCTGTGGTCGGCTCAGGTTTATCACCCACTCCCAAGTCTTCTCGAAACCACCAGTGCCTCCTCCACTCTTACCCACGGGACACAATTCGCCTATCAGCAGCCTTTCAAGGCCCTTGGGGATCGGTCCACATCTGCCTTCATTCATTTGCTCTGTGAAAGTGACCCAGGCTCCCAATTCCCATTCTGTGCCCAGGCTCTTCCCGGGGCCGAGAACACCTTCTTTCACCCTTGACTTCTCATCAATGACTGGGCAAATAAGTTTATTTTAATGTGTAGAATAAGTTACTACAATAAAATAAATGAGAAAAAAGTCTGGGCATGTGGGGCACGGGCTCCATGCCAGAGCCATCTCGAGGATGCTCCCAGCAGAGCCCTCCTCAGCGACCTGCCCCATGCCACAGCTCAGCATCTCTTCAGAAAGAATGAGGGACTGGTCTTCTAAATCCAAGCCTCACCCAAATCAGTTCCATCCAGGGTGCTGAAGCACAGAAAAAGGGGATATACGCCTCCCCTGGGCTCCCTTTGGGGACCCTGTGCTGCTCTCACTGGCACATGAGCACAGTACAGCTCTCTGCATGTCTCTCTGGCCAGTCTAAATGCACAAAGCTAGTTATCTCCCGTCTGTTAAACTGCTCAAGGTAACTTCCTCTAGCTCCACACAGCACTAGAACAGAGTTTGCCAGAGACACTTCCAGCAATGCACAGACCCATTTCCTTCTGGAAACCAGTCTCAGCCCGTATAGAAGATCACAGGGAGGTGGAACGAGCCAAGTGCAAATGGCTGCTCACTGGGGTCCATCCACTGCTCTGTCTGGCCCTGCCTCAGGGATATAGGAGAAAGCTTTCTGGTGGAAGAGATCATAAGATCATGTAAGAACGAAAGATTCCAGGACAGAAGCAGACTATAAGGCTAACATGTGGGTGTATATACCGCTGTCCCAAGCACAGACCTGTGTCCATGAAGTAGGGAGACAGACTCGGAAGAAAGAGATCTTGGGAACTCCACCATGCGCGGGGTCAATGTGAGCCTGCTACAGAGCATGACATGGGTCACCATCCCACTGAATAAATGAGAAAGCTAAGGCTTAGTTTAAATTCACACAGCTCAGCCAGGCAGGGTGGACAGAGCCAGTTTCCAGGGTCGGAGCCCCTTCATTACACCAGGCTGCTTCTCACGAGGGGCCAGTTTGATGGTGCAAGAAGGGGAAGGCATTATTCTCATCAAGAAAATAGAGATTACAATCACAGCACCACATCTCACACACACACACACACCACAAACTCACACACCCACATGCTACACCACACATACTACATCACACACACATAGCCCACACCACATACACACACACTACACCACACATACTACATCACACACACACATACCCCACACCACATACACACACACACACACACACACACACACACATACATAGGCTAAAATGAGCAACGCAGATCCAGTTTCAGTGAGGATGAAAAAATCTGATGTTGGTGAACAACTGAACTCTGATACCTGGCTGATGGGACTGTCATTGGTATATAACACTCTGCGAAAGTGTCTAAAAGCATCTGCTAAAGTTGAGCATATGCATACTCTATGACCGAGCAAATCCTGGGTAGCAAAAGCAGTCAGACTACTAGAATGTTCATAGAAACACTACCCATAGTGCCAAAGAACTGGAAATACTCAAATGCATCAACAATATCATGGTTAAAAGTATGGTGATATATTTATGTAATGAAACACTAAATAGCAGCTTGGATTAACAAAATACAACCACATGGGTAAATGTCACAAACATGATGAGGAAATGGGACGAGACTACAAAGAGTAAATAAGGTATAAACTCATTCACACAACATTCAAGCCAGGCAAAATCAGTGAACTGAACACCCCCAAGTGGCTGCACCCCAGAAGTCCCTAAATTCCAACACCATTTTCTTTGTATAATTAAAAACGAGAACAATCTGTATGAACTGATTGTGGTTCCAGGATGAACTGTGAAGTTAAAAAGTCAAGACACAGGCTATTCTCATAAGAAGGAAAGAAGGGAGGAAGGGCGGAAGGACGCGACGAAGGAAGCATTTATGAGAAAGTTTTGCAAGAAGAAAACGCCAGAAGTATAAAGTACTGAGCTCAATTACCCACAGAAGGGAGATCAGGTGGGAATGGAATGCAAAGGATGTGTGTTTCTTTGAGTGTAACTTCCTTGAATATAACATTCTTAGTTGCCCAGGGAGACCTGGGCCTCGGGTTAGGAATCTGGATCCTTAGGACATATGTGGGCTGCACTTCTGCCAGAGGCAGCTGACCAAACCACCTACTACTCCACCAGGACACCCCTCTGACTGTAACTTTTTAGTGTAGTATTGGCTTTTGGATGTTAATGCTTTAATGTTATGTTAACACCCTGCGAATGCCTTATATTCTCAAATAATAATAAGAGCAATAATAATAGTGAAATCTGGGGAAATTGCTAAAATGGAATGTAAACAGAAATAAACAACTTTATCTGTATCTCAAGTGAACAACGTAAGCACCCTGAAAGGGAAGAAAGCATTACAAAAAAGCAAGTTTGAATATGATATTTTGACTGTATGAAACCAGATGAAGGACATAAAGGGCTGCAAAAACACAAAGCTCAAGTTAGCAGATTTGCTCTTCATAGAGCTATGGGCTGGGAATTCCAAATTGCTTTCTGTAGTTCTGGACTTGGACACAAGTGAATATGATGAAAATCATGGATTCAGGGTCTTGCTGTTGGAGGAGTTACAGATACAGCCATGACACGACGAGAATGTACCTGCAGGTCTGGGCAGGACTTAGAGGCAGCAGTCAAAGCTCGGGGTTTATAAACAGATATTAATATAGATATTCCTATGGATAGCCTACCTCCCAGATGATTCTCTGCTGAAAGTAAACAATGACTGAAAAAGTCATTCTAGAGCAAATACATGTGGAGTTTAGAAATACTCAAGGAATAATGGGAATGGCCAAGAGTCGTATTGAAGAGGCTCCCACTGGCTAAATCTGGAACAATTTAAGCACCAGATAAATTATGATAGGGGCGAATTATAAATCACTGAATAGAACAGAAATCCATGAGTCCATTCAGGTATAATATAATGAATATAAATAAATACATGGGGAAAAGAAAAAGCTCTTTCTTAGAGTAGAATTTAAACTAATAAATAAAGAGGGCAAATTGGATTAGAAAATTACATTTGACCTCTCTCATAGCAATAATTGATTCAGTCAGAGTCATCAAAGTGTGCCAAAATTAGCAGGTGAAAAGTTTGATGAGGAACAATGTATTTATATAGTTATATAGTTTGTACAAATGACCCCCAAAATGCTTACTAGTCCATAAAGAAAAAATAGAAACTTCACAAGCAGTAAACTCCATCTTAACCAGGAATCCAAACTAGTATCACTAGTCTTAGGACAAACAGACATCATGCATTTCCTGAGACGATGTACCAAGAAGAATACAGTGGCACTTCTGTGATAATCCTGCCAAAAATCACTATCCTGGCTCTAAGCTTGAGGAAACATCAGACAAACCTAACTGAAGAGCATTAATTAAAATAACCAGCTTGTATTCTTCAAAAATGTCAAGCTCATGAAAGAAAGACTGAGGATCTATTTCAAATTAAATGAGACTAAAAAGGCATGACAACGAAATGCTATTTGTGATCCTGGATTAGATCTTTGAGTAGAAAAAATAAATTAAGGATATTATTGAGACAATTGGCAACATGCGAAAAGTTCTTTAGATTCGATAAAGTTTTATCAATGTTAACATCCCAATTTTGATAATAGACAAGAAAATATGCTTGCTCTTAGGAAAATACACACTTTTACCTCAAAAGGGAAAAGTATACCTGTAATTTACTCTCAGATGGCTCAAAGAAAGTTCCAAATATCCACACAACACGCACGCGTACGCGCACACACACTCACACACACACAGTGGGGACCGAAGGGCAAAGCAAATGTGGTAAATGTTAATTGTAGGAGAATCTGGGTGAAGCATAAACAGTTTTTGTTCTGAACATGTAATTTTCTATAAGTTCACAGTTACTTAAAAATAAAGATTTACCGAATGACTAAACACATCTTATTAGTCCTGCTTGCCTTATGATTTACATACATACTTATCGAGGTAAGATTGACATAGTCTTAAGAGTACCGTATGAAAAGTTTTAACAACTGTTCACCTACCCCCACAACCAAATCAAGGTAGAGAACATTGTCACATCACTCCGGAAATTCTTCCATGCCTCCTTCCTGTCATGCCCTCCTCCCACCCCCAGGCAGGCACTGTTCTGATTTCTATCACCAAGATTCATCTTACCTGTTCTGGACTTTCACATAAATGGAGTCATTCAACATGTACTCTCTGTGCCAGACTGCTTTCACTCAGTGTCATTTAGAGAGGGGCCCGTTTAGTTGTGTGTCAGTAGTTCATTCCTTTTTATGGCTGAGTAGTATTTCATTGTCTGGACCTATGCAGTTGATCCAGTTACCCGTTGATAGACAATGGCATTGTCTACAATTTGGGGTTATTATGAATAAGCCTGCTATGGATGTTTTTTTCAAAGGAAAGATACAGGCAGGATGAAGACAGTGAGCAGGCAGGCAGCAAGAGGCAGGCGGAAGAATCATCTTTATTTTATTTTTATTTAGTTGTTCATACAGGTTGCTTTCCTGACTCCCACCCCTGGACTCAAATCCAGGAGTATGTGGGCCACTCCTTCAGAGGCCATTGACTTAATCTCTGTTCTACCAGTTCATGCCCTATGGATATGTTTTTCTTTTGGGTTATTTTTTATTGTAATAATTATTCTATACATTAAAAAACTTCCTGTTTATAGATTCCCCATTCCTCATATGTATGTCAACACATCATGCCCTCTACCACATCACCAAGTGTTCTTCCCCATTGTCCAGTGGGCTCCACCACCATTTTCCCCCACCCACCCCATTCCCTTTTGGTCACCTCAGTTCTGTTGCAAATATTTCAGGGTTGGTTATGTTTCATCTGTTCCTTTGTTTCGTCTATTCACGTCCCACCTATGAGTGAGGTCACGTAGTATCTGTCTTTCTTCTTTTGACTTGTTTCACTTAGCATAATCCCCTTTAGTTCCCTCCATGTTGATTCAAATGACAGAGTTTCATCTCTTCTAAGGGCTGTGTAGTTTTCCATTGTATGTATGTACCACCTCTTCTTTATCCATTCATCTGATGTTGGCCACTTAGTAATTTCCAGTTCTTAGTTGTTGTGAATAGGGCCTCATAAACATGGGGATACATACATCCCTGCGGATGGGTGCTTTTGTATTTCCTGGGTAGATGCCCAGAAGTGGAATGACGGGATCATATGGGATTCCATCTTCAATTTTTTGAGGAATCTCCAAACTATTTTCCTACAGATATTCTTGTCAAGTCTCTGTGTGGACCTCTTTTCACTGTGCGGGCCTGTTTTCATAGTACAGCCTGCCTTCCTCTGGAGATACCAACTCTGCCCTTGACCTCACTCACACACATGGATGAGCAGTCACAGCCTGTTATGAATATCAGGAAAATGTCCTGACAAAAATTTTGGTCTCTCCTGCAATGTTGGAAATTCTGCCACTGACTGTCTTGTTTTAGGTTACCCTAGCTCTGACTGGTCTGAAATTTTACTGGAAGAAAGTTTACAAAATATTCTTCTTCTGACAGGAGGGTCCCTGGATAGGGCAATAAAAGTGGGTGAAGGGCATGCAGTGAACTTCTCCATTGTCTGGGAAGCATGTACTCTCTCGCCCTCTCTGTCCTCAGCAGTGCCAGCAGGTCCAGACACTCCATCTCTGGGTTAAACCATCAGATCAGTTTAGGAACTTTATATCGTGGACCTTCCCACCCCTAGACTTAGTCGGCAGTTCTCCTAGGAGAAAGGAGGAGAATCCATGGGGGTTCTTCATATCCCTGAATACAAGGGCCCCTGGAGACCCCAAGGGGCAGTTGGCGAAAGCAAGTCAGGGGCTGTGTACAGGGATAGTTGGTCCTCATGGAAACAAGCCTCTCCCTGGATCAGTGGAATAAACCAATTTGTTCCCCACCACCCTTCCCCAGGAAGGATCCAGTGGGCTTTGTGTAAAGGAATTAAGCCTTTAGCCTGCTCCTCAGGGAGAAGGGCTCTCAGATCTGAGTTTTGTGGCTTCCATGTGTCTGCATGGCTATGTGGGCTGCTAGGCTGGAAACAGAGCTACAGACGGCAGCCTTCCTAGAGAGGGGGTACCTGAGCCCGTGCCCTCTTAGGGACCCAAGCAGGAGTCCTTCCCAGCTTTGGAGGAAGGTCACAGATGGGCAGGAAGAGGTGCCCGGGAAAGATCTGAGCCCCAGCAGGAATGATGGTGGAGTCTGGCGGATCCTAAAACCCAAGGAGGACGCATTCACACTCCCCTTTCTCACACAGGCGTTCAGAGAGCATAGCCTCACATAGCAATTCTGCAGCAGAGCTGAGGCTCAGCCTCCTGTCAGGCCACACCTGCAACTGCTTCTTCCTGCTATTTCCCCGAAGAGGGACTTACTGAGTGAGGGCCACTAGGGTCAGAGCCTTTTGCAACTGGACAGGGGTGATGGGTAGGAGGGGTAGGTCTAAAGCCTGAAGGGGGACTTTGTGCAGAAAGAGACCATGGGTGGAAGGGACCAGAGGTGCTGGGGTCCAGCCACTGGGGCTTTGAGTGGAAAGTGAGTTGGAGAGAGGCGGGTCTTCTAGGAAGGCAGCCTGGCTCTAGCACAGGGGAGACAGCAGGGAGCTTACTCTGTAACTGGTAAAGGGGAGCTTTCTTCCACGGAAGCAAGGCACTCTGGGCAGAGGACCTCCTGGGGGGCTGGAGAAGGAGAGGCACAGCCAGCAGTGATGGCTGCAAGCAATTCACAGCCGATTGAGGAAACAGAGATGTTGTACTGGTGCTAGGGGGCCTGTGTTAGCCTGCACACCCTCCTGTCACTCTCGCAGGTAAATCCATCCTCCGTGCCTGCTGGGCTAATTCCGAAGCAGATCTGCCCACCCTCAGGAGTCCGGGGAGGGCCATGCTTAACTCTCCGAAGGAGCGGCCAGGTGGGGAGCTCAGACACGGGCAGACCTGCATAGTTCCAGTCCTGAACCTGGAGTCTGAGAGTCAGAACTGGGCGTCTGCCTGGCCTTACGGCAGTCAGGGGCAGTGATGTCCTCTGCAATGGGATGATGGGAATGAGACTGCTGTGAGGCGCTGTCCACCGGAGGAACTTTTGCTGGGACAGTGCCACTCAGAAGGATGCCAGGGCCACACCACGGACTCAGTTGTAGGCATGTGAGTAGCAATGTGGGGACAGATGGGTGGCTCTGCTTCTGCAGGGAAGGAGGGCCGTCCCCACTCCCGGGAGACAAACCCCACAGGGTAGCCGGCTCTCTGGCCCCTTCTCTTCCTCCTCTACCTGAAAGAAGCCCCAAGTCCCAGGTCTGGAGAGTTCTGGGAGGAGAACTGGGGGCCATACTCGCTCAACAACCCTCCACACTTGACCAGCCTACACGGTGGAACCTGCAGAGTCTGCTTGCAGGCCGTGGGCTCGGATGCTCAGAGCAGGACGCCCATGTCGGCTCCCTGTCTCTGCGTGGCCGCTTGAGGAAAGCCTCCGCACCTCTAACATGATGTACATAGGGGAGCTCTGCAGTGCCCCTCCTGTCTGTCCTTCTTCAGCTGATCACCTCTGTCATATTCTAGAATTGGCCTGTCAGCTTGGGGGAGGAACTTAGAAGCAGTTGCTCTGTTGGGTCCACTGTTCAGAGGCCTAGGGACAGGTGAGGCTTACCCACCTGGTGAGTCAGCAGCAACTAGGACCAGAGCTCCATCTCCTGGGACCTAACTTGCTCTCTCCTGCCCGCTCAGTGCTGATTAGCAGGCTAGACCTTCCTCTCCCTCCCCCAGCAGGGTGGGAGGGCACCAGAGGACCCTGGCCAGTCCAGAGGGCCAGGGAAAAGTACACTCTGGCCAGAGTAGCCTTCCACGGGGCTGCCTCCAGCTGGGTCAGGGCCTCAAGGTCCTGGGGACATCGCTCTGTTTACTTTCTGCCTGGTTTCTGCACGCAATGTGGTTTCTACTTGGAAGCCAGCAGTGGGAACTGTGGGGCCTGCTCTGGGGACTGGACTGTGTCTATGGGAAAGTTTGGTCCTGCTGAGACTTGTAGCCACTGCCGGGACCCCAGCCCCATCAGAAAAAAAAAAAGAAAGAAAGATTAAGAAAAAAGATCCTAGACCCCGAATTCCCACATCCTGGCTGTGGGCTCAACCAGGCTCTTCCAACCACTGCTCCAACATGGGCGGTAGAGTGACATGATGTCCGTATCCTCCAGGGCCTTTAACAATCTCATCCCTCTGGGCTTCTCTGGGCGGAGTGGACATCCAGGGATGCCCAAAGCCTTGATTTTCCCATGACTTCTTACAGTAAGGGGCTGGGCCCTTTTTCCCTCTGTTCCCTGGCCAAGGTCCAAGCTCCAGGCAGTAGGGAAGTTGGAGGGGACCGCCTCCTGTTCCTGGTATCCCCTTTATGGCCTCTCTGCTAGGGGAGCCCCACCAGTTCCTGAGAACCTGACCCAATGGGGAGGGCTCCAGGGCTCCTAGGCTGCTGTGTTGTGCTGGGGTCTGGGAATCAGCACCTGGATTTGAATTTTAGCTGCCCTCTTCCCTGCTGACTTGTTGAACAATCCTAGGCAAGTCCTCCCAGCTCCCTGTGCCTCCAGTTTTCTCATCTGCAAAATGGACTTATAACAATGCCCACTTTAGATCATGGGAGCAGAGGCTCAGTGTGTGCGTTTAAGAGCTGGGTGCACACATGTGGTTGACCCTTGGACCCAGAGCTGTTCAAAGCAGCAGTTGGAAAGAGGCCCTGGTCCTTCTGGCCTAGACAGGCCTGCTGTGACTCCAGGAGCCTGCGGAGGTGCTAAGCCCTCCCCGATGATCCTTGCCCTCTCTGGGTCGCATTTAGGCAGAGTGTGGGGGTGACAGTCCTGGTGGGTGGCCCTGCTTTGCAAGGCCCATCCTATTCCTGCCACTGATTCACCAAGAGAGGAGCTGATAATTGAGCCATCTCTCAGGGAGCCAACCCTGGTTTTTATTAATCTGCAGGACAAAGGAAGCAGAGCTATCCTGCTGAGGAGACTGTGAGGAGGAGATGAGATGAAGGGGAAGTCGTTTATCTTCCCAGCCTCTCCTGCTAGGGGAATTATTTTGGCCCGTGACAAGGCAGAGGATGCCAACACCAGAATCTTGGAGGGGAGGTCTCTGAGCGCCTGTCCCTGGCATGGCTTTGCCACCTGCTTCTTTAATCCATTTAAAGGCTCTTCATCGCTGTTTTTTCACCCTTTCCTCAGCTCGGACCCCCAGGGCCTCCTTGACAATGAGAAACTCTCAGGGTCCCAGTCATGACAGCCCCTGGCTGGCTGCTCCTGGCACTGGCTGGGTTGTTCCCCAGGAGGGGACAAAACTTCAAGGTCAGACTGACGCTGGTTGACCTTGAAAGCTTCTCTTGCCTCCCCTGACAGGCCTCTGCTCTCCGAGCTCAGTGAGCGATATCGCAGTAAAAAGCTC
Source organism: Solenodon paradoxus (assembly GCA_004363575.1). Taxonomy (NCBI): domain Eukaryota; kingdom Metazoa; phylum Chordata; class Mammalia; order Eulipotyphla; family Solenodontidae; genus Solenodon; species Solenodon paradoxus. The sequence continues at coordinate 1,574,275 of RJWH01000094.1, forward strand.
CTGAAAGTGCCTGTTTTGGCATCTCCGTGGCTCTGAGAGAGAAGGGAGGACCAGGAGGGCAGCCTCGGTTCAGGGTTGTGCCTCTGCAGGGTCTGCCCAAGGGTCTCCTGGCAGCTCCCACTCATCTACCCTCACTCAAGGGAGGGCAGTGGTGGGGCGAGAGCAAAACAGTCAGGCGGGCGACTGTGCGTTATGCATTCTGTGTCCGGGAAGGCGCCTCTGGCGTTGTGCTCTGGTCGGTTACACCCTGGCAGGAGTGGTGGTGGGGCCTGGCAGGCATTAGCCCAAGTGCTCCAGAACAATGAATTTAATAATCACAGCTACCTTGTGAAGTAGGGTTATTACTGCAGCTGGGAAAATAAGCCACAGAGAAGTTAAGTAACTCACCTGAGGCCACACAGCTGGGTTGGGAACCCAGGAATTCTGGCTCCAGAACTTCCTGCAGCATCTGGTGTTGACAGGCTTGCTCCCTGTGAGGGGACAAGGTCATCCTCTTCTCCTGACATCCTCATAGCAGTCGTAAGAAAAAAGTAGAATGCTCACATTACAAATAAAAGAACTGGGGCACAGGGACAAGAACTGCTGTGGGGTCACACAGCTTGTTAGCAGGTGAGGAGACAGTCATGGAACTCACTGACTTCAACCCCACCTGCAAGGTCTTCGATGTCTGCCTTCTCACTATTCCTAGGCTGCAGGGGGCAGCCTCCTCTGGGTTGTGACTTGTCCCCTAGCCACAGGCAGATTTCCCCAGGGAACACCAAGGGCCCCTGAGCGGCACCTCAGCGGCACCTCAGCACACTGCAGCTCCAGCCTGGAGACACTGTGTGGCCACATAAGCCCTTTCCCTCCCTGGGCCTGCATTTCCCCGGGCAAGGGGTCTGGGGCTGGTGAGACAGTCGGACAGTCAGAAGGCAGGGGTGGGAGGTGGGTAGGGAGGGATGGGCATGGGGGATGTCCCTTATTCGATAATGAAGAAACCCAGCTGCAGTGTCCATGATGGCTCACGGTCTCCAGAGCTTTGGGTCTGCCTACCAATGGTTCTCAGTCCTCCTGCAGGGCTCAGCAGCTTCAAAACCCTTGGAGACCTCTTAGGTTAAGAAGTCTCCGAAGAAGGCACTGGTCTTCTTTTGTCACCCCAGTCTGTCCTGACCTTGGAACACATTACAAGCAGAGCCGAGGGGAAAGGTACAGCAACAGAGGAGGAAGAGGACTCCTCAGGGGAGATGAGAGGCACAGGCCATATGGACTCCTACTCTAGTCCCAACTCACATGCAGCTGTGATGAGTCCAGAACTCCATTTTTGTGGGATCTTCAGATTAACCCCCAAAAGCCCATTTTCCAATGGCAATCTCAACACAAGGCCTACACGGTTTGCTCTTCTCTCACCTTCCAGCCTCAGAGCCTCCCACCACTCCAGCCACACTGGCCTCCCTGCTGTCCTCAGCACCAGGCCCTCTGCCACCCCAGGACCTATGCACAGGTGACCATTCTGCGGTCATGCTCCTCTACAGGGTTCGCACGACTGACTCGCCTCCACCTTGTTGGTTTAGTTCCTTCAAGTCTCTGCTTTTGATTTTGACCTTCTTACCAAGGCCTGACCTGACCACCTGACCTCCAACTGCCTCATCATGGCCCTCCCCATGCTCCTGACCCTGCTCTTTTGCATTCTACTGGTGTGTCACCTTCCAACACTTTGCAATGTATGTGTTCCTGTTGTGTTTCTCTTTTTTCTCCATTAGCATAGCAGAGATTTTTGTTTTGTTCAGCAGTGGATCCCTCCAAAGCACTTAGTACATACCTGAATATGGTGACGGTGTTCAGTAAATATCCATGGTATAAATGGTCTGAGCTCAAAGCAGTGTGACCATGATGTTTGTTTCAGGACCAGGATTGGAGCCTTGGAAGATACACACTGAGCCTCACTTCTGCCCTGTCCTTGTTGTGTGACCTTGAGCAGCTCTCTGAGCACCTCAGTTTACTAACTGCATTCCTGCCCCCTTACAGGACTGCAGCTTCAGAAGATGTGGTTTCTGGGAAGAGTTGGGAGCTGGCATACCCACAGGCTGGCATGTCTCTACTCTCTGCCCCACACAGTCCCTATGTCCTTACTGTGTGACATGGATGCTTGACAGAGTCCCCTAACCTCTGTGATTTTCACTTTCTCCTAAAATGCAGGGCCACACATGTTAAGCCCCACAAGCAAGTGCACGGTGCTTGGGGCATGAGGATCACTCTGCAAAGATTCACTTGATTCAGATGTTGCCCGGTCAATGGGAACATTGTGTAGCCTTTGCTACACAGCAGGGAGGGAGCACAACTTTTCAAAGGTGAATTCTTCTGTGGGAGAGGACAGGGCCAGCCTTCCTCCCAGGGCCCACCTCCACAAGCCCTAGGCAGCCTCACCCTCCCCACTCCCAGGCCATCATAATATCAAGCTCATCAAATCACAAAGAAATTAGCAATAGAAGAGGGCAGATGAGCTCTGTCACATCCTTTTTGGGCCTCAGTTTCCCCTTTGTGAATGAAGGGCTTTGGCCTTTAGGGGATTTTCACCCCAGGCTGGCACTGGAGCCAGAGAGGTAAGAAGAGAGGTCCCTCCTTTCCTGACCCAAGCCTGTGATTGGTGGCATCTCTTCCCTCCCTCCCCTCCCCCTCTGTCACAGCCCCCAGCATGCTGTGCAGTTATTAGTTTAGGTTCATTTAGAATTGGCTTAGCAACCCCACACCCCTGGAACCTGGAAGCTTAAAGCACAAGATGTCTGGCAAATGGAAATTCAATTGCTTTAATATAGAGACTATTTTGCTGCAGTCAAACTGGAGCCTCTTATTAAGAATCTGATGGAATTTCTAAACAGGGAGAGAGGCCCCAAGGAGGGGACATCGCCCGTCACACACTAACATTGCTCTTGACATATTTATGGCTCCAATAAAATCTCCCATCTGGTATATTTTAAAATAAAATTGAAAATTTATCACTTTCCCTGAGCTGGTCTGTGGCTCTCCCCAGGAGGAGATGGCTGGGCTGAGATTACAGGCAGCAGTGGCAGCAGGGCAGCAGGCAGGCAGAGAGGTTAGGCCGGCTCTGATTTAAATTTCAATACTTTCCCCATTACAGCTGTCTGGGCTGGGAAAATTACTAGGGGGAAGCAGGCCTCGTGTGCTTCTCTTATCTCTCTGGACACCCGCTAGGCCCAGCTCTCCCCACTAGGTTCACAGTCTTGGTTTGTTTTCTCCCCCAGTTTGCAAGGTCTGGATGAACCATGACATGGAAGATGTGCGAGAAGCCTGGTCCTCTAGGATGACAGTCCTCAAGGCTGGGAATCACCCCTCCGGAGCTCAGAAGATATGTTTGGGGATTGCTGGATGGTTCAAAAGGGCCCCTCTGTTTATTAGGATTCAGAGATCAAGATCAGGGCTTAAACCCATGTGGGGATCAAAGTCTAGTCTATAACCAGTAAATAGGGCTCAGTTGAGTCAATAGGGTTCAGCCTAAAACTAAGATCAGAATTTAAACTCCTTGTGGGATCAAGGCTCCGTCTATAAGCAGGGCTCAGACTCAGGCTGGTGTCAAGGCTCAACCTGTTAGCAAAAACAGGGCTTAGACTGCATCATCATCATCATAGGAGTCAATTCATATCCAAGTGTCGGTTTCTTTATGGGTCAGACGGAGAGATAAGCATCGCTCCGCCTGCTTCACAAGGTTGTTTAGGGAAACAACTGAAAACAAAAATGTCTTTCATTTCTATAGCATTTTGGAATTTATAAATGCTCACATATACTTTGCCTCATACCGTCCCTGTAGTAACCCCATTCTAAAGATAAGAATGCAGGTTGAGAGAGGTTAAGAGGCTGTGCGAGATCATGTGGAAGTGAACAGAGGCAGGAAATGGGCTTGGGCCCAGCCCTTCCTCCTCCAACCAGTTGCTAGAATACAGTCCTGTGTCATTTAACAACGCGGGCATATGCCCTGAGAGATGCAGCATTGGGCAGTTTCTTCATTGTGCAAACATCCAAGTGAAATTACACAAACCTAGATGTATCACCTACTACACACCTAGGCTCTGCGGTCATTAAATGACATGTGATTGTATGGTAACATAAAGAAGCAGTGACAAAGATTGCATTTGTCTACCTAGGACTCATTCCTCCCCCTTTCTAGGTAACAAAACACTTATTCTATTCTGGGAGGCAATGTTTCTACCTAAAAACTACAGGTCCCAGCATGCCTTGCTGCCAAGAATGGTCAATAAGATGTGAGCATGAGAATTGTTGGGAGGAACCCCTGGGAAAGTTCTGTAATGGGAGACAGAGAGCCTGCATGTTCCCACCTCCTCACTCCTGCTTGGAATGCAGATCTCAAGGAGCCCAGCAGCCACACTGGGTCATGAGGAGACCCTGGGGACAGACAGCAGTGTGGGTGATGAAGCTGAACTGGAGAAGGAGCCTGGGACACAGATGATGTGGTGGAGCTACTACCCCAACCCTCACCTGCCAACCCCCGATGGGAAAGTAAATGACACAGCTAATCTGTTTAGGCAGTTCTGTGTGAGTCTCCGTTACCAGCAGGCAAATGGCACTTGTAATTGATTCAAAGGTGTTAGCCTGAAAAACAGTAAGGTCAAAAAAGGCTTGAGAAAGTCCAAAAGAAACAGTGTTTCTGGCAGGACTTCCCAGAGTCTTTTAAATGATGACCAGTTTGGGGAGCCAGTAAGTCAGAGATGCAGTATGGCACATCTTCCAAGCTTGCTCGTCATAGAACCCTTTCGTTGTGGCACAGTGTGTGTGTGTGAAGTATGTATGCGTGTCTGTGCATATGTGTTGTGAGATGTGTTAAGGGTGTGTGTGTGTGTGTGTGTGTGTGTGTGTGTGTGTGTGTGTGATGGTTCCTGAGGTCTGAGGGGCTGGCAGTGCTTCCTCGGTGCTCTCATATATTAACACAAATGAGGAAACTAGCTCTCCTTCGGAAATGTTCTTGATCTTCAACTAGCGCTCATAATTTCATTTCCTGAGTATCTAAGAAATGTAGGGCAAGCAGGAGGGGGCTAATTTGGGGACGAGGCTGGGAGAACTGTCTGGGGCAGGAGGATCTCCTGTGTCAGTGGGAGCCTTCATGGGCTAGGGCTTACCTTGTGAGTCTGCGTGCGTGCGTTGGGGGGAAAGGACTCGAGGCAGTCTTCATATCCCTCAGTAGTACGCTAGCTCGCAGCCTGTCACTTCCCTGCACCCCAGTGCACAGAGGGACAGAGAGGCATGGAGAGTGAGAGGCATGTGTCCAGACAGTGACTGGCAGGCTGGGACCTGGAATCAACTCTCCTGGCTCCTCTTGCAGGTGCTGCCCATACTCCCCACCCTCTCCCACCTTCCCACCGCCCTCCAGTTTTCTGGAAGTCTCTGGCTGAGTCATGTATTTATCTGCTGTAGTGGTCCCCTTCAGTCTTTGGGGGGGGGTCCCATTGCAAGCTGTAATATCTTGGCACACCTTTCAGTGCCATTTTAAGAGACTCAGAACACAATGGCCATGACAGAGGAGCCGCTGCCTGGCTGGGCTATCATTGCATTTCCTGTGGGGAAGCTGTCTACTGCCTTGTCAAGGGGTGAAGTCCCCTACTACTGCTTAAATAAGTGTCCTCTTTAAAGAGCAAGGCCAGAGATGGGGCAGTTAGTCGCTAACCTGAGCCCAGGAGGGAGAGGCAGGGAGCCCCAGGTGGCAGCCCAAGTACAGCAAAGGAGTGGCGCGCTACGCAGAATCCAGACTGAGGCTCGAGATCCCCCTCCCCTGTTCTGCTGTGGCCAAGTTCAGTCTACTCCGCAGACCTCAGTCTCGCTATCTGAGCAATGGGAAGTTGGATCAGCCCTCTGAGAACATGTCCAGTGTCAGAATTTTAAAGCTAATTTTTTAAGGAAATTGTAGGGACTTGAGGGCAAAACAGAAAGACAACAAACTCCCTCTCCTGTCAGGGAATCCCAGAGGGCAAGAACCATGCCTAAGTCCTCTCTCTAGCCCCAGAACCTAACTCTGGCACTGTTGGTTGGAGGAACTCATCCCAGCCAGAGGGCAGTCATGGCCATGGCCGAGGGGGGGCCAGAAGTAGGGACAGGAGGAGAGTCAGAGGGATGAAAACCCAAGGCCCCATTTGAAGAAAACTCAATATCAAAACTTGAACAAGCCCCATAAACCCCGAAATGAATTTGGACTCAAAAGGTGAGGGATCATTTAAATGGCAAATTCCCCTTGTGCCTGCAAGGCTTGTTTATTGACTGCAGAACAAGAGTGCAGGTGGTCCCATACAGAAAGCTGGAAGCTTTTCTTTTTAAAGTCTCTGAAGATTCATCTGCAATGCAGATGAAGCATCTTAGAAACAAGAATGAAAACAGGGTTTGATTTTCACAGAGGCTAATTCAGAGGCATACTTCCTGTCCAGCCCAGGACACCCGCATCTGCATGTGAGACAAATGTCCCCAGCTGTGTAGGAGCCTGCCCAGGTCTTGCCAAGGTCAAATGGATCTGCATGCATGGCCACACGTGCACTCACTGCACATGCTTCATGGGTCTGTACACACACACACACACACACACACACACACTCTCTCTCTCTCTCTCTCTCTCTCTGATCTGGAACATTCATTGCCATTTGGCCTGTAGATAAGGTCCAGTCTGCTCTTGGATCTGCTACTACTCAATAGTTACTGGATACACTGGAGACAGGAGCTGGGGCACCATGACAAATAAGACATAGTCCCTCTAGGAACTCATGGGTTAACTGGGGAGACAGGTGAAGAAATAAACTCCTTAGAGAGCAGGCCACCATGGAGCACAGCAGAGGGAACTCTAGCCCAGATTTGGGAGGTGAGGGAGGGCTTCCTGGAAGAAATGGCCTCTTGGAGCTACAGTTTCCAGTATGGCAGCCACTAGCAACATGTGCCTATTTACATTTACTTAATTTAAAGTAAATAAAATTTAAAAATCATTTCTCAGTCCAACTGGTCACATTGCAAGTAGCTGGTCACAATCTACAGTCACCAGTCAGCACTGTGAGGATAAATAGGCCTCAGCAGTGGAAGCCATGGAGAGGTGATCCGGTTCCATGGGCAGCGTGTGCACAAGCTGGAAGAGAAAGGCAGCCTGTCCAGGGACCCAGAGCCCTGAGCACCACTGTGAGGAGAAGGGGACGGTGACAGCTGAGACAAGGAAGGATTCAATGAAAGTTGGAGATGTATGTGTTATCAGGAGCTGGGATTTTGCCTTGAGCAATGGGAAACTGTGGGAGGTTTTCTCCTGGGAGGAGCAAGGTCAGCTTTTCCCGGGGTCAGAAGAACTGAGCACTCCGGTGGAGGGGAGGGGCAGAGCCAGGGGTTCAGCAGGGAGACCTGGAGTTGGATGGTGGTGGCTCCAGGGAGAGGGGCTTCTGGCTTGTGTGACTGGGTGTCCTTTGTGGAGAGGAAAAGGGATGAGCTCAGTTTGGACTGGGCTAAGCGTAGGGGAGGTGGCACGGACATGGTAGGGAAGTGAGGCAACCAAGCCTTTGGGGAAAGTTGGGGCTAGAACTGCCAATCAGGTGGTCATCGGCAAATGTGGGGGTACCCATTCTTCAAGCACCCAAGGTCTTAGAAGAATCCTCAGTAAGAGCACTGGAGCCCTGGGGGCACAGGTGAGTTATTGACCCAGAGAGAAGGGAGGATAGAGAGCCCAGGAAAGAGGTGGGGGCAGAGATGTCCCTGCTGAGGTGCTCATGTGGTTCCGTCCCCAGGGTGTGGAGGCTATGACTTTCACCCAGGCAGGTCTCCTGGAGCAGATCAGGCAGTATCTATCTGGGCACGGAGGGCCAGTGCCTGGAGAGGACGTGAGTTCAGGACAACGAAGACAGGGAAGCAATGGGGCCTGTGTTTTCCGAAGACGGCTGGAATCATGTCCCCACCACAGACTCCTGCCTCCTGCTGTGTGTGTGGCCTTGCCTCCTGCTCCTGGACCCCGGGCCCCCTTAAGCCTGAGCAGCCTTGTGACTGCTTTGACAGTGAAAACAGGCAAAAGTGGCACCCTGGGGCATCCGAGGTTGGGTCATAATGCACAACGCCACTGTCCTCATGTCTGTGGGGACACTCACCTATGGAGCGCTGAGTAACCCTGGCAGAGTCCTAGTGGGATGGAGATCACCAAGCTAAGTGGAAGGCTGACCCACAAGAATGGACCCCTTGTGAAGGCTTCTGGCCAATAGCCTCAGCCAAGTTCCCAGTCCTCTGTTCACATCAATGGTCAAGCATGTGAGTTAACGAGACTCCGGAAGATTCCAGACCCAGACGTCAAATGACCTGCAGTCACTGAGGCCCCAGACACAGCAGAGCAATCCCTTGTGGGTCAGGTCCGAATATCTGACCTACAGAATTCATGAGCCTAATGACATGCTCACTGTGTTACACCACTACATTTTAGGGTGTTTATTACACAGTAATAGCAGTAATGGAACAGGCAGGAAGCGAACAGGCCAGGCTGTGGGTATGTGGTAGGGAGGGAGATATGACTAGACTGGAGGTAGGAAGGGGCCTCAAATGCCCAGGGGAAGGCTGCTCTTTACAGGTTAGAAAGGAGACTGAGCAGGGCTGATGCTATGAGAAGTGAGGGTTTGGAGGTGACATCTGAGAGGTCCAGTGACAGCAACATAAGTTTATGGGGTGGGCTTTGTAATCTTAATTTTATGCTCAGTTCCTAGCACTTTTGCAAACCAGCTCTCTCTGAGCCTCACTTTGCCAATCTGGATAATGGGCATAGAAATTGCTCCCTGGCACATAATAAATGCAAGGCGAATGTGACTTTCCTCCCTTTTATCAGTTTACCCCTCATTAACAAGGGCTATTACACCTTCCTATAGACTTAGCTACTGATAAACATTCAAGGGCTAGGTTACTTGCCTGATTCAATAGACATGGTAAAGTCCAGAAGGGCTGCCCAAGACCTCAGTGGAATCTTCAGCTTGTACTTTTTCTGCAACTGTATGTTCCTTCCCTGGATAGAGGCAGGGAGGAGGAGAGAGCAGGCTCATGCCCCCAGCAGGCCCCAGGGACCCTGGGAGAGGCTGCCGGCACCAGATTAAGCATTCCTCCTCAGCCCTGCTCCAGTCGCAGCCTTGGCAACTGCTTGAACTCTGGAGTCTCAGATAAATTGTAACCCCAAGAGTGACTGAACAGAGCTTACCAAATGTGGCAGATCCAGCCCTTCCCACCCCTACTCCCTCTCCGAATGACTGTCTCTGGCCCTGGATCAGAGGGGTTCCCACCAGGAGCTTCACTCACATCCCAGCATCCTGGGGTCCTTGCTGCATGGGCAGCCTTGACCCCGAGTCCTAAGAGCCCTGGATATGTCACCTGGACCCCAGTTCCCTCCTCAGCATCTGGTTCCAAACCTGCATGCATGGGCTGTTTCCCCTAGCAACCGAGCTCCAGCCCCAGCCTGATCCTCCCCCTGCCTTCCTCCTCCTTTTTCCTCCTCCTGCCTCCTCACTCCCATCCTTCCTTCCCTGCCCCCACCTTAGAGGCAGTGCCAAGGACTGAAAGGCTCCCCTCCAACCCAGTGCCACTGAGTGACCCAAGCCAACACCCAGCCTGTCTGGGTATTCACTGGCTGTTGATGCAGTCGGTACTCTGCCTGCCTGAGGGACTGGGAACCCAGGACTGGGCTTGGGGACCCAGGGGATGTCTTGGGAAGACTCTCAACCAGCACTTGCAAGACACTAAGTTCAGGAGTCAAAGAGGTTTTTTTTTTGAGATGGTGAGATTCCCAGAGCTGGAAACATTCAAGGAGAGCTCTTCCCAGTGCTGGTGTTGCTGGTGCTAGCATGGCTAAGGGCGACAAGGAGCCTACAGACTTTACCCACACAGATTCAACCCCTGGATTCCTAGCGCAAGACCCCTCCCCTACCCCAGTCCACCCAGAGTCTCCATCTTTCTTAGAGATGGGAAACAGTATCAAGGAGGGGTTCTTGAGTATATCACCCACCCTTGGGTCAAGCCCTGGGCTTAGCACTGCTATTTCAGAGTGGACATTACCCCACACTGACAGTCCTTTAATGTCCAGCTTCCCTCCAAGAGTCCTCAGATCCCCATCATAGAACTCAAGTTTCCCTTATTCAACTCTCTGATCTCCTGCCAGGGTCTGTCTGACCTGTGGTACAGCCATGCTGAGCCTGAGCAGCCTAGTCTTACTCTTCTCTCTCTTTTTACTATAATTCTGCTCAGAGGTCACCTCCTTCAGGAAGCCGTCCCTGACTGCCTGGGCTGCGCTTGGTTTCTCACCTGGGTTTCTCAGCCTTGACTCACCTGTCTTACGACTCTCTGACACTAAGTGGGCATCATCTGTGTCCATGTCTTTCTCCTGAATGCAATGTGAAGTTCCTCCTGCCCTGGCCAGAGCTTCTGCACCCCGTATTTGTTAATGCTGGATAAGAAGGTCAGTCGAGCAACACCCCTGCCTCTGTCTGGGTCTGAATTCCTCCCATCTGTAACATGAAGGTGGTAAGTCAGTGGTCTTTGAGGACCCTTCAGGTTGGTGATGGTGAGTGAATCTGGGCAGCTAGAAAGAAACAGAAGCTCTGGGTCACCTTTGCCCTTCTCTCCCGGGTCCCCATGCAGCCCCTCTGAGTTTCAGGTTGGAGCCCTGGGGATCTGGGTGTGAGGGTCAAGCATTCTGTGTGGTTCTGGGTAGGCCCTGGCCCTCTCTGGGGTCTCAGTTTCTCATCTGCTAAATGGGGAGAATAATCATTGTTACCTGCTTCCTTAGACAGCCACAAGGCCTGGGAGATTCTGCCCAACGCGACTTACCCATTAGAACAGCCAGAACCTGGGTTGCCCAGGGGAATAGCTCTGGCTCAGCCCCAGACTTCTCTACAGCCCTGCCTTGGGCCTGGGGGTCCCTGGGGCTCTGCTGCCCTCCAGTGGCTGTAGGCTCCCGGGCACTTGAAACCCAGGATCTTCTGATTAATTCGACGGGCATCATCTCAACCAGGAACTGAAAGATGGAGATGCTGAGGCCCAGAAAGAGGGAGGGATGTGTTGAAGTCACACAGCAAGTCCAGGGCAGCATCCTGATCAGAGGCTGGACCTCCCGGTCCCTGCATCACGACCAAGTCCAGGGTGGGGCTGATCCACCTGCCAGGAGAGAGTGCTAGACGCTCCCTTACCTGCCAGCCACGCACAGTTCCAGCCTGGACCACCCCTCTGAGAAGTGTCCCCCGTGCTTGCTCAGGGGACATCCCTGATTTGGGGGCCAGCAATGGGGGCTGGGTAAGGGATCTTAGCCTCCTCCTTCCTTGATTAATCAAATACTTAAAATAATGGCCGTGGTCATGATTGATGGACAGAGCATAGCTAATTACCCTGGAGATTAAAATGACTGTTTCTGTTTTAAAAGGCTGCAAATGAGTTAATTATTTCCTTTGCTCACCTCTCTAACCTCGTTACACTTCTAAATGAATAGCAATATTGATCTTGGAACTGATTTTGGTGTTACACCGCCCGAGCGGGTTTAATTAGGGTCTGAAAACGCTGCAGTGCCTCCTCCTTCTGACCAAAGAAATTAGCCTTGGGTTTTACTTACACTTCACAGCATGTCCTCCACACAGACAGAAGGGCCAGAGCATGGCACAGACATGCGCAGTGCCGCCAGCTCTGGCCCTCCCTCCCAACCAGAGCAGCGCCAGCCAACACTTGTGCTCCCCTTCTTGGGACATGTGTCAGGAAGGCCACTGGGCCAGTAAGTTTAGTGTCTTCTAGCTATAGTGCGGGCTCGGGGGTTCGGAGATGACAAGAAAGAACCCAGTATCTCATGAGAGGTGGGGGCAGGTCTGGAACCAGAAACTCACGGATTCCCAGCTCTAGATCTTGATAGATACCTGGCTGAATAAGTATTTCTTCTCCAGATCCCTGAGGAGCCACTGTGTCCACGACTCCCACACTGCTCCCTCCTGCCTTTCCGTAGGACCCAGCAAGCAAAGGTTGCCAGCCAAGCCAAGGAGGGCCGGGAGACCACATCCCTAAGCTGCTTCTGTGCTGACATCCAGTGACCTTGAGCTTCCCCTGTCTCTCTCTGCACTTGGGCTTCTCTTCTTTGAACTTGACATTTTGTGTCATTCTTTCCACCTCCCCCAGTAGAAGTTATCAGGACAAATGAATGTGAGAGGCTGGGGACAGTGAGCAGGCCAGGCATGGTCCACAGACCAGCCCTGAGGGTGGGTCTGCACCCTCTTATTCAAAACAAATCTTCCCTTGCCCTTGACTGTCCTCTGCCATGGTCAGACCTAACCTCAGTCCATTTTCTTTAAATAGCTGTCTACACCTACTGTTTCACCCCCTCGCTTACTGGCCACATTCCGTTCTCTCTTTTATTTCTCCCCAGTGCTGTGATTCCCCCTGAGCAAGTTCTGAATTGTTAAGCCCATGAGCCCAGGTCTGATGGTGCCCTTTGGCTCCAGGTCTGCACTGATGCCTCCTGGTCATCCTTCCACTTCTCTGGTAGACCCTCTTCACTCTTCTTTGCAGGTTCTCTCTCCTGTCCTTTAAGGTCTAGGGGGTCCTTAGGCCCTCTTCTCTCAGTTCTTCTCCCTGAGCACCTCTCATGCATCACAGATCGCTGTCATGCTTAGTCCTCTTCCCCGAGCCCATTTAGATCAAACCAGAGAGTGGCAGTCAGATTTACATCTAATAAACACAACCCTGGCCTCTAGACACGGCGGGAGAGGGCACGGCAGCAACAAGGGAAGCAGTGACTGTTTAAGTCTGAGCAAGAAATTATTCAGGCCTGTGGCAGAGGGTCAGGAGGAGTGATGGCAGGATGGGGAGGCTTTTGGGGATTTATTACCTGGTGGGATTCAGGATAGCATCCTATTTCCAACTTGGGACAAGAGCCCCTAGGCTGACGAAGGTAATATCAGGGACAAGCAGGTGGTAAAGACTGTTTGGTTTGTGAATATAAGTTTGAGGTGCCCACAAGGAAACCCAAGGAGAAAGGGAGACTTGAGAAGGCAGGTGTGACATGCTCAAACTCCTATCATCAACTTATAGACTTGATGCTGGGCCCAGTCAGGGGACCTGCAAGGAACCTGGCATGATTGAATGCACAAAGTGGAATGTTTCTGTGATCTCCACTGAGTCTTGAGCCTACTCACATTCTGAGTCTTGATCTTGCTCACACACTCAGCCCTGACTGTGCTCATATGCTAAGTCCTGACCCTGCTCACACACTCAGTTCTGACCCTGTTCACACTTTGAGTCCTGACCCTGCTCACACCCTGAACTCTGAAACTTATCACATACTCAGCCCTGACCCTGCTCACACCTGACCCCTGGTCCTTGTTGTCATTTAGAAAAAGGTTTCTCTGTGTCTGTAGCTGGAGGCCATCCATTTTCTCTTCCCTGGGTGGGGGTGAAGGTGCAGAAACTCATTAGCACCTAGTAGGGTATGTCTGGAGCTAAGAAAGTAAGATAGACAGACCCCTCCTGTGTGCAGGCCCAGGGAATCTCAGTTTTTGATAGGGGTTAACAGCCAATAATGCTGGAATTTTTGAACCAGTTTAAGAAGCTAGAGGCCCCAAAACCACCAGAAAAGACCCAGTGACTGCATCGTGTCACAAGGGCCTCACAGGCCTACGAGTCTCTCTACGAGTTAGGGCTCTTGGGTCTCAGGGAAGACTGGCCTCTGAATGGAACTGTTTGGTCTCTTGACTCTGCTATCATTCCCTGTCTCACTGTGTCTTGAGACCCACTTAGCTCAGTGTGGCTGTTGAACACAGACAGACACCAAGTTCCCTTTGAGTCCAGTGTGGTGATTAAGAGTTTTTACTCTGGAGCCAGACTGCTTGGAACTCACAGCCCAAGGCTCCCTATCCCAGTTATGTGGTCTGAGGCAACTTACTGTACTGCTCTGTGCCTCAGTTTCCTCATCTTACATCTCACTAATGGAGGTGATAGCAGCCCTTGTCCCATCAGGTTGTTCTAAGGATGAGTTTTTCTATTAAATGCTTGGGGGCTGGCACATGGCTGGCCATTTGGGGTTATCATTTTGCCCGTTGGTGACAACTGGCTGACTCTGTGAAAATTCCACAGCACTCCAGGAAGCCTGTCTTCAGGCCCTGAGGGACCAGTACAGTTCCATGACAATTAATTGGTACCGAGTCTGTGCTGGCGACTCAGAAGTATAAAACCATGGGCTTGTTCACAGGGGGCTTACTGTTTACTAACACATGCTGAGTGGGTGATATGGGAGGAACTGGTGTGGCAAGCCCCGTGAGGCATTGGTGGATGTCTGTCACAAATAGCATTTATGAAGCACCTACTGTGTACTGGGACCTGTTCTAAGAACTTTGCACACATGTCATTTTATTCTTGCAAGATGATAACACATAACAGTTTTCATCCCCATCTTGCAGATAACTCTAAGGCTCAGAAAGAAAGCAGCATGCATAGAAATGCAACAGAGCCATAGGGTACTAAGAGTGATACCTGACTGAGGGGCCTGAGAGAGGCCATATATGAGCAAGGGTCTTGGAGGCCAAGTAGAATAGTTCTGCTCAGTGATCATTCTGTTTTTAAAGCAAGTAGGGTCCCAGTGTGGGGGAGCAGGCAAGGGACCACCCCCTTAAATACTCCCAGTCCATCTGTGAGCAAGTGTGAGTGTGTCCCATTACCTGGAGAGCTCTGTGACGAGTGTGTTCAGATGTGTGCCTGCACAGGTGTGCTGGTATAGGGGTTCTATTCCCAGATCTCAGGCCATAGACCCAGCAGAATGGGGTGGACAGGAGGTGCTACTGCAGGGGGTGGTGACAGATGCATGGTGAAGGAGACCTGTAGGCTGAGTTGTGGTGACCTGGAACTGGGGCACTTGCTATCTGTGGGGTTGGGAGGCTTCCCACTTAGTTCTCTGCCGGGGCCAGGAGCCTCCTCCTGAGCTGTGGCCCGAGGACCTGACAAGCTCTACCTTCAGACTGTGGGGAGAGGTTGGAGGCCTCCAGGCAGGTGCTGGGGGCCATAGGGAGCCTGCACCTCCTTGCACCTCCTGCCCCTGGCTTGCCTCCCTCACACAATTAGCTGCTCTTGTCTCTAATTGATTCCACTGGTACTCACAGGACAATTAGAATTTAAATTGCCTTTTACAAAGGTCACAAAAACATGATCAAAGAGGAATCTATTAGAGGGGCTAGGGTGGCCCCTCCTTTCCCACCTCCCAGAGCCATTGAGGGGGAGCATGTGACACTCGCATGGAGGTCTTATTGTCACCTCAAAGTCTTCCCCAAGGTTTCTGGGTCCCGCTTTGCGAAGGTTGGGGGAAGGGCAAATCTAGATACCCCTGCCTCATTTCTGCTTCTTCCACAACCTCCATAGCCAATTTGCCCCTTCCCCAGCCTGTACCCCAATATGTCATACCATCCCAACTATGCTTCCGTTAGCTGGCTTCTACCTCTGCCCTTAAGCAAGCTGTTTGCTCCTCCAAATCTCAGTGACCTCGTCTATGAAATGGGGCCAAAACATTTGCTTCCTAAAGGCAGGAGACTCCACCTGAAGAAAACTGGTGTCCCCCAGATGCTGGCACTCTGCTTCTCTGAACCCATGGTGGGTGCTCTTGCTCTAGCTCTCAGTCCTGACTGTCACCCACACTTGGCTGTGCTCCCCATCCTGCCCAGGGTTGAGATGGCCTATCCCACTGGGGCTCCAGGACATACTGTCCACCTGTCCCCTGGCTCCTCAGCAGCCAGCACAGGCCTGGCACATGGGGCCCACCTGACAGAGATCATCCTGACAGGTGTGACCAGCCTGCATGGGTATCAGGCCTGGGAGGACTATGGTCCTGCTCTGGGGTTGAGATGGAAGTTCTCCGATGGCCCTGCTGAATCGGGCTCTGGGTCTTGGGCTAAGTTGGAATTACTGGCTGGAGCTTAGGGTGGAGGCAGCTGCAGGGAGGCCTTGGCAGTGCCCGGGGCCTCTTAGGAGCCAGCCCAGTTGTGTTGGCCGCCTGGCTTGGCCCAGCTACCCGGGTTATGAGGGGAGGCCAGAAAGGGCTTGGCCTCCTAGGGGACTGGAGGCCCTGATGCCACCCAGCTGGCTCTGAGAGGTGATGTGGGCAGCAGTCACGGCCCCACCTACTTTCGGACCTCTGAGCTGGGACACCGGTTTCTAGAAAGCAGGAACAGTTTCCATCCTGCCAAACTGACTCCCAGAGGGAGGGAGGATGAGGCCTGTGTCCCCGCTCACCACCCCTGCTCCCACCCCCGGCCCTGGGGCCTCTGCAGGGAAGCGGCAGTGCCATCAACCTCAGCCAGAGTGAGGGCCCCTGAGCACCTGCCCCGGCTGATCACAGATCCTCCCAGCATCATCGTTTCACTATGAGAAAACAGTCTCAGAGAGGCTGAACGCTGCCCAAGTTCTCACAACTGACAGAGCTGGAATTTAAGCTCAGACTTCCCTGGTTCCAAAACAAGACTGTGTGATTCGCATAAGGGCTCCCATTACTGTGGGGCCCAAAGCCCATGTTAGGGACACCACCGGATGTCAGATGACTCCAGCTGAGACGGGTGCAGGGAGTCCAGCCGGAGACTGTGCGGCCTTTGGAGAAGGCAAGTGTCAGCATTCCCGCTCTCTCAGTGGCCCCCAAGGTCAGGACACATCATCATTCAGCTTTAGAAAAGGCACAGAGCCTCGGGCTTGGAGATTACCCAAGTAATTCAGCCTGTTAATCAGACTCAGAGAACTTCACTGGGATGCCGAAGGAGGCGCCCTGGGACCCCCGCCTGCAGCGCAGTCAATGAAGGCTCCGCTCCCTGACCTACGTGAGCTGGCCTGCCCACCATATTAAAGGGACGAAGCAGGGGGCAGTCCACTCAGAATCCTCAGAGCAGACGGGAGAGGGCTCCCCTGCATTCCAGACAGGCCTTGGCAGAATCATCCATGCCCTTGTCTTGGAGACCCTTGGTTTTGCCCTAAGAGGGGAAGGAACATGTCTAAGAGCAGAATGGGAAGTGGGGGTGCCCAGCATAAGATGGGCTGCTCTGATGGAAGCACCCTCGCAGGCAGGGTTGCAGGCTCAGCCCCTGGGTCTGGAAGGACGTGACTGGGTGGGGCTGGGCATTCAGCAGGTGTCTGTAGCATGCAACCGGCTCTCCAGGGCCATAAATCCCACAAGACCAGGAAAGCAAACCCACAAAGCTGTTGTGACAGCAGTGGTTAAATTAAGTGGCCGTCAGAGAGCCGGGCAGGGCTGATTTCTTGAAATGGGATTTATGGCCTCCCTGCCTCATTTACTGCCCAGCCAGCCAGGGCCCTCCCCAATATCAGCTGCCATTCTCAGCCAGGAGCTCCTACCACAGCGGGGAGCCAGCTAACCCACCTGGGCCACCAGGAATGCTGGTCCAGTAGGGCGGGGTCCTGGAGCCACACGGCTGCCTGCCTGGTCCTCAGAAGAGATGCCCAGTCAGCGGCGACAGAGATGGAGGCAGGGTGGCCACCTCACCTCAGTCACATGCCTGCGCATGTGCACACACACAGGTGCCAACATTTAGGTCATTACTAGGTGAGACGCTATGCTGAGAGTGTCTCATCTGCAGAGCCCACTGCCCAGAACATCGTCAGAGGTTTATTTGGAACAAACAGAACATCAGTGTTGACAGTAAATAAACGACACACAGAACATAAAACATGGGACCTGCAGGCCCCCAAAGTATCCTGTATCAGGCTGCTCCATGGACAGTGTGGACTTAGACCCCCCAGGCCCACAATATCTCAGCCAATAAGAGTCCAAAAGAGTGACACTTCCCAGGTGGCCCCTCCTCCTGGGCCCTCAACAGGTTTGTGGCCAAACCAGAGAGCAGGATCTGCCCCTACCTGGAGCTTATTCCTGGAACGCTCCTAAGTCACATTAATCCATGGGAAACAGTGAATTATGGTTGGCTAGTAACCAGTCCTCGAAGAATAAAGTCTTATTTAGTTAAAAGATGTCCTTGAGTAGAAAACATGGTGGCTCTGAGCACAGCTTGCTGTCTCAGCCACCTGCCCAGGCTGCAGCACTGGCTCCCAGTGCCTGGGACGTGCAGCAGTTTCTACGTCTTGGCGCTCTCAAGGTCCAGTTCTCAGGTAGAGTCTCTCCTGAGGTCAGGTTTGTCAGGAAGGCCTCAACCCTGTGTCTCTAGGCTGGAGCTCCAGCCACTTCTCTGCTCTGTCATCTGCACAGGCTCAAGGGCTGTGGTGTCATTTGTACCTTGTGCCTCCCATCTCTTACCCTTTGCTCGAACTGTCACCTCCTCCTAGAGGAATCCTGCCCCTCATCTTCTCCTTTTTCAGTCCTCTTCATCCTCCAATGTCAAGATCAGATGAAGTTACAGCTTATTATTTCTCAGGGGTGGCGGTGAATTCTGGCCCTCCATGCTGTTAGAGTTGGGGGCCTGGACTTTCCCCTCATTTGAAAGGAGGCTGATCTGGGAGGAATATAGGTAATAAGCCCATTTACTCTGTTGGATCCTCAATGGCCTCATTTGTAAAATGGGGAGAATAGCCCGGCCCATGCACCCACCCCACACTCTGCAGCTGTCCACTGTGGTCCTCGGGCCAAGAATAGAGGAGTCAGCATGGGGGAGGGGGCAGCCCCAGCAGAGCACATGTGGGGCGTGTGAAGATGTAACTCACAGGAGAGGGGCTGCTGAGTCAGGACCTGCTCAGCAACCTGGAGGAGCAGTGGACAAGACAGGGCTCTCGCTGCATTAGGGCCGTGAATGGTGAGGGGTACAAGGAGGTGTGAGCCCTGCAGCCTGTGCCTAGGAGTATGCACAGATCTTGTGATTCAATTAAACAAGTGACATGCAAATAAGAGCATGCACGTGTGTGTCTATGTGAGCTGGTGTGTATGTCTGTGCCTATATATGTGGTGTGTTTGTGTGTCTATGAGTACACACATGCATGCAACTTGTATGTACTTTGTGCATGTGTATGTAAGGAGTGTGCACATGTCTGTGTGAGATGCATGCCCTGGTACCTGTGAGCACAGGGGCGCTTTATCCGGCACCACTGGCCCAGGTAGGAGGCCAACAGAACTATATACACACACATACACACATACATGCACACAACACAGTGATAGATGCAGAAGCGGGTCTGGTGGGAGTCCTGGATGGGGCAGACTCAGCCCATGGGGAGTGGAAACACAGATCCCGAGCCTGCAGGGAGCCCCCTATACTGATCGAGGGGCTGGGCAGAGGTGGAGGTTCCTGGCCCAGGTCTGAACCCAGGGGCTCAGTGGGGTCAGTGGGGAGTGGGGAGCAGGGCTGGGCAGAGGCAGAGAAGGGAGATGGAGAAGGTTCAGAGAACAGACCAACAGCGTGTGAGCCGCAGGAGGGCCGGATGCTAGGGCAGGCGGGAGCAGGAGGGGGCTGTTGCTGGCTGGGCCTTCAGTTAAGCTGGACATCAAAGCCCAGAGTGTGTTCGGAGGAAGCCAGGCTTTCCCTCCCATGGAGAGACAGATGTCCCTTTGATGACAAGCAGAAAGGACGTTGTACAGCAAGGGCAGGGAGGAGGGCGGGGAAGATGGAGCCTCCTCCCCGTGGCCGCATCTCCTCCCCATGGCCACCCTGGGAATGAGCCACCATCACAAGTGTCATGTCTTCCATTTCTAATGGATGATGAAGTAGACCCATCATGGGGTCTTCATTTGCCCAGGGAGTGGGTCAGAGGTCCCAGCAGGGGCTGGTCACTTCTTGACACTTGAAGCCCAGTTACTGGTTGAGTGCAGGGTGGGCCAGTCCCTCAGGGTTGACAGCCGAGTACTGCGGGGATTAGAGGGGAGCAGATTCCCTGCCCAGTGGCACCCTCACACTTCCCGGCAGCCTCCTGGGTTAGATGTCTCACCTGCACCAATGTATATGCACACGTTTGGAAACTGCAAGAGCAGAGCTGTGCAGGCCCACCCTTCCAGCCCTCTCCTCCAGGCACACCTCCTCCCGACCCTGGGTGGGCTGAGTCCCACCTCTGCTCTGGGCTCAGTTTCTCCATCCTGTATATTTCCAGCATTTCTACATGGCCATAGAACTTACTCGTTCTTTGCAAGAATTAACAAAATGCACCCTTTCCTCTAGATGCTTTTCTATCATCTGTGAGAAAATTACAGATTACTCCTTTATGCTGAACTGGAGCTATGGACTGAACATTGTGTCTGCCCCTCCACTCCATGGCAAGTCCAACATGTTTCTCCACAAGGCTTCTTTGGTCACTGTGCCCTGGGGCTTCTGTAGCCTTTGGTGTGAAGCCTACAGCCCACTCTTGGTGACAACATTGGTGACCCTGAATGTCCTATCTAAGAGCCAGGTTTGAGGGTGTAAAGACACCTCCCAGGCAAGGGCTCAGCCTCCTCCACTCCACTGCTGCGCCCCAGAGAGAACACATTGTGGGGACCCAGCCCGGCCTCCACCAGTGCCTCAGGGACCCGGGGGTGCGGCTGCAGCTGGGTCACAAGTGGGAACCGGCAGGAAGGGCATCCTTCTGGCCAGGCCTCCTGCTGCAGACAAGGCTTGGTTAGTGGCTCCAGCTTCAGGAGCCAGAAAAATGATTCAGAAAGGTCCCTGGGGTAGGGACAGTCACTGAAAGCCACGAGGCTGCTTGGCCATCCTGATCCAGACTCTTCTGTGTGGAACTCAAGCTCCCCCAGCCACCGCCCTGCCAGCCGGCAGGGAGGGGCAGTCACCACAAATGGCTTATAACTTCCCGCTGCCCAGATTCTTCAGGTAATTTCTCAGAGTTCCTGGGGTGTCTCGCTTGAACCCCTGTCCTCTTACATTCTTCTCTTGACAACACAGCCTGCAAAGCCCCTGAGGGGATGCCTTCCAGCAACTTGACCCATATCCCCTGGGGTTGGACAAGGCCTGTGACCAGGCCCTGATCTTCTCTTGGCCCTCAGCTGTCCTTACTCCTACCTCCCTGCTCCCAAGGTACTGCTAGGTTGGTCTAGGGGGTCAACAGTTCCCTTAGCCCAGCTCTGCTGTGCTCAGGCACCTGCTTCTGGGACTCCAGCCTCTGTTCTTTCCAGGCTCTGCCTTGCAGCCTCTCCCCCATGCATCCAAGGCCACTCCCCAATCCTGACCACCTCCCCCGCTCCTCCTAGAAACAGACACTTGCAGACCACAGTGTCCACATCAGCTTACCGGTCCCCCAGCCCTCTGGCCCCCAGACACTCTGTTCCTTCTCTAGGGAAGGACCTGATGAGAAAACCCAGCCAGTCCCAGTGGACTTGGCTGGGACCCCTTAGGGAGGAAAGTGGAAAATGAAATGAAGGTGGGAGAGACATGAAAAAAATCCATTTCCAAGCTCTGTCTTTGATGGTGACATCCCAACGGCCACTGCTGACGTGGAAAAATAAAAGTCGCCGACTTATTTTTTTGTTCTCTCTTTCTAAATGATTTGACATTTTATTCCCCACCATCAAACTCTCTATTCTCTGCTAATGGCAGAATAATAAAAAATTATCCCTCATAGTGTGTGAGTGAGAGGCCAAGACTGCAGCCCAAGAGAGAAAGGAAGGAGAGGAAGAAAAAGGTTATTATAAATGTGTCAGCCTTGTTTATGGCCCTTTACCAGCGAGGGAGAGATTGGGAGGGAGAGACACTGTCAGCGCACACTTTAAAGCAGCCTGCCAGCTTGGTTGGGGAGTGTAAATAATTTTTATTTTCAGCTGCATTTAGATATTTTAAAATAGGTGGGGAGCCAGCGTGCCTGCTGGGGAGAAGCCGGGTGGGGGCGTCTGCCTTTCGGCCCCTTTGATGAGATTGCGCTTGGCAATTCGGGCTTAGAAAGGAGCGTGGAAATAGTGAGGCCAGTCTGGTGTCTGCCCACCTTCCCGGCTGGTGGCAGGCTGAAGCTCATCTAATGCAGCAGGACTCAGGAAGTGACTCAGACACCCTGTCTTGCCCACAGGTCATCGAGGGCACAGGCACCGAGGTCAGTGCCCCCTTCCCTCCTGGCACCACAAACTCCACGTCTGCATCCCAGACTTGAGATTGTGGAGCCTCAGACCCTGCAATTCCATTCACGCTGCCATTCACTGGCCAACACGTGCTGAGCGCCTACTATGTGCCAGGATCCTCAGGGTTCAAGGGCAGGGGGCATAGTGAGGGTCTCACCGAGCTGGTCCTTGTATGTCTCCTCCTGAGCATGGTCCTTCATGACCCGGAGCGGCAGCCCACTGCGTTCTGGGTTTCAGATGGGCCATTCTGAGGCAGTGTGACACAATGGTTAGAAACACGCTCCTGAGACTGCGGGGAAACGGCTCCCAAGGACGGAGACTCCATGTCTTCTTCCGCAAAGTGGGGATGATAGTGGTTCTAACTCATATGGCTACAAGAATTAAAATGAGATAATGAGCATAAAGGTCTGGCTGTCTGCTACACAAGGAACACACACTAAAAATGACACCACATCATTGGCTGGGTATCGAGCAAGGCCTAGTAAATCCCACCAGTAACCTGGAGCAGTAATGTTCCAGGGTGCCCGGCGCAGAGGCCAGGATCAAGGTGAGGCTGTAAGGAGCTGACCTCTGTCTTCTGTGTGCACAGGCGAACCAGGAGTTCTGGGAGAGGGGTCCCTGAAGCAGTGGTAAGATGGGGAGGGGTCTAGAAGGGGCCTGGCCTGGCAGGAAGGGGTGGCCAATGCTCAGACGGCCTGATGCCCTCCCCAGGCCAGGTCCCAAGCCAGCTCAGGCAGGAGACTTAGCAGTAATACCTTATGAGACTTATGTACAAGGTTTATTTTCAGTGTATTACCTGTCCTCTGTGTCTTGGAGCTTCTGGCTCTGCTGCCCACTGAATGTCACCTCTATCTGATGGATGAAGGGGACACATCAGCACACCCAAGGTGCCCTCCAGATTCTTTGTGCTGGGCAAGGCTGACCTGGGCCTGGGCAGGCAGCGGGTGGGTCCAGGCAGATTCAGAGAAGCAAACAAAGACAGAACAAAATTCCCAAGTCTGCAAATTCTGATCAAGAGAGCAAGCCCCTTGAGCCCTCCCAGTAAGTTCATCCTTCTGACTGGAAGGACAGGAGAAATCAGGTCAAAGGGTAACTGGATGCTTAGATCTGAGTAGGAGTTAAACTAGGGTGCTAAGTTTGGGCCGAACCAGACCTAGAGCTGTGCTGGGATCTGTGTAGGGTCTTTGGGCTGTGAGGAAGCCAGGAAACAAGGGAAAGAGGGAAGGAGGAGGGAGGGAGAGAAAGGGGCTCTGCATCTGCTTTCCTCCTTGTGTCATCCCTTCAACCAACTCTTCATTTCAGAACGCACTGCTTCCTGCTTGGAGCTTTGGCCCCCAGAGTCTGAGAAGGACAGATGCTTAAATAAACAAGGACAATCAACATGTAAAGGGGTGGTGCACAGTGATCTAAGAGAGGGGAGGGGAGGTAAGCATCAGAAAAGGTAAAATTTAAGTGGACTAAGAAGCAGACACAGGACCTTTCCCAGGAGAATAGGTGGGGAGGCCTCCTGTACAGGGGGACAGCATGAACAAAGGCCTGGAAGCACAGGGGAGGTACCGGGCACTACACAGGACCTATTCGTGTTCCTTGCACATCCTGAGGAGTTTGTTTTGAGTCGGTCCATCAATGTTACTTGAAACAAGAGTTCTTATGGTCTGATACATCTAGGAAATATTCAACTAAACAATGCAAATCATAAGGGTACAAGATCAATATACAAAAATCAATTTTGTTTCTATACATAGCAATAAAGAATGAAATTAAAATAATCTCTTTTACAATAGCATTAAAAAGAAAAATATGCTTAGTAATAAATTTAAACAAAGAGGAGCAAGATTTGTACACTGGAAACCACAGATATTTCTCAAAGAAATGAAAGAAGATGAAAATAAATAGAAAGACATCCCATATTCATAAATTAGAAAACTTAATATTGCTTAGGTTGCAATACTCCTTAAACTGGTGCACAGATTCAATGTAATTGCTACCAAAATCTCGGACGACTTTCTTCTACAGAAATTGACGGTGCTAAACTTTATATGAAAATGCAGGGGACTGCTGGTGGGAATGCAAAATGGTACAGCCTCTGTTAGGAAGACAGTGGGTAGTTTCTGACACAAAAAAACAAACATACTCTTTACCATGTGATCCAGCAATCACACTCCTTGGTATTTACCCAAACGAGTCAGAAATTTATACCCATAGAAAAACCTGCACACAGATGTTTATAGCAGCTTTGTTTATAATTACCCAAAGTCGGAAGCGACCAAGATGTCTTTCAGTAGGTGAATGGATAAATAAACTTGATACATCCAGACAATGGAATATTATTTAGTGATAAAAAGACATGAGCTAACAAACCATGAAAAGACATGGACAACTTAAATGCATTTTACTAAGTGAAAGAAGTCAATCTGAAAATGATACATGCTGTATCATTCCAACTATGTGACATTCTGTAAAAAGCGAAGTATGGAGACAATAAAAAAAGTCAGTGGTTGCCAGGGGTTGGGATGCGGGAAGGTTGAGTAGGCAAAGTACAGAGGATTTCTAGGGCCGTGAAAAGACTGTGTATGATACTATAATGGTAGATAAATATCATTATACATTTGCTCAAACCCACAGAATGTACACCACCAAGAGTGAACACCAATGCAAACTGTGGACTCTGGGTGATAACAATGTGTCGCTGTAGATTCATTGATTATAACACACATTATATCACTTGGTTGAGGATGTTAATCATGGGAGAGGCTGTGCATGGGCATGAGGTATGGTTATAAAGGAAACCTCTGAACCTTCTACTCAGTTTTTTTGGGAACTGAAATTGCTCTGAATAATAAAGTTTATTTTAAAATACAAGGGAGTGTGTGCCCTGGTGGCCTAGAGGTCTAGTACACCTCGAAACAGTCCCACATACATCCCAAGGTCCAAGGTTCAAGACCCAGGGCCAGGGTGAACAACAAATATGAACAACTAAATGAAAAAAAATAAATAAAGCTCATCCTCCTCCCCTCTCTTCCTTCCTTTCTTCCTGTTTGCCTACTCACCTTCATTCCTACCTGTACCTTTCCTCAAAAAAAAATACAAGTGATACAGAATAATCAAAATAATATAAAAAAGGAGCAAAGCTGACAGAGTCATACTTCCCAATTTTAAAAGTCACTATAAAGCTACAGTAAACAAGAGAGTGTGGTGCTGGCATAAGAACAGATCTATAGATCAATGAAAGAGAAACAAGAGTTCAAAAATAAATCCTCACATTTATGGTCAATTGGCTTTCAACAAGGGAGCCAAGTTAAGTCAATGGAGGGGAAGGATGGTCTTTTCAACAAGTGGTGCTGGGATAACTGGTACCTACGTGCAAAAGAATGAAGTTAGACCCCTTCCTCACACCATCCATAAAAGCTTACTCAATGTGGATCAGAGCTCTAAATGTAAGACTCAAGACTCAAAAAACAGGCAGCTGGCCCAGAGGTATAAGAATATGATTACTATCTAGTTAGACCCTCTGAGTCTTCTACAATAATGATTATTATTTTCTCCCTGGAATTTTGAAGTTGTCAAGAGTTACTAACAGATCCTGGAGTGAATCAGTAGAGATGGAAGAGTCTTCTTCTCTCCTTCAAATTATCTGCTTGGAAAGTTGGTATGAGTAAACATTGATACAACCTTTTAGAGGACTACTTTGCAGTTAATAACATTGTCCCCTCATAGATGCAAGAGTCTTAGTGCCCTAAATCCCGCTTTGCATCTGTGGAGACATCGGCTTGATGGAGCAGAGAGAAGTCGCTACAAGAGTATTCATCACAGAATTGTTTGTAACAACCTTTTAGTAGGCCAACTGCAAAATGTGTCCACCTCTCCAAACTTCCTGCATCCCTTTCTAATGCCACTTTGCAGCTCTTTCTATCATGAGGTGGAGCTGGCTTCTCCACCTGGACTGGCTTTCCAACTAAAGTTGGCCACTGGAATATACTGGAAGGTGATCACACGTCAGTTCCAAGTGCTGGCCTGCGAAGTCCTACCATGCTCTAACTTGCTCTCTTGGAAACCTGCTAGCCACGTTAGGACAAGATCAGGCTAGGTGCTGCAGAATAGACTGCATGGAAGAGAATGGAATCATCTGAGACAAGGCCATCCTACGCCAGCCAGCCCCCAGCCAGTCTCCAGCCGACTGCAGGTGCCTGAGTGAACCCTCTCAGCCCAGCCCAGCCCGTGGCTGCCCAGCTGACTTCCAACGCATGAGCAAAATGCAGGCTGGCTTTAAGCCACTAAGCTTTGGGGTTGCCAGATAGCCATTACTTATTGTTCTAAAGATCGGATACAGCCCCAAACTGGAGGCAACCCAGATGTCCATCGACGCTTGGGTTGGAGGTATAAGCAGTGGCATGGCCGCACAGTGGGACACCCTGTGGCTATTAAAAACTGAGGTCGATCCATATGTACTGCCCTGGAAGCTGTCCATGATACAATGGTGAGGGTAAAAAGCAACTGACCAATCAATATGTATGCCATGATCTCATTTCTGTTTGTTCTTTTTTAAAGTCTGTGTATAAAAATATAGAGATCAAATATACCCAGGACAAAGATGGCCATGGTACACAGCAAATCATTCTTTGGGGTTGCTTCTAGACATGGGGTAGTTTTATGCTTTTCTTTTTTTTTTTAATTTTTATTAAAGATTATTTGGAAGAAAAACAAAGTTGGTGTTTTTTCAGTGACTTAGTGTGTTGGAAGTGAGACCCAGCTGTTCACTCGGCCCCATCTGAGCCCAAGCCCACCCTCTTCCATAACAAAACCACACACCCCGAACTCCCCACACCATGCACCCCTCCATCACTCTGGTGTCATGCACATCCCTCATTGCTTTAGGGATATCGGAGCAGGAAGAACCTTTAGGGGCCAAGGCCTACCTCTTCACAGCACAGACAGGGAAGCTGAGGCTCAGAGAGGGAGGGACATGCTGGAGGCCTGTCGGTGAGGCTGAGATGCAGGTGTCTTGAGGACCTGTTCACCTCAAGGAGCCCAGAGCAACCCCCATGCCAAGCCCTAACCTCTGCTGAGTCCCACAGCCCTGTGGAGAGGGACCAGCTCTGTCCTTCTTGGAAGACAGAGGAGGAGCTGTGAGAGAGAGGAAAAGGGGCAGTGTGAAGAGGAGGACGGACTGGGTGGGGGTGGGCATCAGTGCCAGCCTCAGCCTAGAGCCTCCGGCAACAGCCAGATAATAAGCAAGAATAATAGAGGAAAGAGAGCGAAATGTCACACACGCTCTGGTACCATTAGCCACCAGAGAAGGGAAATATCACATAATTAGGCCAGGTCTTTGTTTGCCTTTGTGGAGGGGGAGGAAAAAGAGGGCCTGCTTGGGAAAGGGACTGTGTCCCCAAGGACAGGCCTGTTTACAGTGGGCAGGGAGAGGGGCAGTGAAGCAAGGGTTTCAGGGACCCCTGGGGCTCCCACTCCCCAGTCCCTGGGCCTGACATGACTCAGAGCAGATTGGGGGTGGGAGTGGGGACAGGGGAGGGTTAGGACTTGATCCACCTCAAAACTGAGACTTGGAGCCCAGAGGCCTCCTTGCTAAACGGCCTGCGCCATGGTTTGTTTATATTTCCCTCGTTATTACCCTAGTCACAGAAACACCCGGGTAATAGCTGTAAAATTACACACTCGCAGCTAATTCGGGTACGACTCTTGGCATCTCAGCCGCGTTTTAAGGAGAAATAAACAAGGTCTGAAATAAAAGTCGTCAGGAATACAAATCTGC
Organism: Solenodon paradoxus; assembly: GCA_004363575.1. Classification (NCBI taxonomy): domain Eukaryota; kingdom Metazoa; phylum Chordata; class Mammalia; order Eulipotyphla; family Solenodontidae; genus Solenodon; species Solenodon paradoxus. The sequence goes on from RJWH01000094.1 coordinate 1,602,018, forward strand.
AGCCACGAGGCTGACACCCTGCTCCCTACACAGCAGCAGGGGGGGCACCGCTCTCTCCAAGCTGCACACTCACACCCAGGCCCAGGGACCCAGGGAGTAGTCTTCTCCCTCCCCAGGGGGCCCCTGAGGGGCTCTTACCAGGACTCCCCCCAGTCAGGTTGGTGGGGTCATTGTTTTGCAGACCCAGGTTATTCCTGGAGCCATCCTCAGTGGGTGCCCACCTTCCTTCATCCTCAGCTAAGGGGGTTCTCATCACTGGCTCACACAGTCCATTCATTCATTCTACATGTTATCTGAGCACATACTTTCTGCAGGCACTGTCCCCAGTGGTGAGAAAATACAGACATGGGTTCTTTCTTGTTCGGTACAAGAGACAGACATTCAGCACCTAAGTGCATGGACACATGCAGAACACAAACCACCATAACAAGAGAGCTACAGGGAAAGAGCAGAGTGCAATGGGAAAGGAGAAAGAGGGTCTCCTTCAGACTGGGGGTTCAGGAAAGACTTCTGTTAGGGGCAAAGAAAGGCCGATTTAAGTGGAGGCCTGAAGAGCACGCGGGGAGCAGAGCAGTCGGGTGGAGGGGACAGCATGAGCGACGATCCTGAGGCAGCAAGGCCAGTGTGCTGGGTTCAGGCAGCTGCGGCAGTGCTGGGGGTCCACCTGAGGTCCCAGTGCCACAGGTAACCCTAGCGAGGTGGGGAAGTCTATAAGAGGGTAAGGAAGCAGGGATGACACTCCATTCCTGGATTCGAAACCTCTCCCTGCTTGACTGGGAAAGGCTGGCAGAGGGTCAGAGAGGAGGCTGCTGCAGTCACCCTGGTAAGAAATGGCATTGACTTGGGAAAGGACTCCGACAACGTGGACAGGGTGGAAAGGGTCGCTGAGAGCAATCCTGAAAGAGATGACTTGGATTTCTAGGGGGAGGGAGGCATCAAAGAGAGGAAGTGATGGAAGTACATTTCCTGGATGGGAGACGGTGGGATGTGCAGGTTGGGGACATGTTTCTAAACTGTCTAGAGATGACCCTTGGCCACAGGGATGGACGGGTTTTCTAGGAAGAGCACGAGAAACGAGAAAAGGTGTCTGGCATGCATGCTCTCACCTTGGACTCTGGGCGATCACATATGACTCCAGCAAGTCCCCACCACAATGAGTGGAGAGGCTCACGTGAGAAGGCAGCAGAGGGGCAGTCTGGTCACCTCAGAGGCAGCCCCACCTCTGATACTCCCTTGAGGTCTGCCTGGGTGGTCTCTAGGAGAGTGAGGATGGGGATGCCCCACATGGCACGTGACATCCCAGGGGAACCCCTGAAGCTCACCTTGCAGATAAGAAAGCTGCAGGTGGACAGCGGTGAGAGCAGGAGGAGGCAGAGGAAGAATCGGAGGGCCGGCCTGGATAGGGAGGACCGAGAATCAGAAGGCAGGCATTGGGCTGGAGCAGCAAGGGGTCTCATATCTCCATCAGGTAGACCCGGGACAAAGGAACAATTAGCACAGAGCAAAGACCTAAGGAGGACCTCTGACTCACACCAGTAGTGAAAGGGCTCGTGAGTATGTGAGCTGTGCTGAAGGAAAGGATGGTAGGCCTTCCCTTGCCCCTCCACCCCTCCCCTCTCCTCATGAGAAACCTGGGGACCCAGTACTGAACCCTGAGAGGAGAGGCAGAAGCCCTGGTCTCCAGGCTCCTTGTGATAGGGCTGATGAAGGTCCTACCTGACCATTTGGACCCCAGGTTCCCCTTAGCTGAACCCCAGCTTCCACTAGCTCCAAGCTCTACTGTGCCCAATGCGTGTTCACCTGCGTGTGGGGGAGGTTTCTACATGTACCTATTTTCCATGTTCCTGTGTGCACTCGAGTGTACACAAAACATACACAAATGCGCATCTATGGGCTTTGCATACTGCTTGGGCTTGCATGTGTGTGTGAGCACATGCATGTGTGTGCTCAGGTGAAGACCACGACGGCAGGGGTTGGGCTCAAAGCAGGAGTGGTGAGCAGCAGCTCAGGCTTCTTCCTCAGGGAATCTCCACAGGGAATCCCCACGGAACCCCTCTCCCAATCTAGGGCTCCTCAGACCTTTTGCTCTGTCCTGGAATTGCACCCAGTCTTGGAGTTGAGTCAAAGGTCTTCTTCAGATGGACTCCCAACTGCCTTGGAAGAGGTAAGCATACCCCTTGTCTTTGTCAGGCTAGTGGGTTATGCTGGACATAGATCTGAGGGTCCTAGACCTGCTAAGAGGAAACTGCTGTTGCTCTGAACAAATATCCACACTGGCAAAGGGAGAGAGGGAGCTGTGTGCTTCAGTCACACCTGGATGTGCCCTGGGGACCCTGGACAGAATCTGGTTGCAATTTCCTTACCTCTTGGCAGAGTTCGGGGAAGGAGAGGCTGCAGGCCAAGGGACCTCTTCAGAACCAAAGACCCCTGGGTAAAAGAGGTCTTACCATACATAGCTGAGTGACATTTGGCTTATGCATCATAAATTATCTAGTTCCACGTCAAGCTCTGCATGGACATGCCCTTTGAGGATGGATGACTCCCTTCTTATAGGGCCTCTGGACAGAGGCAGGGGACTGGGAAGGCTCTTGAGGGTCTGTCCAACCCAGATGCTTTGCTGTGTAATTGAGGCTGAAGTTAGCAACCGTGGCTACTGATGACCTGCACAGCATGGGTGGGGCACACAGGAAATCCAGAGTTGTCTTAGGACGGCACCCACTACAAATGTCCTGTGTGACCCTGCATTGCTCCACATCTGCAGGATTCCTACAGGCTCCCTTGGCAACTTTGCACTCGTCTGAGCGCTGTGCCTTGCAGAACTCGCTGGCCAGCTGGGAGACAGACGCTGTGAACTCTGACCAAGACTCTTAGAGAATCCGGTGTGGATGGCAGGCCTCCTGCACCCCAGCCAGGGGCCCCCAGGCTACTCCCATTTTCTCTAAACAGGACTAGGGAGACGGCGGCCCCAGGAGCAACCTCAATGTTGTATTTATTATGTTGAAAAAGGAATACATTCGCATATTTCAGCAAAAATCAAAATATACCAGGGTACAGAGGAGAAAATCTGCCCTGCTCCCTGCTCTGTAAACCCTGCCCAGATTCCCAAGCGGTCTTTCAGGGTTTCATTTGCTCTCAAAAGTAAATACAAGCGCGAACCCCTTCTGAACAGATGACTGACTGACTGGGGGCTCTCGCGGTGTGGAGGGCCAGCCTCCTGCCCCTGCCCTCCCTCAATTCCAGGGCTGCAGCCATCGCAGGATGAGAATCAATCGGACACTTTCAAATATTTATGAAACACTGATGGATTTTCTCAGCCAGGAGTTGTCGCTTTCATGGAATTTGGCTTTATTAGCCAGAAAGTCAATATTTTCTCTGGGCCACCGCTGAGATGCATGCGTTCCTGTCGTCCTATGGGCTTGCCTGCTCCTGCCGTGTCAGCTTTTTCCACTGGGATCTGGTAGCAAGGACACTGAGAGGCCACCCTCAGGGCAGGGGCAGGAGCTCGAGTGACAGAAGTTCTGGGTCGTAGGCAGCCCAGCCACCAACCCGAGCTTCAGTCACTCCATCTGGAAGATGAAAGCTCTGGCCAATCATCTTCATTGCCGCCTCCAGGTCAAGGGATTCCTCGAAGGCTCCCCATACTGGGGGGGGCCTCGAAAAGCATTGCTAGGTCTTCCCTTTGTCCTCTGCCCCCACCCCCAGTGAACTTAGGAGCAGGGCAAAGCTTGGATTTGGGCTCTTCTTACTTGTAGGGCAGCAAAACCCCATTATTCTGGGACGAGGCAGCACCCATGGAACTAAGGGAAGCAGGACCCCAGGGCCTCATCCCAGCTCTTCCCCGGCTCATGGCCTTGTTGCACTGGGTCTGGAGGGAGCCGCTGTTACAAAGCTGAGGGGATCTGAGCCTGATCAGGGAGAGAAACAGCCACAGAGCATGACTGATGGAAGTTGTGAAAACTGAGCTGACATGTCCAGGACCCTGAGGTCAGAACCGGGGCAGCAGAGAGAGCTAATGAGCTCAGCTGTGATGGAGTGAAGGAGGGGTTGGGGCTGGGACTGTGCAGGCGGGGCTGGGGGGCAACCAGAGCAGGGCCACCAAGCAGAGCCCACCTGGGGTGGTGAGGTGGAGGAATGCTGGTAGGGGTCCTCCTTAACCCTGTGGTCTTTGAAATGTGTGTGTATATTTAATTTTATGGTCTTAGGCTCTGAAAAATATTTAAACATATATTCAAGTAATATGAATACATGAATACATTTTCACCACAAAAATGTGAACAATATACAAGCATATCATGCACAATGTTTCCTTTCCCCACCGAGGATCTGCCACTGTTTACCATCATTAGCAGTATGACATGCAGCTTGCAGATTTTCCCTCTCCTATTATATTGACTTACACAATATCTACATGTGCACAGATAATAACATAAATAAAATCCTGCTCGATAAACCTTGTTCAGGAATTTACTTTTGTCCTCATAAGTTTGGGGAAGTTTTCCATGTTATTACATATAGGTCTGCCATATTCTTTAACTGCCTCCAGGTATTTCTTACAAAAGGTGGGCCTTCATTCTCTTAATAATTCTCCTATTACAGGTATTATGGTAGTCTCTGGATTTTTACCATTGAAAACAGTAATGTTGAGAACATTCTAGATGGTTCTACTATCTCAACCTGGCTCAGACTTCTCTGTCCCCAGGGTTCAGGGCCCACTGGGCCACAGGGAAGGGTCCAATTCACAGATCCCCGAGTAGGAGGGGCTGAAAGCGTGCCCCCTGCTGTGGGGGCTGCTTAATTTCAGTCCAAGGGCAGATGCATTGTAGGCACAGAGATGAGGTGGTGGGTTAGCAAGGTCGCCCTCATATCAAGCCATTCTCTCCCCCACCCTCTCCAGATCTTGCCTATGGCCACCCAGCTGAGGAACCTTGATGGCTCTGTGGGAGGAGGCTGAAGTGGTTGTCAATCAAAATGGTCGAACCTGGAGAATGACTGGGACTTGACATTTGTACACTTACCCATCTCAGCTAGGGCAAGGAGTTGGGAGTTCACTTTCTCTCAGTGCTTACTGTGGGCCAGGCACTGTACTAAGGTATTCAAACAGGACTTATGCCAGTCCTTTGTGGCTGCCCTGATTCTGTTTACAGACAGGACACAGAGGCTCAGGTGAGGTGACTTGTCCCAGGTCACAGCAATTATCCTGACTGCACAGCCCAGATCCTTCCATCATCCTAGCTATCTCCCTTTTGCCTGCTGACTGATGGAGTCAGGTCTGGAGTCCCACAGACCTTCTGCCATCCTGGGATTGTCAGCTGTGTAGTCAGTGGTGACAGACGGTCCAGAGGTCTCTCCTTAGAGGACCAGGTCACCTCTGAGCTGACACGGTTGCCTGAGCTCCTCTGCGGGAAACAGGTCCTAGGATCCGGACATTGAAGAGCCAGGTAGGACTCAGGTATACCTGGCCTGAGGCTGCAAGATTTGGGGTCAAAGGGTGAGCAGAGGGCCCTGATGGCTGGATATGAAAAACCAAGACTTTCCTGTTTGTCCCTTTGTCCAACTGTCTAGGGCAGAAAGAGGGCTTTATTCAGATTCTCCAAGGCATCTGCAATCCCCACAAAGGTTCCAACTCTGAGGACGAAGGCATACCCTTCAGAATGTGCCTACTTCAGGGACAGAAGGACTGGAGCCCTGGCTGGAACCCCGCCTCCACCCTGCCTCAGGGTCCCCATCTATGCTATCAGGGGCTGACCTGAGTGTCCCTAAGGGCCTTCCCAGCGCCTCTAGCAGGATTCTACCGGTCCCTGGGGAGAGCAAGGCCTTCTGGGAGGCCCAGGTAGGAGTCCAGTCTCCAGAGGACAGGCCTTGGAGAGGGGGGCACTGAGCTGAGTGGAAGGTGGTGCAAAGATACGTCTCTTCACCTGCAGTGGAACTTGGCAGGGAAGGCAGAGCCAGTGTGCAGAACTGGAGCTCCGCGTGTGGGCTATAGGAAACCATCCAGACTGGGGACCCCAGATTCCTCTGATGCCTCCCTCAGGCCAGGTGATACAGGTACCCAGCTCTGTGCTGGTCCACAACAGGGCACGGAAGAGGGTTCTTACCAGACTTGCTGAACAAACTCCAGGCCAAGCTACAGGGTTTAGATTCTGGAGATACAGGGATTCTGGAAAGAAGAGACCCAGAGGCCTGGATCCATCACGAATGGGGCCTGGCATAGCTTTCACATAGTCTGGATAGGCTTCCTGGAGGCAGAGGAGGGAGATTGCACTGAGCATGTCTCCTAAGCAGGTGCTCTGATGCCAGCGACACCTGGGTGGCCCTCTGGCCTCTTAATTTACTGGGTGTGCGACCATGAACAACTGACTTCACCTCTTTGCCCTACAGTCCCTTTGTGGACCTAATCATAGATTCTAATGCAGAAGGTGTTGTGAGGTCCAAAATGTTGACAGACATACCTCTGGGGCTCAGGCAACCCATGGACCATGGGCCCAGGTTTGGGACCTGAAACCAGGGTTTTTAAAAAAAATGCTGTCGATGGCTCTGGCACAAAGAATTGCTCACCAAAGATGAGTCATTTTTGTGGCATGTTGATCAATGTGATTAGAGAATGGGAAGACTATGGAAAGATGATGGAGGGGAGGGCAATCCAGGTGGCTGCCAGAGCGGGGCTAAGATTCCCAATATGAGAATATTCTTGCAGGGGGTCTCCCTCTCCAGAGACAAGTTGCCCAGCACAAGCTTACATACCACTGAGTATCTAGTGTCTGGACTCCAGTGCTCACACACTAGGGACCAAACTTGGCTAACTATTAGCCCAAGCTCTGTGTCTGACCACCCCCAGAGACCCAGAGTATGAAGAGAGGTCTCTAGGAGGGTTGGAAAAACATTTGGAGCCTGAGGAGGGGAGGAAGAAAGAGGATGGCTGCCTATTTTGTCCATGCAGAAGGCTAACTCTTCTGGGAGGTGACAAATGGATGAGTGGACCAGACTGTGTCAATCAACAGCTTCTCAAGGGAACAAGCAGGTCCCTTTCCTGGCATGGGTCTTTGCTTCCTCCTCTGTACAATGGGAAGGAGATGGCTGCAGTAGGTGACCAGAGGTGTAGCCATCAGTGGCTGTCTTTGAGCTAGCATTCCAGGGCAACCAGATGCAGAGAAGGGGTGGAAGGTCTGACCTAAGGGAAGGCCCCCAGTGGGAAGGGGACAGAAACCTGGGATGGAACAGATTCCATCCCTTCCTTCTTGCTGCCTGGTAGGTGACAGCTCCTCTACTCCCTGAATGAGGCTGAGGCTGAGGCTGACAGAAAAGAAGGCTCCAGAGCCAGGCTGTCAGCAAGTGCCCCTTCCACCTTTGCATGGCTAATTTGCATAAAATTTGCACAAATCTACATAATTTAGGAAGCAGCCGGTGCTCATCTTGGGCAGTCCAATTCACTGCGATTTTATGAGCTTTGAAGTAGCCCTTTTTCCCCCTACCCACCCCCACCCCCTGCTTTCCTTCTCTCCATGTCTGGCCTGTCAGATCCTACTCTGTCCACCTTTCCGGGCTTGGAGGGTGGGCCGGGCTTGCTTGGGTTCCCAGAGAGGGCACTTCTGCAGCTGCTGAGTGCAGTTGCCCATCAGCTTAACATTGGTCCTGTCCAAAGCCTCCAAGAGGCCTTCCCAAAGGAGCTTGGAAGACTCAGAGAAAGCTCTAGGTGATCCACAAATGAATCAGGCCAAAGTGACCAATCCTCTTTCCTGACAGGGCACACAGGTACAGTATGTGTCTGGGTTCCTGTAAAGCTTTGCAACTGACATTGGTGAGGCCGGATGGTGCCCTGGGTCTCAGGAGGAGAGAGCATGGACTATGATCAAACAGCTGTCCCCCAGGGTACTGACTCAATACTGTCAGCCTGTTAGATGTCCCTACTGTCAGTATGAATGGATGTCCTTATGACTGTGCCACAGGGCTCGTTCTTTGACCTTTCAACATTTTTATTCTTGGATTATTCTTTTGGGTACAAGTGACAATAACTCAACTGTAATTGTCTAAGCAAGAGAAAAAGAGAGAGGATGTATTGATCTATGTAACTGAGAAATTCGGGGTATGGACTTCAGGCACAGTTGGTTCAAATATTAACATGAGGACATTGTATCTCTACTCTGCTTTCCTTGTTGGCTTAAACTGGCTTATTCCCTATCAAGGCCTCTGGAAGCTCCAGGGTTTAACTCTTAGCTCCAAGTTTAGGAGAATCAGAACTTCTTCCTTACAGTCCAAGACTTCAGTCTTATTGGTTTAGCCTGAGTCATGTGCCCAAAGCCGAACAAATCAGTGTGATTAGAAAAATGTGGCTGTCTCATTGGCCAGGCCTCAGTCACATGGTCACCAGGGCAGGGGAAGAGTCAGCCTCAGTGAAAGGATTGCAGGTGGGAAGGGGGAGCTCCCTTGGGAGAAATCAGGGAACCTTTCTTGTAAGACCAGGACTTGGAGAAGGCAGGGCAGGTAGTTTTCCATGAATGAATAGGTGGATGCCAAGTGAGATTGGGAAAGAGTGGTTTATGAGGACAAAAGGGGTGGCTGGTAATATAAACCTCCTTCTGTCTGTAGCTAAGACAGGACTCGGGTGGGATGTGAACCCTGAGCCACAGGGACCCTGGCACCTGGTAGAGAAGCCATATGACACCAGTGATTGCAGGGGTCTGAGTCACCTGGTCTCTGAAAAGCAGACAACAAGCGCATTGGCCATCTGGATGAGGAACTAATTTACTCTGGTGGAGGGTAGGCAGGCAAGACTACCAAGAGAATTTGAGCACACCCTGGTCCTTTAAAGCTGGGGAGGCTGAGAGGAAGAGTCATCAGACAGGAGAAACTCCATTTTAACACAATCCCTAATCACCACCCACCCTCTATCCCATCTGGAGATCAGAACAGCTGAGTCTGCCCTCCCACCTCAGGCAAGTCAGCTCTTTCCCTGCTCATGCCTCCTCACTGCCCCATCTGGTGGAGGCTGACCTCAGATCTGAGCCTCCCAGCCCTACCCATGCTCCATACACCTGACCAGTGCAGTGGGGCGGGTCCTGCCAGCCTTGCCAGTAGTCCACCTCAGGGGGTCCTGACCCTGAGAAGAGCCCACACTTGCCATGAGGAGTCAGGCCCTGGGCTCAGCACCTTGACACACATAATTCTCAACAGTCCACAGAAAGATGATGATCAGCATCGGCTCCCTCCCATGTTACTAACCAGGACCCCCAGAGCCAAGGAGGTGAAGCCGCTTGCTGGGTGGCACCACCATCTGCAGCAGTGGGAGCAGGACCCCAAAGACCTTGGGCTTTTTATATTTCACCTGTCCCTCTCTGTGCCTCATGATACCATCTGGACGCTGACAGAATAGCACCTGTGTCTACACTGCCAGAGGTATGGGAGGGTCTCATAGATTTTAAAAGGCAGGATTTGAGCCAAAGCCCTGTCCACATTGCAGGGGAGCAGAAAAACCAGGAGGCTGCAGGCCCAAAAGACCTGGATGAATGGGATGTGGCGGGGCGGGGAGAGTCAGCTGTGTCTGCTGCTGCAAAGAGGAGGAGGAAGAAAAGAAACAGGAGCATGGGCTTCAGGAAGTGGAGACTGGGGCCTTAGTTGCGCAATGAAGGTAGGTAGAGGGTGGTTGCCAGGCTTGAGGGAGACTCTCATGTCAACTGCAGGGGGAATTGCAGCTGGACGGGGAGGAAGGAAGATGGAGGGTATGAACATAGCTAAGGGAGGGCTTTCTCCTGTAAGGCAGTGGGGCAACCTTGGGTCAGAGCAGGACCCCCTGGAGGACAAAGGCCCTCCATTTCTGTCTGTGTCTGTCCCCGCCTCAAGTTTCCTAGGCATGGATGGACAGATTCCCATAGAAACAGCCAGTACTCCCTTGCGTGTGTGCCCATGGCAGCTGCCCAGAGCAAGAGAGAGGGCGACGCAGCAGGGCCTCCGGGCCTGCTGCAAGCTGTGCCTCCCCCACCATGCCACACAGCCAGAGCCACATGAGCTCATTTGAGCTGCACGGGGCTCCCTGGGAAGCCACTAATCCCATCTCACGCCTCCTGTCTCCTGGGGGGCAGCTTCCGGAGGATCAGCGCAGCCCACACAAAGACATTTGGGGCGCTTCCCAACTTCACCGACAGTTTCTGATTCCAGTCTCTGAGCGACTGTGTGAATTTCCTTCCAAGTCCTCAGCTCCCAGATGCCAGCTTGCTGAGCCAACTGGTGGTTACCCAGCAACCAGACAAATATTTGGGACAGACAGGCCGGTCTGCACCCCGATCCTGGGTTTAGTGAGACCCTAGAAGGCATGCAACCCCATGGGTTTTGCCTATTTTTGAAAATATCTGGGCACTTAGTAAAAATAACTCCACTTGGCAAACTCTTTTCCACTGACCATTTCTCTCAGGTTTTCTGTTTGGGAACTGAGAGGATAACAGGGGAACTGGGGGTGAAGAAGTCTAGGTTTAAACCTTTAGTGGGTGGGAATGAGTGGATTCCTCCCCTCAGATTTGCTTCGCCCCCTCAGGGTCCCCATCTCAGTCCCTGGCCTGCAGGAAGCCACCTGGCTCCTCCGTCCCCCACCCCAACCCTGCCCCAGCCAGCTAGTCCCTAGGCCTTGCGTGCTGTGCTCCCACTCTCACTTCACTGCTGCACCCCTTGACCTTCCTGCATGCCTCCTTGGTCATCCTGGCCCCTCCAATTCAACCTCCACACTGGAGCCAGGAAGCCTGCTTAGAACACTCCAGGCTTTCCCACCTTTCCCCTCCACCACACAGGCCCTGCCTGGCTCCCCTGCCTCCTCTCTCTGCCTCCCCTGCAAACCCCTCACCTAGTTTCTTTCCATGTCTCAGCCACTCTCCAGGCTGCTGGGGCACTACCCCAGGAACCACCCCCACCCAGCACTCCCAGTGTGTTCTGGTTACTCCTGGTGCCTTCTCCAGCGTGTCTAGGGTAGGCTACCCCAGAATTCCTGGCCTGCACCTATCATGTACCCCAGGTGGTAAGTTTTTCTTTATTGGGGTGTCCCCCAGTTCCTCCTAGGTCCTGTCTACACTGCAGGCGGAGCACCCTGGGGCACCCTCACTACCAGCTGATCTATCGCACAGTCCAGCGCCTTGCCAGTTACAGAACTGACCCTCCTCAGGTGCACACATCCCTACCGGGCTTCAGGGCTGGCAAGTAGAGCCCGGGGGGGGGGGGGGGGGGGGGGGGGGGGGGGGGGGGGGGGGGGGGGGGGGGGGGGGGGGGCACTTCTTTCCACTTCCTCCTGCAGAGGAAGTGGGTGAGTTAAGGTGGAGCGACGACGTTCCTCTCCCAACCTTCTGTCTCTGTGCTTTTGTGCTGCTTCTTGGAAACAGGTGCTTTTTGCTGTGTCTGCTGCAATGGGACTCCCACCTAGGTGGGGCTCCCTGCCTGATATCTGGCCAGGGTCTGTCTGTTACTCTGTCTGTCTTTGTAGATGCCTGGACTTGATTTCATTCCTGTTCTTATTGAGATTGTCCAAACAAAAGCAACGATTGGGATTTACAGATGGGGGAGTCCAGGATCTGGAGGGGACTGGGAATGTGAGGCAGGAGGGGTGGCTGGGACCCAAGGCAAGGAGAGGCAGACCCTTCTGCCCAGCCCCTTCTGCCCAGGTACCATCCTGAGGCCAAGGGGGGGTGCGCCACTTACCACGCTCCCCTGCCTTGGGGAGTTTCCTAGAAAAGTCAATGGCTCTGGCATGTCTCTCTTGTGGGGAGCAGCTACCTGGCTCACTGAGGCAGAAAAAGGGATGACAAACTCCTACTAGAAGGATAATCCTAAATGGTTCCCGTCTCACTGTGGCTTCCTTAATGCTGGGACCCCATCCCCATCCCCTCTCTGACCTTGCAT
>RJWH01000095.1:0-68388 GCA_004363575.1 Solenodon paradoxus
CTAAAGAAGTCTTGTGCCCACACTTAAAATTACATTAATGTTCTGTTTTCATCTAGTCATCATCCAATTTTAAATTACAGATTATTTGTCCCTCTCTAGTTTTTTGAGTCTTAGATTTTTCTTTTTTTTCTTATTTCTCTCTCTCTCTCTCTCTCTCTCTCTCTCTCTCTCTCTCTCTCTCTCTCTCTCTCTCTCTCTCGTTCCTTTTGAAAAGCCTCACACCTCTCTGCCTTTCATTCAGTCTAGTGAGTTCTTATAATCTCTCACCAGTATTGAAATACATTTTGGTCTTTAAAACTGCTGAATTCAATTAACTCTGAATTTGCATGTCAACAGACTTATGACTGGTCAAAATCTGAGGTAGGTCTCTTATTAATAAAAACTAATAATAATTTACTTGGTGAGAAATCATTTTTCACACATAGTTATTTTTTAATTAATTGTTTTATCATGGTAACTTTGATTTTACACATTGACATAAGCTCATATACATATGTTCCCCATCTGCACAGGCTCCCCATTCCTCAGATACATGTCAACACCACCTGCCCTCCACCAAATCACCAAGTGCTCTTCACCACTTCCCAGTGGGCTCCGCCAACAGTTGTCTTCTCCCACCCGCCTCCTATTCCCAATTGGTAACCTCAGTTCTGTTGCAAGTGTCCAAGGGTCGGTTTTGTTTCACCGATACCTTTGTTTTGTCTATTTCCATTTTACACCTGAGTATGAGCATCTGGTATCTATCTTATTTTGACTTACTTCACTTGTTATAATCTCCTCTAGACTCATCCCTGTTGATACAAATGACAGGATTTCATCTCTTTTAAGAGCCGTGTAATATTTCATTGTGTATATATACCACATCTTCTTTATCCATTCATCTGACATTGGGCACTGAGTTTCCAGTTCTTAGCTATTGTGAATAGGACTGTAATAAATGCTAGTGCACAAATCTCTGTGAATTAACATTTTTGTATCTTTTGTACAAACACCCAGATCTCTACATATAATTTTTAACTGTTATGGGAAGGAATTGCTTCTGTTACTTTCCTTCTTGGATTGTTCAATAGATTAATGTTACATTGATATGACTAAGAAAAAAGATATATAAATATCTGGTAGAATTCTTAAAATGTTTTTTGAATGATAAGAATATTTGTCATTTGTGGTCTTAGGTACTATCTTCCAGTGTATCTGAGATCACACAGAGAAAAGCCACTGCTTTTTAATAAATGAACTAATTAACTGAAAATGAATAATTTATCCTATATTATAAGGCAGTGTGCGACAAATGTGCAACTCAAACACCTAATTTAGGACCTCCTAGAGTACTCCTTGAAATACAAATTCTAGGAGCCCATTGTAGATTTATTGCAGTAAAGTATCTGGGTGGAGACCCTAAAAATTAAGTGATTCTTACGTGCAAAAGACTATTATAAAAAAAACATTTTTAATTTACTTAAGCATAGAATTTTAATTAATATATAAATAATCATGTAAAATAAATGGCTTCAGCTGTATATATTTCATGTTTCTAAATTATAATTTACTATATATTTTTCTATGGAGTATAAGTAACCATTTTAAGTACCGTAGCTTCTAAATGGTGTATTTTTCTTATAAATTGAGTGCAATATGATTTTTAGTGTTTTTGAAGAGGAAATGTTATGAATATAGCTACTAAGTGAACTACTGTCTGAATGTCTACTACACAAATTAATCATTTGTTAAGCAAATTGCATAGCGCCCCACACATGGTAGATGTTCAACAAACTTTCCCTTACCTTTTTTTAAATAGGGCAAAAACACTATCCTGTTGTTATTTGAAATTGTAAAGTTCAGCTTTTGGAAGTAAACCTTCCCTTTCATATGTTTATTATTCATTTCTTGCTCTTCTTTTTATTATTCAAATGTTATTGAAGTAACATTGCACTGTCATAACATTATATAGACTTAAGGTGTCCATCATTATAAATCAGCAATTGTATATACTACAATCAAGTTCACCAGTAACAATTCAGTTCTTAAGATTAACTAGAATGACAGCTGATTTATTTGAAGACCTATAAAGTATACTAAAGGAGTGCTCAGCATGCAAAATACCAAAGTCATTTATATCCTGTGAGGATTATGAAGGGGAGGTCTTTTGAAGAATAATCTCATAGGCTCTTTGGCAAAAATCTGGTAAATGTCCTGTGTATTCTAACTAGGCTTACATGAGCCAGACATTACACACCCTAGGAATTAAATTTTGTGGATTAATTTAAAGTGCTTTTATTATCAAGTCACTTTTTTGGTAGGAGAGATGATAATCTTTATAGAAACTCTTTTGCCACTCTTGCATAAATCTTTTTACAATTTAAATCACAACATCCTGTCTTTCAAGGATTTTCATGCTGTTCTCCAAAATTTCATATTTCATTCCTCATTTGTCAAATAAGGCATTGATCTATGATTTAATAGATTTATATATAAATATATTTGTCATCTTTTTCTCTTGAACTTTATAATGCAGTAAAGTTCACAAGTTTTTAGTCTTCAATTCAATGATATTTTAAAATATAGTCATCTAGATATCAAGTTATAGAATATTTTTAGTATCCCAAAAGCATGCCTTATACCATTTTCTAGTTAGAGTCCTAACAAAGGTAATCTAATCTGAATTCTATCAACATAGAGTAGCTTGACCTTCTCATTATATACATGCATATGTACATATTAATTATGTAGATTTTTCTGATTTATTTTTGCTTAATTTAATTTATGTCTGTGATGTTCATATATATTTGCTGTATCAATTGTAACTTGTTCTTTCTTTACTTTATGCTATTCTATCATACAAATTTACTATAATTCATTTCCTTGATCTATCTTTCAATTTTAACTATTATAAATAGCTATGAACATATTTGTACTTGTAATATGGTAGATGGACATATGTGATTATTTCTACTCAGTTTTCACATAGGAGTAGAATTGCCATGTCATAGAGTATAATTATATTCAACCTTAGTTGGTAGTGCTAAATGGTTTACAAAGTAGTATATCAATATACACCTTACTTCAATGTATAGAGTCTAGTAGATCTAAAACCTATCCTGTGCTTAATATTGCCAATTTTCATTCTCTAATTTTAGCCATTTTAATAGATATGTGTTCTTTGGCTATCATTTATTTCTTTTCATATTTAATATTCTTGAGAACCTTTAATATATATTCATAAATTTACAGCATATATATTATAATCATATTTTGTGAAGTGCATTTTTAAGGATATTTTTTAAATGAATGTTTTTCTTATTGTTATGAGTAATTATGTATTCTGGATATGAATACTTTATCAGATATATATTGTCAAATATTTTCTCTCTGTGGTTCAATGTTTTTAAGTAATGTTTATAGTTTTCAGTGTAGAGTTCTCGCACATCTTAATTGGATTTTTCCTAAGAAATAGATTTTTTATAATCTTTTGAATGATTTTTTTCTTATTTTTGTTGATACATTTTACTTCTCATTGAATAAATTGCAATGAGTAAGCAAACTCACGAATAGAAGATAAAAATAGGTGAATACCGAATGTGTTTTATACAAATATATCAACTATAACATATTATATTATGTGTATGATTTTGTGTATAAGATCATGTATTAATTATACCCCTAATCTTGTCTAAATTGTGTCCAGTTTTACTTTCCTATTATCACTCTAGTTCTGTTATAAACTTCAGTAACAGTGAGCTGTTATGCTTTCTTTTCCCATTCTCAACCTCATTTTCTCCAGACTCAAATTCCTCACCTACTGATGTGTTCACTAGTGTAGTTTAGCAAACATATATCGATCTCTTAATGTATTTCAGACTCATTGTACTATTCTTTAACACAATTTCCTATCTTTAAAAAATGAACTTAATCATTAATTGTCAAAATTTTTCCAATTATGAAAGTGTTCTGTGATCAAGAGTGTTGATTTATGCCCCTCTCTCTATAGTTTCATGCAGTCAATATAATGAAAAGTTTCAAAGCATATAGGATAAAGGGGCACTAATTCTCACATACCATAACCCTCCATTAGAAAAAAATATTATATAATACATAACTAACTCTCAACTCTGTTGCTATATGCTGTCATGTGCTTGGTGAGTTTTATCATCCATAATAATTTTTTGTTCTACCAAGAACTTACTCCGATGCCCATGAACAAGAGACAAAACAGCACATGAAATTACCCTTGAATGCTTTTTGTTCTTTCTGAAGTTCTGGACTTACAAACTTAAGTTGAAATTCCTCTGGAACTGCTAAATATATTGTTTAGAATCAGATGAGGTGCTCCTGGGACCAAGAATGACTTTGCACATTTTCTTTAAAGTTATTCCTAGATATTGTTTTGTACAGGTAGACGACATTCTAGGCTGATTAAATAAGTCATCTGGCAAAAATAAGTAGATGGCGCAATGAAAAATAAATGAGCATTTCTAGAAAAATAATAAATCTAGACTATATCAAGAGTTATATAGTTCACCAAGTGAAATGCTTGACTAATGACAAAAACCTTAGATTTAATAAAGAAAGGAAGTTTGCATTATTGTTGCACTGCTAAAAGCTCTTCAAGTAAAATTTAAAGAAGATAATTTAATTGACTAGTCATATCTGTAGAAGACAGAAAATAGAGAAAGAAGAGATTCAATTAAATGTATGGAATCTGAAATACAAAATCATATGCAGAAAGGCAGATAGAATGGCAAATTTAAGAATATTATGTAGCAAGAATGACCAGATTTAGCAATGACCTGATCAGGAAAGAAACTAAAAATGACTTTAGGTTTTGATTTCCTGGAAAGGAGGTTCAAGAGGATTGTTTAGAGTATATTGAGTTAATACTTGGAGAAAAATTATAGTAAGAAGATATTGAACAGAAATGTAGAAATGTCCTGTAACTTGGGATATATAACTTCATGATAAAAAAATGTACTAACATTCTATGACTGAATGATTTGTTCAAGGAAATATGTATAAAAGGCAAAAGGTCTTTGGGTGATTCTCAGCTAGGTGGTGAGAAACACAGCATGCGCAAAGGACCAGAGGCATACGGAAAAGTAAGAGTTGAATGGAATAAATGTGGATTTGAAAGACTACTTCAGTGGGGAGATTGTTTGATGACTGACTTTATTTAAGACAGCAAAATTGCCTAATAACAGAGTAAAAGTAGAAATGTGGTATTCTAGAGAGAAAATAAATCCTGCTTTGACTCAGGTTAGTTCTGTAAAGAAGCAGCTTTATTGATTGAAGCCCTGAATGATGAGGGATAGGGAGGGCTTTCTAAGGTTGAGGAGAGAAAGCTATTAAATTGCAGATCTGGCTGAGATAAAATGTCCTTCCATCTGTTTGTCTAAATGAATGATTGGATTAGTTTCAAGGAATGTATAAAACATTACTTAAGAGCACATGGCACATAATATGTGCTCAATAAATACTTACTAGGTAAATGAGTGCTCTCTCATCCTGCATTGTACTCATTATATGGTTTTTGGTAGATATTTAGAATACTAAAAGGATATTACTAGTGATCTTAGTGAAATAGAAATGTGAAAATGTAAACAAGAGGCCACATTAGAAGTAGTTCCTGAGGGAGGCAAGAGAGCAAAATTATTAGGCAAACTCTACCAGAGTATAGAATCACAGAAGCAGAATTATAGAGCAGGGAGGGATCCTTCAGGTCATTAAAGAGCCCAACCCTCTTATTACACGGCTGTGGATCTGAGGCCCAGTTTGGTTAAATGATTTACCATCTATATATGTCAAGGTTCAGTGCCAGGAAATTGAAACCACACTAACCATTTTAAGTATGAAAGTATTTAATATAAAGAATTAAGTGTAGGTTAAATTGTTGGAAGGTTTGGAGAAGTTGCCTCTAGGCTTGGGCTCCGGACTAGTTCCCAGAACGAAAGAGCAGGTTGGCCCACACGAGCAGCCGCTGTCGCTGGCCAAGTCAGGAGAGGGGAGAATGAGGGAGCCGGCCAGCACACATTGACTCCAAGACTTTGCTACCAAAGATGTTTTCTAAGGAAAACAATCTGCCTCTAAAACCCCCACATTTCCATTTCAGCATCCACACACATCATGACTAGACCTAGGGTACTGCTACAGAAAACCTCCCTTTCCAGTGTCCTCCCAATCACATTTATCACTTCTCAATACAAATCACACATGAGTGCAACTTTTTTTCTGAACTAAATTTTCAGCTGGAATCCCAGCTGCAAGCACATTGGAGCACGTAGTTCCAGCTTTTATAGTAGCACATAACACAAGGATATTGGAATGAATGTCGATTGTCGAATAACCATGTTCAGTAACACTTCAGCTTCCACATCTACTAAGGAAAAAACATTATGCAACCAGAACATGGAAGCCCTGCTATTGCCTTTTACTACTGAACATGAAGAAAAAAAAGAGGATTTCTATGTCTATATATGTGTGTGTGTATATTTGTATATTTGTATATACATGTGTATACATATATACACACATACAGTCAGCCTTGCCTTCTAGAAATCACATTCTGAAGTCAATGTAAGTAGACTGACCACATAGTTTATTATTCAAATTAGACACAATTGAGAGTGAAGGAAAACATCACTCCTATTTATGCTAGGGTAATAGGCATAACACAAAACAACCCCAGACTAACAAGCTCTAAGTCTGATCTTGTTTAAATTTCCCTAGTGATTACCTCTCTAAATGAGAATTCACGTTTTATTCCATCCTCTTTGAAGTTCTGGGCTCCCAATATGACAGTACTTTTCAAGTGTATTTCAGGTCATTTGCACAATATTGTGTCCATTTTTGGTTAACCCTCCTGTCTGTTGATCCACATGTTTAACTTGGGGGAAACTTTAAATGTCCAGCTCATATGTGCCTTCCTCTGTTGAAATAGTCTCCTTACTTTTAGGTAGAATTTATTGGTTCTTCAATTGCTTGCTTACCTTGTATGAGAATGTCTATTTTTATGTATTTCTCATCTATGTAGCTGTGACCTCCTTAATGACAGGAACTTACACACCTTCTATTCCTAGAAGTTAAGAGTCTGTGCTGAAAAGTGATGAATAAATATTTGAAAATAGATGAATGAAGGGAAGTAAGGAGGAGAGAAAGGAAAAATATAAGAGGGAGCGAGAGGAGTAAGGAATGGAAAATAAAGTGAGGAAAGAAAGGGAAAAAAAAAGAGGAAATGCACCGTTTTTAGTAATTCTAACACTTTTTTGAGAGAATTCCCGCTGTATAATCTATCGCATCTTTAAAACTGCTGAATGAGTTGAGGTGAAATCAACTTATTGCACTTAGAAATAGACTTGCTACATTTATAGACTGACCATATTTCCTTGAGATAAAAAAGAAAGGACACTGGAATGACAAAAAGAGGACAGAGTTTTGCACTGGCAACTAAGGGGAAGGGATAAAGTAGAAGCAATCGAAGCAGGAGCAAAGCAGCAATGCCAATTGGCAATCATGTAGTAACGACTTGTGGTCCAGCAGGATTCCTACAATCAGGGCCGGTGCCGATTTTGGAACCTTAGATGAACATTAAATGAAAATCAAATTTGGTGGTCCTTTAAGCCCTGCTTTAAATGTTCTACCGAAAACATGTGCCACTTTAACAATCCCAGTGCCAGAAATGCTCAGTGACCCCTGCGGCGCCAGAGATAACCTCCATAGTACTTACCTGCAGTGCAACTATGTTTCAGTGTTCTGCTCCCTTTGAAGAAATAGACAGGAATGCAATTGGGGAAGGGAGTCTCTTCCAGAAGCTCCTATTTCTTCATGGGAGCAGGAACAGCAGTAGGGGTCCAGACCTGCCACAGTGAGCTGGCAAGGGTCATCTTTAATGTGGAGGAAAAGAGACAGCTACATTTGGGCCCCTTCAATTGACTGGGCCCATGGTAACTCAACTGCCCCTTTTGCCCTGCATTAAAGATGACCCTGGTTTATTGACAATAGAAAAGTGATGTTTATACTAAAATGATGGGATGGTCAGGAAATATGAAAAAAATGGTACCATCCCATTCAGGGCAGTAAGTATGACCAGCTTCTATATGAAGTTTGGGTTTCCATTCTGATATCTGAAGAAAATTCAATGTTAACTTGGATGACAGTGATTGGTTAAATGTTTTTACTATATATATATGTATATATATATATACATACATATATATATATGTATATATATATATCAACCTGTCAAATATTTCAATCTTTAATTTGAATTCAACATATCAGTTTTTAAGATTCTTGCACTAAATGTGAAAATATCTTTAAAAATTAGAATAAGTTTATAAATAATACAATCCAGTGTACCATCAACCATTATTTTATTTAAGTTATCACAGAATGATTCCTTTTTCTGAGTGAGCAGTTTCATCCTGCATCTTGTTGTGCTTGTTGACTTTAGGGGATGTTAACTTTAGGGACCCCAAATGAACCCTGATTTATAGAATGTGTGTCTTACCTTTACTTCTGTTCCATGACTTCCTGAAGGCCACCTCCAGTTTCCTATCATCTAAATATGATTTTTTTAACCTAGTTCCCAATTCTCTGAAAAAAAATTCAGTGCAAAACATTTTCAGTGAATATTTCAAACATCATGTTCTTTGGACTGTAAGGCAATACCTATGTTTGCTAAAGTTATAATTTTTGAACTCTCCATGTTTATGTAAAGTAACATCTTTTTTTCCTACTCTTGGAAAACAGTTTTTTTTTTGTAAACATATTTAGTTCATTTTGGCTCAGCCAGCTTTTAATGAACAAAGAAATTCATATTATTTTATGAGAAAGATGAATAGAATTTTTTTGATACTTACTAAATGCCGCTCAGCTTTAAAAATGCCTCGCTTCCACACGATACCAGATGTTGCAAGGACATATTCAAAAACATTTATGTCTCGTAAAACTATGATTATTTTTTTAATTAAAAGATAGTGTACCCTGGTCACCTAGAGGGTAAGTCCACTGCCTCTGACTGACACAGTCCACATACATCCCAGGGCCTCAGATTCAGGACCTGGGGCCAGGGGCAACAGCAAAGATAAATAAAACAAGTAAAATGCTTATTCCTCCTCCCTCTTGCTGCCTATCTGCCTCCTCACCTTCATTCCTGCCAGTAGCTTTACTTTAAAAAAACAAAAACAAAAAGAGAGTGTTGTCAGGGTTTTATAAAAAAACATTTCACTACCTCCTAACTTCCAAGTCTAAGTAAATGTGTACTGTATGTCATTTAGAGAAAACTGAATAGCTACAGAAAATTCTGTAGAACAGAGTAACAGATTTATAATCAGCCTTTAAAGCTGAGTTTCTAAACTACCATATGTTTGTAGCAAAAACAAACTAAGTGAGCTTCTGCTCCTGGCCAAATGGGGTAACAGGTACTTGATTTATCCTCCTGCTTTAAACAATCAGAAATGGGCAAAATATATGATATAATGGTTTTCAAGACACTGGGTATCTGGTGATGAAGGACTGTGATCCCTAATAGATGGAAAACAAATGAGAATTACTAGGCACTAGGCCAGTTTACTGCCTGGAGGATTTTTGGTTTGAATCTCAGGAAAGAAGAATTTGGTTTGAACCTGAGAAGTATTCAGAGTTGATGAGTAAGAGCTGGGAGTCTGTTGATGAAGACGAAGATCGCTGTAGTTTATAGCACCGAGTATGGGAGAATGCAGCCTACCCGGAGGTGGAATCTGACATGCTTCAGAGGTTCCCCTCTAATATGAGCAGAGCCTTGATCAGCACATATTTGTGAGGAAACTGAAAAACTTGGGGCCAGTGGTTGGGATGGACATCTGAGAGGATTAGTGGTAGCAGTGCCCGTATTTTCATGAAGCTGGGACTAGTACTTGCTCCTACTGGACAGACTAGAACATCTCATGATTTCCCCCCACATTGGACAGAGGAGTCTTGCCTTGATTGTGTTAGAGAATTAGTTCTTGGTGAGCACTGTTCTGATCCTGCTTAATATATTTTTAAAAAGACATACCTGAAAGGATTAGGCTGTTTTCAAGTAATATGCATTCAAGAATACTTATAAGAATACAAATATATTCAGCAACCGACAAGATAAAATTTTATGTATCAACTCTTGATAAAAATGACCAAGTATGCAAAGAAGAGGAAAATGTAACTCATATGATGAGAAAAATTAGTCAAAACCAACCCAAGAATGTACAGAAATGTGAAAATTAGAGGAAAAAACATTAAAATAGCTATTAAAACTCTTTTCCATATCTTTAAGAAAAATAGAAGACATTGAAATAACCCAATTATTTTGTTTCCATTTGATCAGTATTATCTGTGAGAATGTATATATGTATGATTTTTATGGATAAGATGGAAATGTAGCAATGTTTCTTTTCTCTGGCATATTCCTTAGGCTATGGATAGTTTTATTTTAGAAAATAAGTGTTTTTAGAGGAAATTCACTTTTGGAATGGTTCAGGAATTTTATTTAAATGTAAAAAATATTATGTTATTGCATTAAATTTGGATGATGTCATTTGTGGATTAGGAGTTACACTTTCCATTCGTAGTATTTAGTAGTAAATTGTTCTGCCATAAATTTGCCTTAAATTTTCAGTAATTCCCATGACAAATATATTGACTTATATAGTATATAATTTAAAAATTTACCTTTTATATGAATATTAGCCATGACTATTTGATCAATGTTGTACAAATGAGCCCAGCAATTTAGATTTAAAAAACCACTAAATGACCATTTTATTCAATATTTTAATGTTATGATAGCATGCATTTTAATATCATGTTTATCATTCTATTTAATTAAAATTTATTGAAAGTAGCTTAGGAAAATATTTTTGTATTATAGCAAAAAGGCATAAAGTGAATTTTTTCACTCAGGATAAAATTAAGATGTGTTGTTGACATGAAAATACTGAAATAATCAGAGTTTCAGCTTTATTCAGCCTTTTGTAAGTTACCTATAAAATCTGGACACATTATATTTTTCAGAGATAGGACTGAAGAAGTGCTCGTCAATATTATGTAGTTTGTCTATACCTACACACTTAATGGACTCTGTGATCATCTTCAAATGTTTAAGGAGAAAAATAGGTCTTGTTGTGATAAATTATTAGACTTCTACATTATCATGAAATATTTTATATCATCCTGTAGGTTCCCTTTTAGTACACTTTTTGTATGTAAAGCTATGTCTTAATTGTGAATCATGTTCTTGACCAAGGATCTAGAAGCTAATAAATTATATGTATGATCATTTAGAAAAATAAAAAGCCACAGCAGCAATGAGTATTTTCAATGATTAAAAATAGTGAAGTTATACTCAGATTTTGAATTATTGTATTTAGCCAGAAAGAAGATTTTAGTGACCCTCCAGCACACCTCATAGTTGTACAGACAAAAACCAAGGCTCAGATTGTTTGGTATCTTTCACAAAGCCATGCAATTAGATCATAGCAGAGCTAGGTCTAAAGATTTGCTCTCTTGGTAGGTATTTTTTTTTCTGTTGTTGCATAAGAAATCACGAAGAACTTAGTGGCTTAAAACAACTTAGTTATTAGCTCACAGTTCCGTAGATCAGAAGTCAAGGTAGACAGAGCAGTTGTATGTTAAGGGTGTCTCAAGACCAAAATCAAGGTTCTAGCCAGGTTGAACTCATATCTGGAGGTGCTAGGAATTTTTAACTTCTGATCTCATTCAGGTTATTGCCAGAAATCAGCTTTTTGGTGTCACAGAACTATAGGTCCCCATTTCTTTGCTGGTCATTGGTTGGGGTCCACTGTTAACAACCAGTGATTTCTTCGCAGTCCTTTTCTTAAGACAAACAGTGGCACACTGTATGATTATCATGGTTCTTATTTCTGAACTTCCGTTCTACAATGAGCCAGAGAGAGTCCTGTGCTTCTAATTACTCATGATATTGTATCAGACCCACTGGATAATGCCTCTATCTTAGGGTCAGCCCTTGCCATGTAACAATTGTAAAAGTGATAGCTCATCTTATTCACAGGTTACGAAGATCTTTTGAGGGCATTATTAGAAAGTCTGCCTACTTGACTCCTGAAGCTATTCTGACTTTCTTTGTATTCTACTATTCAACCTCATTTTGAAAGAACTATTATATAAATATGAATTGA
Organism: Solenodon paradoxus; assembly: GCA_004363575.1. Classification (NCBI taxonomy): domain Eukaryota; kingdom Metazoa; phylum Chordata; class Mammalia; order Eulipotyphla; family Solenodontidae; genus Solenodon; species Solenodon paradoxus. The sequence goes on from RJWH01000095.1 coordinate 12,165, forward strand.
AAGTTTACATATATATCTTTGATATTTCAAGTGACTCATTCCATCATTCTGCAGGATCTCTGTCCATTCTCTGCCTTCTTTTGAACACTTTATCTAAAAGTGTGCCTACATCACCTTGTTGCCTACATCACCTTGTTGCACTTAGTTCTGTGGGGACAAGCCCCACATCCACCTTTTCCACTTCTGTTCTCCCCTCAGTGTTTAGAATGATGCCAATCAAATGGCCCTGGTTTTTTCTTTGTTTATTGAAAAGTATGAATGGCAAATGTTCATTATCATAGTTCAACCGTAATGACTTTAACTTTTTATTAAATCATATGTATTTTTGGAGAAAAATTTTTAATATGCTCAAGTAGTTTCTAAGCAAGTTTGTGGGTAAAGAACTCTTTTACCCTTAATAAAGCTGCATAATGAGTCAACTAATCATCTGTATAACTTGACCTTTGAAACTGACAGCTGCAAAATGAAGTTCTTTCTCTCCTTTTTGCAGTTGAACTTACAAAACTTTAGCTTACAGCAATATGACATTATTAGAAGGTAGCCTAGTAAATCTAGATAATTCTTCCTCTACTCTTTGATTTAGCAGAATGTGAGAACAGAAGCCATAAATAAGAAAGGATATAATTTAGTCAGAAGGCAGAAAAATGTTATTTTTATTTAAATTCATTTCTTGAAGAAACATTGCATTGTAACGTTGTATAGGTTTATGGTATGCATCATGATAAATCCAAATCTGTGTATAACCATCTGTTCCCAACCACTTCAGCTCTTCCTTCACCGTACGATTGCTCTCCCTACCCAGCTTGTTTCCCCATTTTCTCCCTTCTCTTCCTGCAACCACTGACATGCTTTTATCCAATGAAAGTTTATTTTTTTATTTTATTTATTTTTTTCTTGTTGTTAAAATGCTATTAAGTGTATAATGGGATAAAATTTGAAGATTAAAATTTGAGTTGGTTCTCAAAATTAACTTTATGATTTTAACAGAATACGAGGAACAAAAGAAACTAGAAAATAGAACACTAGTAAAATTTGTCATTTAAAATAAAAGAAAGAAGAAACTTTAAAATACATATGTACGTATATTTTTTAAAAGAAAGGTGCTAACAGAAACAGGCAAATACATCAGTAGAAAGAGAGAGGAAGAAGCATTTTTTTTTATTTAGTTGTTCATCTTGATGGTTTTCCTCTCACTACCAGGTTCAGAACCCAGGTTCTTGAGCTGTATGTGGACTACACCCACCAGAGACCTCAGACTTAACCACTAAGCAACCAGAGCATGCCAACTTGAGAATAATTTATTAAAGGAAAGTGGGAAGGCAAATGAGGACAATTCATGACTATAGTAGGAAAAGTATAGATCGTTTTATTAATTAGGGTCCTTTAGTGTCAATTGTTATGAACTCACATTAAACTTACCAAAAAATTTTAAAAAGCAGTAATAGGAAAAATGAAGTAGTAAAAGTAGTTGACTCATGGAAAGATCTATGTTTCAGGAATGGTTGAATTTAGCAACTCAAAGTTATCATTGAAGCATACTTTCTCCATTGGTAGTGTTCACCCTCCTCCTCTTCTTTTAAACATAGACTAACCCCAAAGCTAGCCCAGCATCTTCAGTGTTATATTCCACCAGTTTCAAGCTTAGTAGAGAGATCTTCTCTTTCCTCATAATTCCAGGTAAAACAGTCCCAAGTCACATTTTCACTGCATGATTGAGGCAATTCACTCATCTAACCAATTACTAGAGTCAGGGAAATGAAAAATCGTACTTAGCCATGGCTGGGTCAGTGCCCACTGTGTGAGCTGAGTACAGAAGAGTTGAGTGGGGGAGTGAAGCCAAGAGGGCATCAAATTTTGTAACTACATGATCTCCCTCGAGAAAGATAGTTTACTTACTACCTAGAGTTACCATATTTATCAAATGGAAGTTTAAGATTCCCATTTAAATTTGAATTTCAGATAAAAATGTACATTTTTATTACTAGGTTTGTCCTATGTAATTTTTGGTAAATAATTATACTACAAATAAGCTTGTTATTTCAAAAGTTGCATTTAATAGAAAATACTGTGAGCCTGATAACCCTGCTTACACCCATATATTTCAGTGGTTTGTTCAAGGAATGGTTTGAATGTGACTGAGCAAGCAACAATGATGAGAATCTACTACTGTGATAAAAAGAAACTGTATTTCAAAGATATTAGCTGGCCAAAAGAATGAACAAGTAAACTCCAGATAACCAGACTGTAATAGAATACAAAATGCAGAAATTAAATGCAAAATACAGGAATACAAACTAAGATAAAGTTTCAAGAGAACAGTGGAAGACTATTACTAGGAAAAGTGGAAACAGGAAAATCTGAAAAGTGATATTCAGTAATGTGGTTGCTTGTAGATTATCCATTTTTCTCTCTTATTTCAAGATCATCTCCTTTCATCATTTTAAATAAGACTTCAGGATTATTCAGAACCAGCACTTTTCCTAACTGCATGCTTCAGAGGAAGCATACAAAGGCATCTTGGATATCTGTTCCTATCTATGAATGATTATTACAAATATATGTGAGTCATTCTGTTCACTGAAACATGTAGTTAATGTATCAGAAAGCAACTGGAAAATATTTTGGCTACTCCCAGAAAAACATGCATGAGATTGAAATTTGTTGTACCTGTCTAAGATGCTGGCATTGGTGCAGCCATTTGGGAATACTTTAAAAAGTTAATCTGAAGACAATGCTTGTACACCAAGAATGAAAGGATATGGAAAGAGCAAAAAAAACAAAATAACATACCTGATGAGCTGATTAGCCCAGGAGTTACCCTTCCTCTGGACCTCTTGTAATACAAACCAAAGTGTTCCTTCATTTAAAAAAAATTGTTTCTTTGAAACTAAAAATATTTTCACGTATCTGAAATTCTTAGTAAAATTCAGAATTTTCTAAATATTGTGTTGATGTTTTTCAGTGCAAGTTTATTTTTAATTCCCAAATACTTGACCCTATATATAGTTATACCATGTAATTTTATTGCCTCATTTACAGGCTAAGGATTTAGAAACCGAAATACACTTTTAAAGAATAGATATATATATTTTAGCACTCTTGTTCTCTATATCTCAACATTTCTGTTAGTCTGGGCAATGGTATTGGACAAGCCTAATTTTTATGCTAGTCAATTTGAGATTGTTGCTGATTGCAGGCTTGTTTCTCCCTGGTGCTCACAGATAGACTAAATTATGACATAGACTTTTGTCAAAAGGAACGAACTTCATTACTGACCAACCAACAAAGAGATCAAAGTAGCTGACTCAAAGATTGACCTCCACTTCCCAGAGTGGCCCACGGGTTATATAAGCTTGGATGTGTGGTAAGCTGGGATCTTGTATAATATCTAAAGGGGAGGTGTTAGTCCATGTGAGTACAATGCAGAATTGAGAAACTTGACATTCTTGTTTTTCTTGGCTTTCTGGAAAACAATAGTGAAGAATCACTCTTTATTTAGTTAAGTGTTTTTGACTGTATACAAACTTTTGACTAGCTATAAGATGATTTTTAAACTTCTTTTGTTTGCTAATAATTACAAACTCAGAGTATGAAAATGTTGATAATTTCATTTAAAAGGTAAGAAGTCTTCCATTAAAAATCATATGTTATCTCTTAAAGAAGTCAACTAAAACAAAAGCAAATGTGTATTTTAGAACTGAAATTTTAGGGGAGAAAGAAATTTTAGAAACTAATATTAATTCAATGATAATGTCCTATTTCTTAAAAAAAAGGAAGTTATTTAATGAAACTTCAGAATTGATATGATAAATTAGCTTGATGTAGTTCTTTGAATTATCAATATGGAATTTCTTAGTTGGTGTTAAGATTCAGCTGCTTTTCACAGAAACATTTTATATCTCAGTAGATTGGTCCCACCATATATAAGGAGAATCTGCTGCAGTATCTCTTTAGAAACTGATTGCACTATGAACTTTAAAGAGTGTTATCCATAGGAAAATCACTATTGGATGATACACACAGGATAAAACAATTATTTAAATTAGCTCCTCTACTTCTGATGTTAATAAATGACATCCCTTAGATTTTACACTGATTTTTAGCTCTGATCTTAGGCGCGCCACCTACTATAGGAAAATACATCTTGTTGCATTCCAGTTGCTTAATTTTCACAACATATATATCTGACTTCAAACTCTGTGCTACTAATTATTTCACCATCAATTATAAAGTAGTCACACTGAGAAAAATTTGTTATGGATGAAAATATTTCATAATCATGTCATAGGTAGATAGATAAAAAGTGTCAGAAGTTATTTCTTACATCTTTTGAAATGCTTGACATTGCTCACTTTTGGAATCATAGTAAAGATCGTTGTGTAGAATAGAGGACAGAGGTTTTCTTGGTTAATGGCTTAATAAAGGAAATGTTTGAAAGAAAAAGTCTACCTTCTGCATCTCCAGGTTCCTCAGGCAATGAAGAAAGAAAATCTTTTACCAGAAAACCACCTATTAAAGGAGGGGTGCAAAGGCCAAATCAATGGCGTGTTACAGCAAAATGAACCATTTTTCATAATACATTTCCAACTCTTTTCATTCTTGTGTCAAACTTAATGATATTATGGCACTGCTAGTATATTACCATTGGACACTGCCGCTGGAAGTTCTGTCAAAAAGAGTCATTTTTATAACCAGGAGCTCATGTATGAATTTCCTATTAGTATGTTACCTATCACAACCTTAATATTCTTGTGTGCAAAAGAGGAGATTGAATACTAAAGCTGTCTGCAGGTGTAGTCTCTTGCCTTCAATGCGGGTTTACGGCTCTTAAAAACAACCTTTGAGGGGAGTTTTCTCTTTGATGTGGATGGTGGTAAGAGTTATTTATGTATTGTGGAGCCAGTGTGATTCCCCAGTGAGGAGAAAATGGTCTAGCAGTTGGCTTGGCTCAAAGTGAATTACAGTATAGCTTTCAAACCTGAGTAGTCATATTCATATCTCATGCCCATACTCAAAGGGGAGGGTACTGATGTTTCCATATATATATATATATATATATATATATATTTATTTTTAATGGAAAAGGTGAGTGGGATCTGTATTTCCACTACTTCTAATCCCATGTGGCTAGGGCTGGTCATCAATCTTCCTGACCAAGAGACACCCATTTTCCCTACCTCAACATTTCTAAAACCACAAAGGTAGAGAGGAAAATATCTATTCATTACTGTCAAACACTGATTCAAATAGCTTGCAGGTCCAGTACAGCATCAAATAAACCTCATATAAAGCATGAGTCAGAATTGGTTCTGTCAAACTTGGTTTTAGATATGTGGTTGTTTTAGACGTCAAGGCAGTTTAAAAAATAAAATCCTTTCCAGGGTTTATATATTTGAAATGGAAATGAATATTCTTTCAGTTTTATACTAGCAGTGTTGAATAATATATTTGAGCAGCCCAATGATGGATTTTATTTTTGAATTCACCAAAACATTTTCTTAGTCAAGATGATGGCTGATAATCTAGATAGTTAGAGCCTAATTATGCTCTTTCTTCCTTTCCAGATGATTGATAAGCAGTTGATATCATTGACAGACAGATATACAGACATAGATATATCTGAATATATTTTTCTGTTTATATATGAATATGTATTATTTATCTATGGGTGTGCTTGTGTGTATATTTAAATCTGGATTATGTCTATGTCAAGAAGATACCTTGTATATCCTCTTCTTCCCTGCCAGAATTCACTAGAAAATCATACTGAGAAAAAATAAAGTAATATATGATGACTGATTATCATACCACAAGATACTGTTGTGTTAGGCTATAATTTGATTTTTAAGTTCAGTCTACTGGAAAAAAAGGGGATTTAAATTTTCATCATCCAAATTTTACATTTATACAAATGATTATAGTAACTTAAATAACTACTGTAAACTTAAAAGCACATGATTTATAATTTATAATTTCCATTTACTTAATAGCTCCTTAGCCAGCACATGTCTGTAACTCCCGCTTTCATTGCTTTACACAGAGAATACAGTAAAGGGAAGACAAAACAACTCCTCACCTGAACATTCAGTCCAATGAGGTGGCACTGCTTTCTTTACAATAATATTATTTACCCTCAGTATTGCTGTATTTTGTTAAACTCATTGGAAAACTGTCTGACTGTATGCACAAGACCATTGTTTAAGGAATAAAACTGAAAAGCAGTTCCTCAGTGATAATGAATTATACTGATGGGTCTTCTAGAAGATTCTTTTTTGTAAGATATAATTGGGGAAACCGAAATGACTGAGTTCCTTTTATTTCTTAATAGAGTCGGATCTGGAAGGACTTGCTGATCTAGGCACTATTCACAGCAACATTGACCAACAGCTGAATGAAACAATAAGGCGCCGCAGACACACGGGAGAAAATGACTACAACATCGAGGTGCTTCTGGGAGTGGATGACTCTGTGGTTCGTTTTCATGGCAAAGAGCACGTGCAAAACTACCTCCTCACCCTGATGAACATTGTGAGTAGTGAGTCCTTTAGGAGGCTTTTTGATCTTTCAATTCTCATCTCCTCTTTGCTAGCATCTTTTGGAAACATATGTAAGAACTTCCAAGACTGAGCCCACATTCAGAGTGTTTGTAACTGCATTAAATTCAAATTCTGATCTGCATAGTTAGCATGCAAGATGTAAAAATAAAGAGACCATGAGCACAATTTTATTTTGTGTGATCATCTGGTTTTCCATTGTTATAGGGAAATATGATTCAAGGGAAAATCATACACTTAAAAAAATCATAATTTATAATTGAAATTAAAAAAATCATAACACAATGGACTCTGACTCAGATCATGATTTTCATTTTGTCTGGAGATGATCAAAACTTTCAGAACGTTTCCCACTTGTCTTGATGTGAACCATGCAGGATGACAGTTCTTTCAGCAGAGTTTTGTATTCCAGAATAACAAATAGTGACTTTGGCTGGAAAATCCTATGTGGATGCTTATTGTTAGTGCTTTTGAAAAAGCACAATATTTTCCCACAGCTTAGGGTTGAAGGTAATCTACTTACAGAGTGCATTCAACTCTTGACACAGCACCGAACCTCAATCATAAAGGAAACTTTATTAGTCCTTTATTTTTCCACTATGAACCTTAATTATATTCAGGAAAAGTTTAGTCAACATCCTCAAACTGGCATGCTTTTTTTTAATGCTTGTGATTTGGAAGATAGCAAGTAAGGCAAAATAATACATAAACCTGCCTCCAAAGTAGAATTGAGGTAGTGGTACACTCTATTTTATATACTTTACTTCCTAAAATTAGAAAATAAATGCTATATTGATCTAACAAATGCATTACCCAAGTTTATTCTCTCTTTTTCATCTTTTGACTTACAATGAAATTTCTTTGGACGTGTTTCCTCCTCACCGTTTTTCCATGCTTAGGATTAGATTTCAAACAATTATATTGGAGAATAAAAAATATTAATTTTAATCATTGTGACTTTATTTATGCCACTATTTAAGCCTAACATGTTAAATATATTTTATTCATTATCAGTTTATAAATTAAGATAAACCCTGTCCTTGCGAGATGAAAAATAGCTATATAGAAATTAAAATACATTTGTATTTTTCATTGACACTAATTCTTGTTATGAAGACCAATTATGATACAGAAAACAAACTATTAGCCTTGACACTAGATGTATATTATATATCATTCATTATTGTGAATTATAGGAATGTCTTCATATATATTGACTATTTTCTTTTTTAATAACTAGCTATTATAACTTTGGGCATGTAATTCAGAAACTCTGTGCCTCCTTTAGTCTCCCCATCTGTATAATAAAAAACTTACAGCCCTAACCTTGTTAGGATACTAGGAGGATTAATTTTGTAAATGCAAGTCATGTATTTTGTACAGTGCTATATATACATACACAAGTATGCAATTATATTTTACATTTTTACATGAAATTGACTTCTAAAATTGTCCAAAATGTAAACATTTTATAAGGATGCTATTTCATTTACATCATTCACGGTACCCTGAGGTGCTTTTCCTGACACTAGGGAGACACTCAGTCAGTAGAGACTTATAACGGATGCTCAGAAACTATGAAAGGCTCTTGGAGAAATGCAGCAGAACTGATATGATTCTTGTTCTCATACAGCTCATATTTCAGTCAAGGAGAAAAAAGAAATGTATGAAAAAAAATTAAAGTTGAGCAATAAAGGGTATGTTATTATTAAGACATAATATAGTCACTATATTAAAAATACTATCAGCCTTTAGAGAACAAAGCTCTGACAAGTCATCCAAATCATGAACTGTATGGAGTATTCCATTAGGACCCAGGAGGCAGAGCTTTTAGTTCTAGTTCTATTCCTGGTTGACTCGATGACCTTAGACATTCATGTTCCTTCCTGGTATTTGGTTTCCATGTTTATAAAATTCAGACTCAACAAGATCTTTTTAATTCGGTAATTCATCAGAAGCAGCTCTTAAACGATTTAGGGATTTGCTTTCTGTTGTTTGTTTTTTTAAAGGGCACATGAAAATGATTTCTAGGTAGGATCTAGTGACAAGAAAATAGAAATGGATATAGTATATTCATGAGATAATAAATCTAGATGAAAAAGTAAACAACGTGCTACATTTTAGGTTTTATAGAGTCAAAGGGCTCTTAACCCACAGCACCCCTCAAATCTAAGTGCAAGGAGATGTAACAGTGAATTATCTGTCAGTTTATGGCTATGTAATGAATTGCTCCAACACTTCTTGATTTGAATCAACAACCATGGGTTTTAATCTCCCACAGTTTCTGTGAGTTGGGAATATGAGCATGTCTTGCTTGACTAGCTCTGATCTATGTCTCTCACATGGTTGTGTCAGACAGTAGTTGGAAAGGAGCTTCTTCACTCATGGTATAGACCCAGAGGAGATTCTCTCTGTGGGGCTGAGGCAGGGCTTTTGTCCTTAAGTTTTTCAGAAGGCTGAATAATAGGCTGAATCTCTGTCTTAAAAGCCAAACTTTTTTCCTAATGCTAATAGAGCATTAGAGAATGAAACCGTAGAAGAGGACATGCTTTTTAAAATGGAATGAGCTCATTACATCTAGTATCAATATAGGTAGGAGTTTTGAGGAGAAAATAACAATTCTCTTCCCTTCCCAAGTTTAAAACAGATTGAAAGACAGATACCTTGATCAGACAGATGGAGAATTGGTAGGTTATTATTGAAAGTTGAAATGCACGTGACAAGGGTATAGCCATAAAGATTTTCCTTATAAATCAGTGATTGTCAGCTGAGGGCAATTTGATCCAGCCCGGGACATCTGGGGACATTTGGCAATGTTTGGAGACATTTTTGGTCATCATCATTGGGAGGAGGCTGCTACTGACACTAGTGGGAAAGGCCAGGAATTCTGCTGAACATCCTGTAACATAAAGAGAGCCTTGTAACATAAAGAATTATGAATTATCCATTCTAAAATGTTTATAGTGCTTAGAATTAGGAGCATTGTTTTAAATTAGACAATCTTATTCAAAATCCCCATCCATCTTTTTCTAGATAATTTCAGATTTTCCCTTCAGGGCAAGCAGACAACTTTAAGCATGACAGATAGAAGACTGAATTCCTTCCTCTCCTACCCACACCCCAGACTGTTGCCCTGTTGCAGACTATTACATGTAAAACACTGAGATGAGAATGCTCTTAACTTGTCTCAAATGTGTATGAGTTGGAGGCATGTAGAAAGCTAATAATGATATCCTAAAAAAACTATCTCGTGTAAACTTGAAGAAAACTGGCTTTTTCCTCTAACAGTATTTGACTTCGTGACTTCCCATTGTTATCTAAAACCAGAGTTCACTGAACTCTAGCCCTATACAAATATTGAGGCTTTCTGTACATGTCACAGATATTCAAACAGAAGCTGCAGAATACAATCAAAGGGATAAAAGTCTGTCTCTTTGCATTAATTTGTCTTTATGATAAGGAAGAAAGAGCATGGTTTCCTTTGATCTCACCTGGCACCTTTTCACTATTTGACTTGTCAGCAAATACAGTCTTCTTTTATTTTGCCTGATAATCGATTGACTTTCTGTATGAGACCCTGATGATATTTAGGACACAGTTTTAGAACTAATGGAGTACTTTTAGGTCTAAGTGATGTACTTCATGGTTGTCCCTTTAATTTAAACTTACAGATTGTTTCCATGTCTTGTCTATGGTGACTAGTGCTAAAATTAACATAGGGGTGCGTACATATTTTTGAGTTACTGTTTTCATATTCTTTGCACAGATACCTACAAGTGGAATATCTGGGTCATATGGGATTTCTCTTTTTCATATTTTAAGGAACCTACATATTGTTTTCTTTTGTAGCTGTACCACGATACATTTCCACCAACACTATGCAAGGGTTCCTTTCTCTCCGTATCCTCTCCAACAGTTGTTTCCAGTCTTTTTGATAATAACTGTTTTTACATGTGTAGAATGATATTTCATTGTGTTTTTTATTGGCATAATGATATTAAGTAACGGACTTTTTTATGTGCGTATCAGTCATTTGTTTGTCTTCTTTTGAGAAGTATTTATTCAGATCTTCTGCCCATTTATTGATTAGTTTGTTTTTTATTGTTGAGTTGTTTTTGTAAAGGTGAGCTTGAATTTTTTAATTCATGCTTTCTTATATTGAAAAGAGTTCCTAAATTATTAAATATTAAAATATGTTAAATGAAAGAATGGCTAAATGGAACAAAATGTGTATAAATAGAATAGAGGTAAGCTATAAACAATCTTGGGAGGTAGGCGTTTTTAATTCAAAGAGGATATAAATGATAGGGACTTTTAATCATCTTAGTGATATAATGAAAGTAGTATTTAAGAAGTTAAGTTAGCATTTATTGGATGTCATATTTTATTTCAAGTATATTCCATGAATAAAATTATTACAATTCTTTAGAGAAAACAGAGGTTCTAAAATGTTAATAAAATTGAGTTAAATTTTAAAAAGTTATCTGAATTTGTGAAGCAGTCTCAAATAATGATTATGTGGTGATGACAATTATTAAAAAAGATAAGAAGGTGCTTCCTGATTGGTGAACATATCATGGAAGTGGAGGATGTTACACCCCTCCCTCATACTTTGCCCCATGAATCGCTTCCTTTAGCTATTCCTGAGTTGTACAGGTACCCTGTAGTTAAAGGCAAAAGCTTTCTTTTATGATAGAGAAGATTTCCTCGGTAATGTACTTTACCAGAGAAATTATCTTTATACATAGATAGGTATAATGAAATCTAGAAAATGCTAATTGATTGGGAAGAAGCATAGGTTGGGTGCTTTGGGGGAAAGAATACTAGTCTTTGAAATAGAGGAATGAGAAAGAATACCGGGAAAAAGTATGCTTGAACTTGACCTTGAATATTATAATGTTAAAAGCTCTTAGGAGATGGATGATAGCAAATTCTAGCAAAATAGAATTGAATATTCAAAGCTCCAAACAGATACTTTGTATACCTTTGAATTTAGCTATATATAGGTTATATGATGAAAAAAAGAAAAATCAAGCTAGATAGCAATTGTACAACTCTCTAGAGAGGGTTTCTTCGTTTAGTTCTGTTTAAATAAAAACAATCGAGTCAGCAATAGATGTTTACTGTGTTTAGTCATTGGGAGGATATAAAAAAGTTCTTAGCAGGTTAAGATAAGGAAGCACAAAGTTTGGTAAAGGTGATAAAATGAAAACAACTCTTCTAAATTTTAGTTTATTTGAAGGAAACATAAGCTGGAGTTGTAACATCATGCCATTTTTACAGGAACTGGTTAAATTTTAACCAAAATATTATGTGCAAGTCAATTAAATGACATATGTTCCTTCTATTCCAACCCTTTTGGAAGCTAAAATTTCTCTCAGCTACTCTAACACCTAATTAATATTTGTTATCATTTGCCTTGACTCTACAAGTCACGGCACTTTTTATTCCCACATCCACAGACAACTAAAAGGTCCAGAACCTAAGTCCTTTGGCTTTACATGGTCTTCACTTTAGCAGTTTTAGTCATCAGAGCCACAAGGGTGCACCACTGACCCTTTCTTTTCTTTACATATTAAGGTTTATACATTTTGGTGATGATGTGTGACAGTATCTCATTGTCTACCTTTCATTATCTTTTGCAATGTTTTCCTGTTTAATATGTCAATTTATGACAGAATAAAGGCAAGGATAAAGAAGAATTGATATTCTAAAGTTGACTGATATTAATTCACCTAATAGTTTTCTAGTCTAAAAATCCACAGTGTAGGTCTTGTGCTGGTTTCTACAGTCATCAATCAACTGACATGAGAATTTGAAACTTACATATATTGAGATTCCTAGACAAAATATCAAACTCCATTGTTTGTGTAAAATGAATCTACTTATTAAACATTTGTTAAACTATCAGTTCAACAATTGCTATATTCAAGATGCTGATAATATAAAAAGAAAAACCAAGAATCATGGGATTTTCCATTTAGGAGTACTGTAAGAAGCATATTAATATAAAAACTTCACTTTATAAATGAGGAAATAACAGCACGCATATTCTATACTGCTGATTAGAGTGATGTTGTTGATCAGAAGATACAATACATCAGCTTCAGAAAGGCTCAGATTTTCACAATTTCTGTAGTATTCAGGACTAAGGCAAATGGTAGTAAATATCAAAACAACTAAAATCAATTTCAATGTCTTTGTTCTTTTGTCTCTCCAAAGTAACCTCCTTCACTGATCTTTCCTTCCTCTGCCTCCCCATACCTCTTTTCTGGTAATATTTCATTTATCAAGATCAGAATCAACAATCCACTCCCATGAACCGGTCACAAATTATTCTCTTTTCATAAAATATGTGAATTCCTCCTTGATAGCAGTTCTCTAATAGGTTGTTTGTTCCTTGAATGTAGTCCACATTAGCTTCATATTTGCAATATTAAAGACGTGTTTGCCAGAAAGTACACATACAATGCATTTTGACAGATTCAGCCTTTTAACAAATATTTTAATACTACATTCGAGTTATGTAAGGATGAGCAAAAAAGATTTATTATCTGCCTATACTGAGATTACAGACTTGTGGAAAAACAAACACATCACATATTATGATAAAGGCTATTCAAGGAACAAATAATTTGTTTAGAAAGGAAATAACAAGATAAATGAGTGATAGGGACTATATATAGATATGATGTTGAAGAAAACCTTCTCTCAAGAAGTCGTTAAATTGAGCCTTAAAGTAAAAGAGTGAACCAGCCATTGAATACAGGCATGCATTTTAGTTACCAAAAGAAAAACACATTAGCTTGAGTCTAGTGTGAAAGAAGTCAGGTGGAGCTTAGAAAAGATGTGTCGAGTACCTTCCAAGTCAGTGGAGAAGCTGAGTTCAATTTTAAGTGAATTAATGGAAATTCATCCAAAATAGTTTGTGTGTATGTTTGTGTTGTGAAAAACAGATTAGAGAGTCTTAAGGACAATTAAGATAGAGCAATGAAGATGTTTACCCAAGAGATTATGATTTATTGGACAACAGTGATTACAGTAACAAGGGAATATTTATGGTGAAATTAATAGAATTTTCCAGTGGAGCTGAGGGAAAAGAAGAATCACCATGATTTACATTTTCCTGGCTTGAACACTACCACATGATGGTACCATTTTATGTAGATGGGGTGATCTATGAAAACAAAAAACAGACTTTGTGGAATCAAGGTTAGTGATGAAATCTTTGAAGGTGCTTGAAATCTTCTAGTTTTAAGTATAGGTTTGAAAGAATTATTTAATGTGTTAAGGATCGAGGTTTATACTATTACCAACAAACACAGAGCTTTTCTTTATGCCTGGTCTTGTGCTACTTTACATGAATTATATAATGCTTTTCAACCTTAAAACATGTTCATATTTAGTCCCACTTTATAAAGGAGGAGATTTTTAGAAATTAAGTGACTTTTCCCGAGTCAGACAGCCAATAGTGGCAAAGCCAAGACTTGAACCCAACTAGATCTTTCTGACTTCAGAGTCTGAGCTCTTATTCCCTAAGCTTTACAGACTCCTGTTACAAGAGTATTGCCAAATAAAACCCAGATGCTTCTCCTATACCTGGTTGTGTGTCTTGTTAGAAGACTAGTCAAGTCATTGAGATGAGAATGTTTCCTTGCCTAATTGAATCAAATCAGCCAGCAGTTTAGTTTAAGGTTCTCTTTAACAGGGTGAGAAAGCAGATTTTGTACTTAAAAGAATGGGTTTCTTTCTTTCTGTCCACCCGATGTTTCCTGTTGCCAACACTTAACTGTCTCTGGAAAGTTCCTTGTCATTTGCTAATATCTATGAAGTGATCTGAGTCTATTATGTCAATTAAAATTTTTAATTTCCTGCAGAGAATTTTGTGTGTGTTTTAATTTTAGGATTTACCAAGTGGAAAAAAAAACTATTAAAATTATGCCTCCTACTATGAAAAACAATATTGTACTTCCAAGTAATCATTAATAATTAAAAATAGATTCATTAATGGATTTTTTTTTGAAGTTGGATATTTATGGTAGATGTATAGCAACATAGATATGTTATCTGGACAAGATGGGCTTCCCTGTCTATGTTTTAAAATATATATATATACACTCCACAGAAATCCTTGTTCCTAAATTAGTGGTTATTAGAAGAGAAGGGGGGAAGTAGGGGAGATAAATTGGGTAAAAAGGGTTAATTGTATGGTGGAGCATAGAATTAGAGTTTTATTGGTGAACTTATTGTAGTATATGCAGATGTTTATTTCTAATGATGCACACCTGTAACTTATATAATGTTGTCTGTTTATCTTCATAGAACAATATCAGAATCTTGTCCTCCAAATTGTTCTGATGCATCCAGATTTCTTTTTATACAGACTGATCAAGTCACCAATCTTGTTCAAAAATCATTATGACTTTTCATAGCAAAGTAAAAATCAAACTCAGGAAAGATAGCACATAGTTTTTCCAAAGGTAGTTATCCCTCCTCTATCCAGCTTCATCTTCTGCCATCTCTCCCCAAATAAATACCCATCAATTTTACCTACAGATCATATTCAGTGGCTCCAAAGACATCCTGAGATGTCACTATTAGTATATTTTTATCATCTGCTCCCCATCTTCCAAGACCCATCTTCTGGGAGGAACATGGCAATTCAGTCTCTAAAATCCAACTTAAATGACATAATCTCTAAGAATACTTCATCTGCCACTGGCAATATTTTCTGCCAAACCAACTCCTCATGTTCACTGGATATTTGCATAATATATATGGCTGAATCTTTTGAAGAAACAGCCATATTTCATTATTATTATTATCTGATGTTTTGTTTATTTTACTTGTTTAAATTAGCTCCTTGTGAAAATAGTCACATTTTATTAATTTTTGCCTCCCTAGAATGTAATAGAACTTGGTCTATGATTGAGTTTGCATGCTAGGTGAGTAAATGCCTAAAAGATATGTTAAATGTAAGGAATGGAGGTGGGGGCTGGGGAATAGGAGGAAGAAGGGAAAGAAATGATAGTGGTGAAAGACACTAGAATCCTGGTGGAGAGAGCAGCATGTATACACATTGATGAATAAGTAAATCTAGTCTCCTGAAACTTATATAGTATTATAAGCAAATGAAACAGCATGACTTAAAATAAACTACTTTGAAGAAATTTGAAAAAGGTAAAAGAAAACAAGTGGATTAAAGATAATGACTCCAAATAGAAAATTGCTGCATGATTTGCTTAGGATGTCTGAATATGCTTACTTCCCACATATATCTACTTTGAACTCACATTCAAGGTGTTCAAAATAGTTAAGACATCAAAACATGATGGAGATATAATCGTCATTAAGTAACCAGTAACCACATGTATTTGCTAATCCTTGAGTAAGTCCATTAATGCATTGTTAGGATCAAAGTACTTCTTATTTTTCCATGTAATTCATAGCCTACTATGTGACCTTATGTGGGTGGTAAACTGAATGCATTACATACAGATATTTATTTATTAAACCTATATAGTGTTATAATGTTCCTTTGACACAAATTTTTAAAAGTTAAAAATGTTGTATAACCTCTGCCTTTTCATCTAAAAACAATGAAAAAACCCATTCTTTACAAATATCAAACAAAATAAACTAAACTTTGATAAATTGTTCAGCTCAGTGTTGAGCACGGACTTATCGTTCAAGGAAATGTAAGTCCACATTTTTTTAAAATAACTTGAAGTAACAGACTTTCTGATTCAGAACTCCTCATGGTTTATTCTGAACCTCCTTGTCTCAACAAACTGTCTTAGTTACCTCAGGGTGCACTGAACAGTCCGGGTCACAGAAGCAGATGGGAATTAAGCACAAGTCAGTTCAGCTACCTTATGTAAACATGCACACCTTTCCTGGAATATCCTAGACCTGCTATTCTAGAAGAGAGTTCCCACATCACAGGGTAAATTAACAAAACATGATATCCGCAGTGTTACTACCTCAGAGGGCTCTTTGATTTTCAAAAAAAAAAATCTTTTTCTCAGATTTGCTTCCATCTTTATTTGCCCCTGAGTTGTAAAGCACAGAAAAGCTTTTTAGCTTGCTGTGGGAAATATCTTTCTCATTCTTGAGGAAGGGGATCAATTTTACCTGCACTTTCAGTGTATTTCCACTGTTCCAAAAGCCCAAAGAATTTGTAAGGCTCGGTACCCGAAGTGCCTCTTTTTGAGCCATTGAAAGATCCTCTGATGCTGTAAGGTGGTAAAAATGTAATTAACGTGAAAGGACAGATTCCTGCTTAGTGAAAACAATCATCTGACCCTGATCACTTACCTTTCTGCGGAACTTTTGAAATGGGCCCAAATCACCCAAACAAAAACGTTTTCAGAAGTTCT
The DNA here is from genome assembly GCA_004363575.1 of Solenodon paradoxus. NCBI lineage: Eukaryota > Metazoa > Chordata > Mammalia > Eulipotyphla > Solenodontidae > Solenodon > Solenodon paradoxus. Next base: position 29,098 of record RJWH01000095.1, read on the forward strand.
AATAGGTTGTCACAGCAGTCCACTGAGGAAGGGCACATTCTAAGGCGCTGGATGTGGAGCTGGCCATGTGACCGGGACAAGTTTAGAGAGGGCGGTAAAACTTAGTAATAGAGTAACTGTGACACTTCAAGAATCAAGAAGGACTCAGAGTCTTTAAGGATGATTGAGTAGTCAGAAAGAAGAACAAGTGTTAAGGAGACAACAAGTAGAAGTGAAACTGAAAACATAAGTGAACTTGCAAATAGATCTGCAAATAGATCTGTTGAGCATGTGGCCCCGGAGCGCAGCAGAGGTGAATCAGTGTTAATACATAAACATTTGAAGTTCCTCAGCCTAAAGCTGGTAATTAAAGAAAGATCGGTAGGTGAAATATTGCAGGGAAGGTATGTGGAAAGGATTGAAAACAAAAGAGACATACTGACACATGCACTAGGCAGAGAAAAAGAGCGAATACTGCTGCAGAAACAGCACAGCATCATTGAAGAATAAGGTAGTTCTACTAAATTCTGCAAAACATTGTAGGTGGGTCCTTTTTTCATGATGAAGAAAATTTGAAAATATCAGTAAAAGAGGAAAAGAAACCCCAAGAAAGAAATTGAATACGGGAAGTGGATTCTTTTTTTGGACCTAGTACCTTCAAGTAGGAAAGCATCTCAGGAGAGGTAGATGTAGCACTTGAACTATGACAGAAAGAGAAAAGCCAGGTAAGGTAGTTGTGAGGAGAGAACAGGCACTGACAGTATGGAGATTTATTTAAATTTTGACCATGCTAATCATCTGGAATAAAAATCCTAAACTTTTTTGGACCTCAGCCTCTTTCTAAAGTGTTGAGAAGGATGTCTCCTTTGTAGGATCTGGAGCTTTCATGATAATGTGGAATGGCTTTTAAACTTGTTCTTCCCTTTACCTGAATTGCACATCCCCAATGGGTCTCCATGCTTCTTCCTGATTTCAGAATGCTGTCTAATGTCGCTTCTTTCTCTCGCTCCTGCTTTTTGGTTTTTTAAATCTCAAAATTCAGATTTCTTTTTTGTCATATAACATCTATTGCCCTCTGAAATGAGCTTCTCCATGTATCTTTTAGGTTTTTTTTCAGTGCTTATTTTGCCTATTAGAATGTATTTATAATATGAACAGAGAGTTAAAATCATTTAGTCCAATTCCTTGTCCCTAGGACAATTGGGGTCTCATGGCAACTGTTCAGTAAATATTTGATAAGACTATTCATAAAGGTAGTTATTATTAGTCTCATATTAGAGGCGAGGGAGGAAGATTTGGCAAGCTGGGAGACAGCTACCTACTCTGAACAAAAGGAATATGGTGTAACAGGCTCCAAATGCAAGCAAAATAGGTATGTGTTTAGAACTTTTAGTTCTATAAGAGATGGCTGGATAGTTGTAGACAGAATAATATACTTGCCCCAGTCCACTTCAGTATTACTTTCTGTCTAGCCAGAATCATCCAGCCTATCTACTCATTACTTGTATTATCAGAAATCTCTATAAAAAGAAACCACACATCCTGTACCATTTATTTACTTTTATGTGAATAATAGTGCTAATGATGACTAGCAGGTTTTGTTTTATGTTTGAAAAGAATGGGCACTATTAAACTCTGTAGATATATGAGCTCATTTATTCCTCTTAGCAATCCTATAAGGACAGTACTAGAATTATTCCATTTTATAGATGGGAAGATTGAGACATGGAGACAAGTATCAGGTCCAAGTCACCATAACTAAGCTTCATACCCAGTAGTCTGGCTGTAGGGTCCATGCTCTTAACTACTTAGCATACTGCCTCTCATGACTGCGTCCACCCATCAGAAAGAAAAATGAGCATTGTTTTGTCACTGAGAGACAAAGCTGTTCATCAGCTTGTCAGACAAAGCAGGTCAGATTGTCCTGCCAGGGAAATGTCCTGTCCAGGAACAAACCTGGAAGGAATTTTCCTTTCAAGGAAAGGATTACTTGATTTAATTTCACCTTTTTTCTTCCTCATATCGTTGGCAATTCTTCCCACTTTAAGGTCATCTTAAAATGATCATGAAAAATCCTTATGTCTAGAAAATTCAGAGTCCAATTTCTCCTTTCCTTGACCTTTACAGGAAGGAAAGTTTTGTAAAGGAAGTGCAGCTTTTAATTTCTCTTTTTCAGTATGTCACCACAGCAGATTTTGAAACTCAGGGGTAACAAATCACTCTTCTTTATTCTAAACCGCATGTGTCATACATAGTGACAGTGGGTGAGCTACAGGTCTGTGGAAGTAAAACAGTGTGGGAAGAAATGAGTGATTCTGAAGACAGAAAGTCCAGCTGGTATCCTTAGCACTGTGTACTAACTAACTGTGCGACCTAACTTCTCTAGCCTCAATTTCTTTATGTAAAATAGACTATTAATACCTCTACTGCTGCAAGCTTTACTTGAGTTAAGTATTTAGAAAAGTGTCTGTAATTGGGAAAGCTCTATGTAATATTAGCTATTGTTTTTGTTTTTAATGTTGCTCTTAGTTAGGGAAAAATTGTTTTCCTTATTGCTAGGATTTGTAAATGTGCTTTCTTAAAAAATTCTGTTTTAGGTGTGCCCTAGTGGTGCAGCAGTTAGATTAATCACCTCTGAAGGACACAGGCCACATACCCCTGGGTTCGAGTCCCAGATCCAGGGGGAAACAACCTGTGTAAAAAACTGAATGGAAATAATATAAAAATGCTTCTTCCTCCTCTCTCTTCCTGTCTACCTACTTGCCTTCATTCCTACCTGTACCTTTTTTAAAAAAAAAATACTATTTTAGTTCCTCCTGGCAGATTCAAACAGTTCACTCAGGATAGTATGAATTTTGTATATTTCTGTGTGTCACTAATCAATTATTAAATTTTTTCATTAATTTATAGCCAGATTATGTGAATTCCTTTATGCTTCTTATATTTTAATCAGATGTCACTGAAGAACAATCTAAGTAAATATTCCAAATTTTTCATTTTTAATTTATATGTTGCTATACAAAAAGAAAAACATACACCTATGTCTAAGGCCAGTAAGATGTGTTAAGCACCCTGGCCTTTCCCTCACTGTAACATGTGATTACTGCCATCTGCTGGGAAGAACTTTTGTCCAACATTTAGACAGTATTTTTGAAAACTTAAAATGCTGCTTGATTTTTCTCAAAATATTTTAGATAATTTATCTCTTTCATGTCATTGAGATTACATAATTTCAAGTATATGTCTATTGAGGTCCTTTTCCGTGAAAACTAAAATGGAGATAGGTTGTTTTTTTTTTTCTCTCTTTTCAGGTAGATAACCGCAAATCCCTAAAACATTTTATCTGACTGGGTGGTGTGCTAAAATGCTTTGTATTTTGCTGAAGGTACTTAGGTGCCATTTTGCCTGATTTGAACAGGAACCTTGTGAAGTAGGCAGAGAAAGTCTGATTATAGTTTGCCAGTGAGAAATAGAGATTCAAAGAGGTTAAATGAACAACCCAAGGTCATCTATTTATCGGCGGCATAGTTGGAGCCAGCATTCAGGTCTTTGAATATCTCGTCCTGTGGTGCTAATTATTTATCCAATTCTTATCATAAACTATGTCTCAGGGTCTAAAAATATTGCGTCCTATTACTGATAAGGAATGACAAAATGAAAAGCAACCACATTATTACGTACATTTTAAAGGAGGTTATATATAGGAAGCAACATTGTTAAACTTTGGTGAGTGAAATTATGGATGAAATCCAGTGCTCTGTACAATATAGACATCTAATATTTGTTGTCTTGTCTACATTGAAAGACTACTCTCTGCTATGTATAAATATAATACCTGGTATTTAATTATTTCCACGTAATAATTTAGGTTATCCCTGTAAGAGTTTCATAGCTGTGCGCTGACTCAGAACATCCCCTGACTGATTCTAGTTTCTACCAAAACACTTTATTGTCTATTTAGATTGGTATTATAGTGACTTTGCTAAATAGTTGGCTTTCTTTTGGTGAATGGTAAATTTTGCTCTCAGAAAAGTGTCCCATCATTCTGTTATTTTATAATGCAATATCAGCATTGAAAACATGAATTTTTGTCCATCATGCTGTCTTGACTCTGTACTGATTATAAAATTTACTAAGTGTAAATGAATTTATTAATTTATGGCAATCATATGACATTATACCAACTCATAAATCACAAATATTTGTCATTATTATTACCTTTCATCATTCTGTGGTCCTAAGATTTTTCTAGAACATTTAAAAGCATAGTTGTCACTACTGTTCTGCAATGGCTGTAAGTGCCTGTCTCCTCCAACACTTCTCCAGAAATAAACTCACTTTTCAATCTGTTTTTCTTTACTATTATCTTTTTTGTTCCTTTATTTTGTATGTTTACTAATACTGCTTTAAGTATTTTTTTGCATTAAATGTACTTACATTTCAATTACTTTAAGCCAAGACTACGTTCTAACTTTATATGTGAAGCAATGTTGCTAATTTAAACCAGTTGCCTTACCAGAAGACTTTAGGAATGTCTTGAGTTTCTGAATGAGTGTGTCAGTGACAGGCCTCACTTACAACTCATTTGTATTGTCAACTGTGTTAGGAATTTCTTATTGATTATTAATCCAGAAGTCTGTGTGTGTGTGTGTGTGTGTTTGTTTGGGGGTGAATTTAGTCTTCAATTAGGCTGTATGGGGTGTAGAGTAAGGTAAGAGAATCTGACTATGATTAAAAAGTTCATAAGAAATCACTGCTTTTTGTCCAGCATTTAATTTTTCCTTACACTGACCTAAAATCAACCCCTACAATAGTATAAAAACTTAGTCATTAATCTTACTTTCTGTATTTATTTTCCATCTGACTGTTAATGAGTCTTTATTCTAAGTTTTCTTTTCTACTTCCTACACTTAAAGTTTCTTTCTCCTCACTCATAAAATTTTTGAGCAGGTTTTGTGCATAAATTAGATATTTTAATACTTACTAAACCCTGTGAGATAGCATGTATCTATATGATTGAGAATCAGAAGGATGAGAAGTACAAAAGTAATGAGAAGTTGAATGAAGATGTCAACTCAGACTGTCAGTGTCTGATGTCTGACTCTAAGCATTACATCTCCCCAGACACTTTTATGTGACCCATTTTCTAGATGCTTAAATCTTTGCTCTTCTCTCAACTCATTTGTGTTTATAGGACAGCACAGAAAAATTTAATTTGATGCTTAAGATATACACTGACCTATATTTATAGTGTGACAACCTGAGCATGAGCTGCCTGGCTGCACATCTGTACAACATGAATGCATCACAATTTTTTTCACTCCTTACCTTATCTTGAACAAGTATTTGATTGTCTTGCCATTCTACATGTGTGTTTATCTGTAAATGTGTGAATCTATATATACACTCATTTTTCCATTTATAGAAACACTATATTTTTTGCTACACTACACTTTATCATCTTTACTATATACTTGTTTCATTACCTCCATCTTAGTTGTTCTTCCTTTTTGTTCCATCTACAAGTTCATTAAGTATGCATTTAGTCAATATTTAAAATCTTGATTTTTTTGAGGTGCTCTATGAAGTTTGATTAGATTCTTGAAACATTTCAGTTGAGATTTCTTGGTCTCGGTTCATGTGGCAATTCATAATCTCATGATTTATGAATTTCTTTTTGTTAGTACATTCTATCATTCATGAATTATTTTCATTGTAAAGTCTCACTCTATAAGATTATTCCTATCTTTTCTCTGCAGGTTTTCAGTTTTCTCTGCCTACCATCCAAACCTCCTGGGCTACAAGTTGAAATGTAATTGCATTTTTCCCTCTTAATGAGACAAATGCTGGATCCCTGTTCCTCGGCACAGCTAGGACTTTTATTATCTAGTCCAATAACTCCACTTTTCCCCTTCCTGTTGGCATTTGCCAACATACTAAGCAATTTCTTCACAATGATTTAGCACTTGCTTAATCAGAAGATATAATAGTCTACTTTCTTAACTATCAGTAGTATACTGTGTGTTTTGGTGTGTTTATTAATCTCTAATTTTTATCTTCCTCTATAAATCTGTTAGACTATCATCTCTAGGTTTCTTAAATTCTAATATCTATGATTTTAAAGTACACCAAACCACTTCTAGAAATGTTTAACTTTGAAGCTTAAATAGAAAGCAGTGACTAAACTTTACTCTTCAGAACTATACCAAGGACATTAGGTTTACAGTCACCTCAAGTAATTCAAATACTGAGGGATTTCTATACTATAAGTCATCTAAATAATCATTACCTCAGCTGCCACAACTTCTTTATTGAAGGGTTGAGAGGAAGAGCCTGGGAGGGCCATCTTCTTAGTGGCCAGAAAATAACACACCACCACTCTTGTGCAAGGCTCCATCTCCATGGGCTCTCCCAACCAGAGTTAGACTCCCAGGTAGCAACATGGTCACCCAAGCAGGCAGATGTCAGCTGTCTAGTTCCTCTCTGGGCTGCAACTGGTCGCTCACATACCCTCTTGGGGCTGCTTTTGGTGAATGTTATATATGGATCATAGTAAAATACAATAGTATAGACTTTTATAACTATAATCATTTAATGAAGATCCCCCTCTTATTATTTCTTTTGTTGATGTTACTATATGATTTTCAGGATAATATAGTCACACCTCAGTCTCTGGGAGCATCACACCACACCCTCCAAAAGTTTTAGTGCCACCATTTTTTTAATGAGACCCTTTTAAAGCATATTCTCTATGTCTGTGGTACTCTGGGGTTTACAAAATCAGTAATTCTAGGAATCGAAATCAAAATCTAGGAATTATTCCCAAACTAAAGGTAAGTATTTTTAATTTAGAATTCAGTTTAAACTAATTTTTTTACAGTAGTTCGACTTCATTAGGCATTATATGGAAATCCTTTGTGCTGCTTTTCTTTTAGTAATTACTTTTAGTAATTATCTTCTTTGTTTCTAGGTGAATGAAATTTACCATGATGAATCCCTGGGAGTGCATATAAATGTGGTACTAGTTCGCGTGATAATGCTGGGTTACGCAAAGGTAAACTGCCTTAAAATATGTGAACTATGAACATTAACAAGTGTGTTAGTAAAGAGAAGATTAAAATGTTGAAGTTAATTGTCAAATTGTGGAATAGATATATCTCACGTAGACCCTTGCTGATCTAAACTTGAGGAGGAAAACTACTGTTGAGATCTCTAAGTCTGAACAGTGAGTGATTTCGTGCTGCTACCATTTGCTTTATTAATCTCTACTGGAGCTGTAGATAGTTATCTTGACTTTAAATATGGCTGTCTGAATGAAAAATGCTGTATACCAATGTGAGAAAAGAGTTTCCTTAAGCTGTAAGTCATTGATTCTTCTAAAACGTTTAGAGTGGATGTCTGCTATGTGTCACGTGTTTTCAATGTATTAGTGAAGAAAAATACGAAGAGCTTTGCCGTCCCATAATTGGTCAAAACAATATTTTACTCACCTATCTTTTCACCTAAGGAAAATGAAGTACTCAGTGAATATTTCTTCTTTGAAAGAGTTTTAATCCTTTTGAAAACAAAAATTCTGTCAAAATACACACAGTGCCATTTCATGTAATATAACTTTAACTGAGTATGAATGGCACTCAATGTAGGCCTATCCTTAGAAATAATGAAATGGATGAAATGACTTTTCCCTTTGAGGAGAAAACATAGAGGAAGTGACTAACTTAGCAATTTTTTAATGCTTAAAATGGCCTAACTCCTCCCCTAATTAAGTCTCCTGAGAAATACTAATGAATGCATGCATTTAGCTAACAGGAAGAATCCATGTGTTCGCATTTCATTTTGTATTTAATATCCACTTATCATTTTCTGATGAGAGGATGTCATTGATCTTTAGTTTAGCCCATAAACCTGACCTATTTTGTGTCACTAACACTGAGTACAATTCAACTCCAGCTGGAGTTGTTAACTACCCTCTCTTGGTTGTTAAAGCATTTATTTGGGTAAGTATGTGATCAGCATAAAACAAACCAAGCTAATATTATTAAGAATGTAAACACTGATAATAACATTTGCAGAAATGTAGCAAAACTCTCAGCCTCTCAGCCAAGCAGGGACTAATTTTGAGTTCCAAGTCCAATTTCTCATTACTTCAGAACTACTCTGGAAAGCGTGCCTCCTGAGTTCTTGAAAAATGGGCTGTTTCCCTCTGAACTTTTAACTCCTCACCATAATGTGATAATAGCAACATTCCAAAGGAAGTTTAATCCATCTACTAGAACTGCAAGATAAGAAGACACTGCTCTCCACTGCTGTGACGTGATCAAAAGGATAATGTCCTTTTTTCATTTTGAAGTTTCATACCATAAATGAAGATCTGAACGGCTTTGCCAGCTCAGTGAAAAACATATTTTCCCATATGTTGATTAACTCTGGATCAAAACATGTAACTAAACATTTTCATTTTAATCTCTGGGGAAAAATCTGTTTTTTTACTTCTTCATATCTATGAAACTAAAAATCTAGTAGAGGCAGGAAATATTTAGGCTACTGGAATTCTTACCCCCGAATTGAGTTGCCTCACAATATCAGATGTCAGCATCACATATTCCCATGCATGGTTTCATTAACCTTTCAGCCAAGTAATACTGATCATCAGTAGTGATGTCCTTCATGGGAATTTAGAATTCCCAAACCAAAGTAGATATCTAAATAAGTCTCAAATAATATTGTTATACTTTATTGGATTACCGTAATTCCAGGTATTAACTCCAGAAAAAGTTATTAAAGGTAGCCTGTGGGAAAATGCTGTGCATGTCTTTAACACATTGTTTCCTCTTAGTCCATCAGCCTCATAGAAAGGGGAAACCCATCCCGGAGCTTGGAGAACGTGTGTCGCTGGGCTTGCCAACAGCAGAAATCTGATCCCAACCACTCTGAACACCATGATCATGCTATTTTCTTAACCAGGCAAGACTTTGGACCTGCTGGAATGCAAGGTATTTCCATTAATATGTAAAAGAAAAACTTACGTACCTGACTTTTAAAAAATTAATTTTACTCCCAAGTCAGGAAGTCTAGTCACATGTTCAGTCTCTATCACCACCTTCTACTATGTACTGGCCAAGCACACATTTTCTTTCAGTTGCTTCCCATGGCTTCTGTGAGATTCACAATGTCTAATGGCATGTAAATACTATAATACATTTCACTTGACTTTAAGATAATGTTTGTGCATTTGGGGTATGGCAAGGCTGCTGCAAAATACAGTGTGATTTCCTCTCACTGTTTGAAAGGGAAAGGGATGGCATGAGAAATCACTCTTGCCGAAGTGCTTTTTTCCTACATCAGCTCACATTTATCTGATAAGTTCTGATGTAGACTTTGGGAAAAAGTAGACTAATGATTTTCTTTGCAATGTTGATGGAATTTCTGACTCCTTTCACCAGTACCATGATATGAAGGACCATTTGCCACAGCAGAAAGACAGAGCTTTTTTAGAGGGTAGAATAAAATGGTAACCCCGGGCAGTTTCTTCCCTTTGGAAAGGAGAAAAAAATCCAGACCCAATGAATCTTTTTAGAACCCATTACCTGTGGCTTTCCCAAAAGAATGTGGCACAACACTAGCATTGAAATAATACTGCCTGTGTTTCCTGAAAAGCTTTTTCCCCCCCTAGGCAAAGGTCCAGTAGTAATTCTTAATGGGTTTTCTCATAAAATGAAAATAAGTGTAATTGTTTTTCTCTATAGGATATGCTCCAGTCACAGGCATGTGTCATCCAGTGAGAAGTTGTACCCTGAATCACGAGGATGGTTTTTCATCGGCTTTTGTAGTAGCGCATGAAACTGGTCATGTGTAAGTCACCGTTGACAGCTAAATGCCAAAAAAAAGGTCTTTTCTTCCCTGCTTCTCTCAGTATTGTTCACACTTTGGGCAGAGTGCATGCCAGCATGCAACTCCTCCCTTGCCAAGTGTGAGGAGCTGAAAACACTGAAGAGGTCATGCACTGAAATTAAATGAGTGGCTGATTTGCAAAGACACCCCTGTGCTTTTCAGAGCTATGGAATAAAAAAGACGTTTCTCTCAGACTGCTAGTTCAGTTTCTGTAACTCCTCCATGCTACAGATTTCACTGTACTTATTTTCAGAACAGAAATGAAGCAAAAGCTGTAGCCCCTGTGTTCTCACCAGTGACATCTGATTCTGTTCTAGGCTGGGGATGGAGCATGATGGGCAAGGCAACAGGTGTGGCGATGAGACTGCTATGGGCAGCGTCATGGCTCCTTTGGTGCAAGCAGCGTTTCATCGCTATCACTGGTCCCGATGCAGTGGCCAAGAACTGAAAAGATACATCCAGTATGTCCCCTCTGCATGTTGTAAGAGAATTTACATTATAGCAGAGATACAGACAGGCACTAACTACACTTAGAAGCTGCTCAGTAGTAGTTCTTAAGACCTTGAGAATAACAAAACTCCAAGTGAATGAAAGCTGTTGTTTACAATAAACATTTTCTTTTGACTTGGAGCATTTGAAAAGGCAATTCCATGAATATAATCAGTGTTTTAAGCTATAAAGCTAGAATTAAAGTGAATTTTTGTATGTGATTTCCTTTTAGTAAGTTCTTTATGAAATATTTAACTAATGGTCAAACATAAGTTAAGATGAGGAGAGGATGTGACATGATCCCTGTCCGGTATGCCACCTATACCCTGTTAGCATAGGATCTGCCCTGTCTCGCTAAGTTGGGGTTCATCTAGGGACATGAATAAGACTGTCATAGCTCTACTGAATTTTTAAGTAGGCTTGGCTTACTTTCTTGGGTTGAATATGGATGAAGGTTCTTTTTCTAAATGGAATTGGAACCAAAAACCTTAGAACACATGCTGCTGTGACCTTGCTCTATAATCTGATGAAATTCCAGAGTATGTAGTCTACCAATGTTTTTCATTAAGACATGGTAAAAAAAAAATGAGCATTTAACTCCCTGCAATATTTTTTCTCTTACAGTTCCTATGACTGTCTCCTCGATGATCCTTTTGAACATGATTGGCCCAAACTCCCAGAACTTCCTGGAATCAATTATTCTATGGATGAACAATGTCGTTTTGACTTTGGCGTTGGTTATAAAATGTGCACTGCGGTATGTCACTCATAATCAATTTAGATTTTGCATCTTCGAATCTATTTGCATACCTTCTGTTTGGTGAACTTTAGTGACTCGCTGGTGGAAGTGTAGGAAAAGCTACCAATGATGTTGTGTCTGCTATGTCAATGCATATTTAAGAGTTTTAAATACATTACCTTATTTAATCTCAAGACAGACTAGAAGAAATTTGGTGTACTTTTTTCTTTTTTTAGCAGATAAATCAAGAATTATGGAGATTAGCAACTTGTTTAAGTCACACATCTGGTAAATAGGGACATTAGACATTGAAATCAAAAATCATCATACTCTAAAATTTTATGCTCTATTGCTCCTTGATTTTTGTAACCCTCAGAGGTGAATTTCAAATTTAGGTAGGTTGCTTTTCATTACCTTGTTTGCTTGAAACCCAAGTAGCTATGAGAGTAGCAAAGGACTGAGCTGGTATATTTTCATATGAGAGTCACAAAGACTGTGAGCTCTATAGTCAGACTGGGTGGGTATCAGGACTCAAATGTCATTAAAGGCGCATGACTTTGAGCACCTTATTCAATTTTCTGTCTTGGTTTCCTCATGTTCAAAATGTTGATTATAATAGTACATAATGATGTGGAATAGAATTGATATAGGATCAAATTGATAATGTAGATAAAAGTGCTTGACATAATACAGTCATATAGTAAATGCTCAGTGGGAATCATTAAAGCTAGTCTTCTGTGTTCTATTCAGATTAGAGGTATGTAGCATTAAATTTCCATGTTGATCTTTAGTAGTCATAAAAAAGAAAGGAAGGATTTTTATATGTTTGAACATGCTTTATGTGTTAAGGAAAAGAAAATAGGTATTTTATGGTACTGAAAACAAGTTCATCTGCTGTTTGAAATCCTCCATATGCAAATGTTTACAACGGTTTTTCTGTCTAAAAACTATACATGGCCAGCTCCCAATTACCTACATTATTAATATTTTAGACCTAAGCATTCAGAAGCTTTGGCTCAATATTATGAAAAAGTATAATTTCTGTATTAATAGGAATTAGAACAAAACACCAGTCCAAAGTGAGTTTAATTTTAAAAAGTTGTGTTTTTAAGACTGTATGTGAATAATTAGTAGGCAACAATTACGTGTATAAAGTGGTGTTAAGCATTTTTTAAATTTATTTAAGGAATGGTAAGATGTCTGCAATTTTTAAAAAGTACAGATAAATAAGGCTCATATACATGTGGATGTAATATGCATTTGATTATTATAACATGTTTTAGAAAAATTGAATAGCATTCTTAAGAGTGAGAAAACTAAGTCTCCAGTCTGGTTTTTACCATATTACTTATAATAATGATAGTCTTACCTTCAAACCCTATTTTTAGTCATGAATTATTGTAAAGATTAAATATATGGAAAGTGCTTTATAATCTATATTAAAGTAGTGTGATATTTTGTTACACATAGACTACATTATCTTATGTAGAAAGTTTGGGCACGCCCTCATGACCTAGCAGTTTAGTATATACCCTGGCAGTTGTCCCACATACCTCATAAGGTACCCAGTTCAAGACCCAGGGGATTGGAAGGGCATTGGGGATGGTCGGGTGGGCACTGGGTTGTGGGGATTGTGGGAAGGTGGGGGACAACCAATGTGAACAATTAAATTTTTTAGAAAAAGTGTTTCTTTCTCCCTCTCTTCCTGCCTGCCTGCCTGCCTAACTCACTTTCATTCCTGCCTGTACCTTTCCTTCAAAAAATGAAAGAAACCTTGACAAATATTTTTTATTTTAATCAACTCAGTATGATGAGAATTTTTATTATTTGTATCTGACTAATTCATACCTACAGGAATAAAGAGAAGCTATGTTGATATCTTGAGGGCTACTATTACAATATTTTCATTATAAAATATTCATAATAGCCACTTCTTTTAAATTTCCAATGTTTCATATTTAAAATAATAAAATGGAAATTGTATGAAGAAATATTAAAAGTCAATGAAATAATCCCAGCTGAATCATTGTTGATCATTATTATAGAAAAGTAGAATAAAATTGTTCTCTACTTGATAGTCTTAGGTAGAATTTTTTCTTAACATGCTATAATTTTGACTATTTAACTTAAAATTAAACTATTCCAGAAATTTGATGTGAGGAAACTATATGGAAGACACACACAGTTAATGCATTTCACGCCTTCTGCATTTCATTGAGATTTTGATTCTCTCTCTTCTAGTTCCGAACCTTTGACCCATGTAAGCAGCTGTGGTGTAGCCATCCTGATAACCCCTACTTTTGTAAGACTAAAAAAGGCCCCCCACTTGATGGGACTGAATGTGCTGCTGGAAAAGTGAGTATGTCTGTTTACGCAATGAAGCATTGAGATACGTGGTACAGTAATCATCTTTAAAAGTCTGGAAAATTATGAAAACGGCTATTTCCGTTTTTATGAAAATCATAGTGCTTGAGATTTCATTATGGTAATGTGTTAACATTATTTCTCATGACTGCTCTAACAAATTTCGCACACATGGCGACTTAAAACAACAGTGACTTCTTCTTTCATCTCTACAATACAAAAGTTCAAAATCAATTTCACTGAGTCAAAATCAAATGTAGGCAGGAGCTTGTGAAGAATCGGTCTCTTTCAGTTTATGGTGTTTGCCGGCATTCCTTGACTTGCAGCCACACAATCCAGTCTCTGTGCTTGTGGGTATATTGGCTTCTTCTCTTCTGGGTTGAAAAGTCTTGCTCTGTCCCACTTAAAAGGATACCTGTGATGGTGTTTAGGGCCCACCTGGTTTATCCTAGGTAAACCAGGGTAATCTCCTCAGCTCAAAATCTTTAATCATATCTACAAAGATTTTTTTTTTTTACAAAGAAGGTAATATCTTTAGCTTTCAAGGATTAGGACCTGACATCTTTGGGAATGTCATTCAGCTCACTACTAATAGAATAGGAAGCTTCAGCTCAGTGGAATAGATGAGTCCCTGCTAGTGGGATTTGATTCTTGCTGGAGTCCAACACGTGAAAATTGTCCAGAAATAAGAGTCATGTGAACTTACACAGAAGATTTGGACTTGCTCCTTGGGGGGAAATATGCCCAGAGGTTATAAATCTCAAATTGTGTAGTCAAGATTGAGTGCTCAGTCTGGCCAAGTGCCAAGCCACACTGCTCACAAGAGGAAAGATCACCAAACCACAAACAAAGGCATGTTAAGAACTCAAGCTGAAGAATCTTGACTAGTTTGGAAATAAGATATTGTAGACAGGACCCAAAACTGGCAAAGAAGATTTATATAGCTTTAGCACTTTAGAGCTCTTTAGAGCTCTTTTTTCAAATGCATATAAATTGTACTTGCTTTAAGAATTATAAGCAGAATAATTACAATAGCAATAATAATATATAAATAAAATCTGTCGTCATTCAATTGTAAGCTTAGGCACTATGTTAAACACAACAGACAGTGTGTTGCTTTGAGAAAACTAAGTGTTACAGATATTTGACTGAAAAAACAAGAGCAGCAAAATGAGTTGATTCATTTTTGCTTTCTGAAAAAGAAATCCTGTGAGCTAATCCTAAATATCCAGCTTCCCTAAATATATTTGTGTGGCATTTAAATTTACCAAAGATGAGTTTTAAGAAACACTTTATTGTATGTGGTATAAAAAAGAAAAAGCAAGTCAAAATGTTGGAAGGGAAAAGAACTGACACCTTTTGAGCACCTGCTGTATGCTGGGTGCTGTGTGATCTGAGATTCTGTAGCATCATGGTTCTAATCATTCCCATTTAGTTGCTTGCTGGTCAGATGATCTTATACTGCTGGTCAGATGATCTTATACTACTCAGGAGCTGGTCCAGGTCCCAGATGTCCTCAGGCAAAAAAAGATTTGACCTTTCTATCTCTCAGAATCATTGTGAATGAA
Source organism: Solenodon paradoxus (assembly GCA_004363575.1). NCBI lineage: Eukaryota > Metazoa > Chordata > Mammalia > Eulipotyphla > Solenodontidae > Solenodon > Solenodon paradoxus. Next base: position 44,128 of record RJWH01000095.1, read on the forward strand.
AAAGTGTATAAAAGTGCTCCGTAAGCTAGAGATGTTTTCAATATGTTATATGTTTTATTTCTAAGCTAAAACATACATTTTTCAGATCATTATTTTATAGGGGACCATATTTCCCTTACAAAAAAAAAAACCTCGTAATGCAGATAATGAAACATGAGGATAGATTAGTACCTGTTGTACTAACTGATTGCTCATATAATTCTCATTGATTATGATGTTTGGTACTGATTGAATAAATGTTATTTTTCCATTTTCCATTTATATTTAAAAACTGCAAGTTTACATTACCCTTCTTATAAACACAGTACTGATATAATCACTTTTTGGTCTTTCAAAATGCATTTTCACCTTGGGAAAAAAAAAAAGGAAGCCCTTCCCTTGGTTCTTCTTGTGTAACAATTTCAGAGTTAGCATATGTGTGATTATTATAATTGCCTTTTGTCATCCTCCTAAGTGGTGTTACAAGGGCCATTGCATGTGGAAGAATGCTAATCAACAAAAACAAGATGGCAACTGGGGATCCTGGACCAAATTTGGATCTTGTTCCCGGACATGTGGAACTGGTGTTCGATTCCGAACACGCCAATGCACTAACCCAATGTGAGTATAACATCTGTAATGTTGGTTATTTTGGGGTAGACCAGAAAACGATATTATTAGTATTCTGTTTCATGAAACACATGTGAAATACAGAACATGAAAACTAAGGGTTTAAGTATCTATTTTGGGAAAATCTACATTTCTTGATCTTGTGAAGAGTAGTCAATCATGAAGATGAGAGGGTCTCCCTAAGGTTAGAGACTTTCAAAGAAATTGCCATGGAGGAATAGTAAGGAGCTCAGTAGAAAAAGCAGATCACCCCACTCTTGGGTACTGGGCACTGTGACTGGGAGGCCCTCTGCAAGGAACACCAGTGTGTCAGCACCCACCACAGAGCCTCACACACCTCGGGGTGGGGAGAGAAAAGCTTTGGAGCAGACAACAGAAAGCAGTGCAAGAAGGTCAGGAAACTGTTCAGGAAACATCTATTCCTTCACTACACTGTATTTATTGAATCCCTGTCGTGTGCGCAGCAGCCTTTATTTTTTGAAGGAAAAAGAAATAACCCAAATATTAAACTTAGGACAGTCACCCTTGTTTAGGGTTTAATGTGGAAGCAACCCTGTCTGCTTCTGGCCGCAGGATGATGCTGAGCATGTCCTTTATAAAGACTTATATACTTGCCTTCACAGGAAGAGATGATACTAGTTTTAGTAGAAATAGCAAAATCAATAGCAATTATAGTAATCAGAGCAGCTGAGGTCCAGGATGAGCCATACTGTGGTCTAAATATTTAAAATATGCTAACTCACTTCACTTGCCAGTGTTCTCTAAGGAAGATGGGATTATGTTTGTACTTCATGTATGAGGAAACTGAGATATAGCCTGTGATCAGAGTTTCTTCAGGCTACATTGATGTGTTATTTATGTGATTAGAAATATAATTTTCTTGTATCCATATGAATATATTTTTGTTTCTCTATATACTTCCACCATGCCTTTATAAGACACTGTTTGAAAAGCTGATGTGCATTGAACTTGGGCCCCTACCCCGCAGGGAGAGGATGGTGCTTTTGGAAAGGGATTGAAATGAGGAAGCATGAGTTCATTCACTTGGTGCTGGCAGCCGAAGCGCTGGCTGTCTGCCCTGCAGCACTGCCTGCAAGCTTGGACTGCTGGGCCCGAGCCAAAAGACCGTTTTCAATGTTGTCTTTTCTTTAGGCCCCTCAATGGTGGCCAGGATTGTCCTGGTGTTAATTTTGAGTACCAGCTTTGTAATACAGAAGAATGCCAAAAACACTTTGAGGACTTCAGAGCCCAGCAGTGCCAGCAACGCAACTCCCACTTTGAATACCAGAATATCAAACACCACTGGTTGCCATATGAACATCCCGATGGTGAGTAGATGCCTGCCCTTCTCCTGCTGTGTGGATCTTTACTTAGCGTTTACGTGTTGTCACTACCAATCCTTTAGACTCTTGTTCTCTGTTAGGTAATTTACTTGGTAAATCCCCCGGGGTTTCTAGGAATAAGACAAACACACTCCTTTCTCCAAAGAGGTGAGAACTGTGGAAGAGTTCCTCACAAATGACACCCCACTACCATGACCGAATGAGCAGTGGAAAGCAGTGCCTGGGAGAAATGCTATGTTTCCTCATTCAACTAAAATCCCTCTACTAGGATAAGCTTTTGGGGGTAGTCTGATCTTTCTTTTCTAATTAACTAGAGAAAATTTTATTTCTTTAACAATTAAGTCAGAAAATAAGTATCATTTAATAAAAGTTGCTTCATAGTCTTTTAGTTTTTTTTGTACCCTTGTTATTAAAAATTACAATGGGAATTACTTTCAGTGTTTTACTTCTTACCCCTGAATTTTTGGTTGACTATGTTCAAATGGAAACTTCTTACCATATTTATTTGAGTAAATAAAAGAAAATAATAGTTACATGATTATTGTGTATTATACTACACTGATGAGTTTAGTTTAAAAGTTGTTTTAAAGGAAAGCTATACATGTTGGAATCAACGGTGTATTAAGAAGAAATGTATCATTTTAGTTGCTTTCTGTGAAGTGAGTCACATGAATTATATTAAATTTAATTAATGAAATCCTACAAGACACAAAATTATACTAGGTCATTAGGTGAGAGGAGAAATCCTTTCATACCAAAGCTTCACTAAAGCTAAATTGATTCTGAATTAAAGTTTATTAAAGAACTGTGATTAATTTTAGAATTGATATACAACCTTGATTTGCCTGAGATTGTTTCAGTTTATACTTGTTTTCCTGGTGTAATTAGATCCAATTTTCACTCTCTAAAGTATCCTAGTTTAGACTTCAGATCATATGGTCACCCTAGTTAAAACAAATATGCATTCTTTTCTCTTATTCTTTTTTTTTTTTTAAATTTATTTATACAATATTTCGTTTCCACAAGCCATGTTGAAACAATGAAATGAAAATAAATACTGTTCAAATATACTGTCTTATATAAATAGCTGATTTAATCCTCTATTTTATGAAGCCAAGAAAAGATGCCACCTTTACTGTCAATCGAAAGAGACCGGAGATGTTACTTCTATGAAACAGCTGGTGCATGACGGAACTCGCTGCTCTTACAAAGACCCCTATAGCATATGTGTCCGAGGAGAATGTGTGGTGAGTTCGGAATGCTTCCCCCAAAGCTCCCTCCGGCATTGTGTGATTCTCCCTTTACTACTCCCCTTCATCTGCATAGTTTCAACATTAGCTCCTTCTCTGTGAAATCACATTATAATAAGACTCTAAATAATTCAGTAGCTAAATGAAATTTGGGAGAAATTGCATTGAATAAAATCAAACTTTGGTCAGGGATAGAGTCAACATTCAAATACGTGTTTTCCCAATTTTCAGACAAAATACATTTTTTCCTAATTTTCAGACAAAATAGTTTTCCTAATTTCCGTAAAAAAATGTTTTTTTTTTTCTATTAACTTGGTGGCACTAGGAAGGAAATATGACAGGGGAGCAATGATACCTTTGCTTGGAATATTTTGCTATTAGTCATCTATTAATGAAATAGTCTTTTTAAAAAACTAAACCTATTTTACCTTTTGTCTAAAAGAGAAAAGAAACTTACCTTTCTCTCTCACCTTCTCATTTATTTCCACATCAGAAGGAAAGATGCAAAAATTGTCTTTTTGCACCATTTCATCTGTTTTTGTAAGGTGAAGTTTATTCTTTTTCATGTTTACAAGTTAGCATGTTACAAGTTTACAAGTTACAAGATTAACATGAAATTATCCTTATTAACTTAAGAACTTTTTTCTTTTCACTTTAGCATGACTTAAATGAATGTCAAGTATACACATGCCCCACAGTTGAACTAAAATTTCCCTGAAAGTAGAATCTGTGTTTTATTAATCTTTCACCTCCCACAGTCTCTAGAGCATTAGATATATGTGTTGTCATTATTTTCTCTTCCTACTTTCATCCCAAACTTATGAGTACAGTGGCATGTCATGTATCAAACCCCACGCTGATTTATGTAAAGGACCTCTCCCAGTTCAGAAAGCCTCCAGTAGTTCCCTGCTGAACTAATGTGAAAATGGAAATTCTTTCTGATACTCAAGGTCTTCCGCGGTATGTGCCTTGCAAATCTTTCACTTTTACCTCTATCATATATATTAACCCTCCACTGGTTTAAGTACATTTTGCATACTGTTCTCTGAACCCACTTTCCATACAACTTCTGTTTTAATCCCTCTGCATTCTTGAAATGCCTGTCCACACTGTTCCTTCAGGCTCCTGTGAAGACCTTCACCATTTCTGGGAAGTTTTGTCTCACATCCCTAACCAATGTGTAAAGCTTACTCCAATGTACAACCCACTGCTTTATTATTCATCTTTATAAATATGAAAGCCATGAAGCAAAAGCATATTTTAATTTTTTGTCTCCTCAGTGTCAGCTACAGTTAATGTGTTTGATGATTATGACCTAGTGTGATGGGGAAAATGCTTCATTAGACTGGGGGGAGTTGACTTTATATCTTTTGTTAGAGTACAGTTATTTGATTTTATAGTAATAGGTTTCTGTGGGTTTTTTTTTTTTACAATGGAGGTATTAAAAATCAGCGCTAGAGTGAAAATTAGATATAGCTCTAACTGTAAGTCTATGTTTAGGGAAATGGTTCGTCATTCTCCAGTAGGCTGGCCTTCAGCTGTATATTAAAAGTTGCCATATTTCACCTCTCTCCCCAGAAAGTGGGCTGTGACAAAGAAATCGGTTCTAACAAGGTTGAGGATAAGTGTGGTGTCTGTGGAGGGGATAATTCCCATTGTCGAACCGTAAAGGGGACTTTTACCAGAACACCCAGGAAACTTGGTAAGATATAGTCTCTCGTGAATTTAGTTTCCTTCTCTATGACTTTTATTTTCTGAGATTTCTTCTTTTAGGAATGCAGCATTTTACCTATAAGCATCGAGCATTAGATGCTTGCATAATTTTATTCAGGTTATCTTTTAAAACAATATTTGGCAATTTGTGCTTCACAGTATCCATGAGGAAAAATTATCTTTTAAATTTAGATAAGGAACAAGTAAAATCAATGTCAATGATAGTACTTAACTAAAATCTGTTTTGTTTTATTTTGTGTTTTGAATAATATGCATTAATTCTAATTGCCAGAATTGATGCTCATATTTAATTTTCTGTTTCAGATAAGTTGTTGATAAATCAAATAATTTTAAATATAACTTTTAAAAATTACATTAGTTTTCTTATTTTATTAAAAAAGTGAACAGCTTTATCCTACTTATAGATCTATTAATTTAGCTCCCATAATTTTTAAGATTTTATATTAAACAAAAATGAGGCATAATGAAAAACTAACCTGAGGTATAATTGTTTATATTTATGAATATCTGTACTTACTATTCAGTCAGTGACCTGCACTTAAGCTTATGATGAAGGTTCAGCAGATGGAACCAAAAGAAAAAATAATATGCAAAATTATTAATAGTTTCATAATTATTGATTGGAATTTCCATTCAAGATTTGGATACAAGCACTATTAATTTTTTGAGCTTGTAGAAATATTATTCAGTTATTCAATAAGCACTTACTGTGCAATTTATTTTCTGTTAATTCATTTATAAATGAATTTGATATAGTGTTTTCCTTGGGAAACTTCTCTTTTATCCAAAGCACCAGTGGTATAGTCCCTTATAAAATGACAGAGAACACACACAAAAAAATAAACTAAAAGAAACTTTTTTGACTTACTTTGGCACATTGTCATGGTGACAATTATTTGTCTTAGAAGAAAGTATACAAAAGTTAATCTTTATCAAATTGAATAATGCTGTTAGTTCTTTTCACTCTCATTATACCCCAGTACCCAACTCAAGACATTTGCACGCATACTAACTTTGCTCTTTGGTGTATTTAAGGGGACTTTTTTTTACTATGTTTTTCTCAGGTATTCCCTACTCTCCTTACTGATGTCGTCACTCTTCCTGTGTGATAATTTGCTAAGTTTTGTACTTTGAAAATGATAACAAAAGAAATATTGCGACTCTGACTGATTATATTACTTTAATAGAGCAAATAGAATTCCAACTATACATAGTATGTTATACATATAGATATTATGGTTTTAAGTAATACATGATTTTCTCCATCTTATTATGAAATAATTTGCTGTACTTTATTACAGTTATATATTGCTTTAGGTATAAAATAATTCATTTTGTTTTATTTCCAGAGTGAATTGATGCAAAGAGAAAGATTTCTTGTCATAATCATTCATTCTGTATTATGTGTAATGTAAGGTAATGATACTTTTTTCAGAAACCACAAAAATGATGCTAAACCCATAAATCAATTGCAGAAGAACAGAAGAGCTTTCACCAGTTATACAGATTCAAACTGTTCAAAGATATTCTAACATCCATTTCTTTGCACTAATTTTGTCATTGTTAGTATTAGTCATTCAGTAGACTAATTAACCTTTTCCAACAGGAAAACTTTTAAGCAAGAGGTGCCATAAAGAACTCAAGTTGCTGGAAAATGAAATCTGCAAGTATTCAACTTCAAATCCCCTATATCATTTCTCCTTCATGCTTAGTCTTACTTTCATTGACTATTAATAGTTTATTGGCTTTAGCTACTATTTTAAATGCATTTTGACTTCAACATATAAGATGACAGAACATATTTTATAATTGACCTAATAGAGTATATATAACTTATAGGATAGTCAATGAAACTGCAAGACTTTGATAAACTTGAAACCTACACTAATTAAAGACATTCTATTTAAGGGAAGAGGAGAGGCGCCTTCACTTTACCCAAAGGAGCTCGTAATATTTCTCTTGCTGAAACAAGGCAAGCTAAAAATGTACTTGGTAAGTTTTAGCAAACTGCAAAAAGATGGGCATTCATAAATAGCATCAAGCCGTTTTGCTGTACTTGGCATCTTAAGCATGTTACTTCTAGCCATGTATATTCAGGTCAAACATAGTACATTTTATATACTGAACTTCACCCAGGCTCAAGTATAGAAAACCTTGACCCCTAAATAACTACTCCATTTAGCTAAGACACTAATATTGTGAAAAAATTGAGGAAATCTACCCATAGGTAGCTATTAATTGTCCATATGTAGTACTTATTCTATAGTTTGTAAACTGACCCTTTCATAACTCAAGGTGTCAGTTTCATGATCTTCTTATAGTCATTGATTTTTATGCAAATGAGATTTAACACCTTAGTTTCTCTCTTTGCCCTGTTGTTAATGGACACATAAGAACTTAATTCTAAGTGATTTTAGGACATGTGATAATACTAAGAATGTTATATATGACATTGGCTATAATAGGATTGATATTTTAAAACCCAAGGCAAACATTAAGCTCATTTGTTTTATTATTTCTGGATTAGAAGATTGCAACTAGTGTGTGTGTAAGACACTGCACAAAATAACTTGCTGGCATTTTCCAACCAACTGGTTTGGTCAAATCTACAACATATATTTTAAAACGTTACCATTATAAAATGTGTTTAAAGCTTTAAAATTAATTGCTAATCAGCAATTACGATATTAAATTAAGAAAAATAAAGTTATTTATTGATATTTTTCTTTTGTAACTTTAAAAAATAAAGCAGTTTTTTAAATATGAAGATTTATTTAATTAGACATTTAGCTCTTTACAGTTGCCCTTTCAAAATTTAAAATAATATATTGATAGATCAAATACCTCAAGATGTTCACTAAGTACAGTAAACATTGGCCCCACTTTGAAAAAGTGTGGTTTAGAAAATTAAAATCACATGGAGAAACACAGCAAAGGATAATATCCATCTGAAGTGTTCTTGACCCAATTCATGGATAAATAGTTAATAGTGGAAATAAAATGACTTTTCCCTCTCCCTCAATCTCATGAAGGGAGGTCACAAAAACTACTCATGCTTTTCAGACAATTTCTGAAACTGCTTCTTTCCGTTTATGGATGCCCTCTTCTGCATGCAGGAGCAGTAAGAATATAATGCTCTACTAACCATGGTTGTTGCTTTTGTTTTCTTGTTTGCTTCCTCCAACATTTACCACACATGCAAAGGGTACCTTAAGATGTTTGATATACCCCCTGGTGCTAGACATGTGTTAATCCAAGAAGACGAGGCTTCTCCTCATATTCTTGGTAAGTGTTTATGTCCATTGGCTCTGCATTAACATGTACTTAAATATCTAAAGGTCAAAGAAATCATATATATTTAGAATATATATGTGTATAAATGTGTACATATATGTTTATATACATATATGCATACATAGATATGCAAAACTAAAAATTATATATTAATGTATTATAATGTGGTCTTTGTTGGTTACTTCCCCTAAGTCTCCTTTCTTTGAAATAAGATCTATTCAATAATACACCTTTAATTTTTGCTTCATTATTACGTAGGGGAAAAAGTCATTTGACAGGTTTGTTTTTGTTATACATTTTTGTTTTATATTAGGGGATGAGAAAAATAAATGTGTTAATAAAATGCACTAAATTAAGGAATAATATCAGAAAAATTTGTCATATTTATGTTGACAAATTAGTTCTGATATTCTGGTTTATGCCATATTGTATGCCACTCCTTTATTTTAATGCATTTTAAGTTCTTTGACTGAACAGCAACCACATGGAATTTCACTGGTCTAATGAAATCTTTCCTCTATCTGTTATGTGTCAAGTTTTTGACTGGCACATGCAGATCCATTTGCATGGCTGTTTCCGAATGAAGATTCATTCCCTCCTTTATAAGAGGATTATGTAAAAATGTCACTTGAAAGAGGTTTATATTCAATATGTATATAGAAGTATCAACATAACTTTCCTATATTCCTTGATATATTAAAATGGCAAGAACATATCTGTAACTAAGGCATGGTCCATCAATTCCATGAAAAAATTATAGCAGATTGTTTAATGTGTAACATTAAAATGAATTGTTTTATGATGCTTCATAGAATTTTATTTTTTAAGTATTAAAGTTTATTGACTACTAGGTTTTAGCACATTCTAGCAATCAAGTGTACTTCTTTCTCCAGTAGTTAAATTCCTTATTTTTATCCTAGAATTCAGATTATTATCCTTGAAAAAGTTACTAGTTTAAAAGCTCAAGAGAAAAAAAATATTTAATGAAAATTACTCATACTTTCTATACATTTTCAGTAGTAACATATGAAAGTTTATTTCCTGATATATATTATATGGATAATCACTTCCAAACTGTAGAATCTCATTAATTTTTTATTCATTAGATAAAGCATTTTATAATATATACTATATCTATAATACATTAAGAATTTTATCACCAGTAAGCAACTTTTCCTAGTCTTATTAAATAGGTGTTAGGGCATTGGAATTTTATAGTTACAGGAACTGTTGTTTATTGGACTGAAAATCAGTTGATATATGTTGTTTTATTAACTTGAAAGAGATACATAGTGAAAAATCAATTATGTTATGTGCTGTTCTAGCATGGCATATATTAATTATTGTGGAAACATCCATTGTTTTTATAGTATTCCTAGCTTGCAAGAGGAATTGTATAGGATAAATGAATTTAAAAGTCAACAGTATTTCAAATGGGAATATTTGATAATTTTTTCTTCTATTTGACAATCTTGCCATTGTGACAATCTTGCCATTGTTCTTGACTAGTTGGGAATGCTTCTTGATTATTGTGAATGCCTAATGAAGGAAATGGTATTTACAGAAGAAATAACTCTTATTTTGATTGTTGTCAGTCTAAGATGGTCTTTGACTTATAGAAGGGAATAGACTTACTATGGATCATTAAAGCTATAAAATGATAATATAAAACGTATGCTGGTTACCCATGTTCCTTCCTTTAGCTATTAAGAATCAGGCTACAGGCCACTATATTTTAAATGGCAAAGGAGAAGAAGCCAAGTCTCGGACCTTCATAGACCTTGGTGTGGAATGGGATTACAACATTGAAGATGACATTGAAACTCTTCACACAGATGGGCCTTTACATGATCCTGTTATTGTTTTGGTATGTGACACTACAGACTCACTGTGTAATTAGTTTAGTTTATAATTTTATAATTGACTTATCTAAAAAAATTCTGACTTTACTGAAAATTTGGTTGCAGGTTTGTTTATAATTCTGTTTATCTGCTTGTGAAACTTTGCCATATATTTTGTTATATGTACTCTATAGAGTATAGTATTATGATTTTTGACTTTAGTAATCCAATATAATTTAAAGACAATGAGAAAAGATAGATTTTTATATTTACCCACATATTTACCTTCTCTGATATTCTCATTTTCCCTGTAAATCTGAATTTCCATCTAGTATCATTTACTTTCAGTATAAAGAACTTCCATAAGCCTATCTTATAATATGGATGTTTGTTAGCAAATAATTCTCAGCTTTTAATTATCTGAATATTTTAAAAATTTTATCCTCAATCCTAAGGACTATCTTCAGTAGGTATAAAAGTTTGGGTTGCTGGGGTTTTTTCTTTCAGTACTTTAAAACATTTTTTACATTGTTGTAGAATTTGAGAAATTTAAGGGATGGCCAAGGAAATAGATATGACCACACTGTAGCAGTACTACTGACAGCTTTACTTAGAAGACACCTTAGCAGGTTTGCATGGAACCACCACCAGGAAGGTGACAGGGGCAAGGGCACTCATGGGGAATGTGAATTTGACAGGGGAGGGGAATGTTTCTGTGTCTAGATGCTGTTACTCAAACACAGCAGGGACTCTGGGGGTCTGAGAGCTCTAAGGGTAGCAGTGGCCACTTGGGGTCCTGATAGTCACATAGTTGGCAGATTTGGTGTATGGTTTCATAGGGATTTCAAAGCAAGAAAGCTAAAAATGACTGGAAATTTACTTGTTTGGGCTATACTGAAAACAATTGGATATATGAACATTTGAGTTTGGTGCTAATGGGCTTTTGAACTAAAAAGTATCAGGCTGATGTTTACAAGTAAATGACCTAGAGATCATTTGCAAGAGCACCTTTGACTCATTTATATAGCATTTTCCTTCTATAATACATCATGAAAATACATCAATCTCTTCTACATTGCTGTTCTGTATGTAATGTGTCCATTCTTCCAGTACTTTTAAAAGATTTCCTCTTTATCCTTTTGTTTTGGTTTGCTTTGATCACTTAGCAGTTTGACACTGATATGCTAAATTGTGGTGTTCTTTGTGTATATCTCACATGGGGTTCACCAAACATCATGGTTTAGTAGATGTTTCTCACAAAATTTGGCTGAATTTTCCATTACGTCTTCAGGTTTGATATATTCCTCCCTACCCTCCACCCTACATCTCTCTCTTCCCTATTCCTAGAATTTGTTTGCATGTATGTTAAACCAGTTGAAAATCACGAATCTCTTTACTCATCTTTTCATTATCTTTAGTTCATCTGTTCTTCAGATTGTCATTTCTATTGAGCTATGTTAGAGTTCACTGTGTCTTTTGCAGTCTCCAATCTGTCACTGAGCCCATCCAGTAAAATTTTCATACTGAATACTTTCTAGAATTTTCATTTTTTTTAAATAATTTCCATTCCTTTGTAATTACATATATTTTCACTCATAATGTCTTAACTTTTAAGTACTGAGTCTATTGTTGACTTCTAAAGAATTTGTTTTCCTTTTCCTTGACTGTGGTTTACATTTTCTTCCTTATTAACATTTTCTTATTGTACACTGGACAATGTAGATGATGTTGTCTTATTTAAAGGGTGTTCAGTTTTGTGCTAGCAAAAAGTTAATTTATTGTCAGTTCCTCCTGATCCTTATGGCCTAGTTATTTTTCATTAGAGTTGGTCTGTTTCAATTTTGTCATTATACTTATGCCATGGCCATTCTGGTGCTTTAACTGAATACTTGTACTGTTAGGGAGACATCTTCACCCTGGTTGGATAAGAACTTCTCTCTTTTCTCTCTCTCTCTCTCTCTCTCTCTCTCTCTCTCTCTCTCTCTCTCTCTCTCTCTCTCTCTCTCTCCCCCCCCCCTCCCCTGTCTCCCTCTCTCTCTCTGCCTAATTTTGGCTATGTCTGTCCCACTTCCAGCCCAGTAGCAGCCCTGCATTAGTAGGCAGCATGATGTCATGACCTGCTCACACATAGCCAGCCATCAATCTAAGACTCATAAAATCTTCTGGGCCACATCTCTATGAGGCCCTCTTCTACACTGCTCTGCCCTACAAATTCCAAACTCTATCTTTATCTCTTCAGCTCAGTGAAAATACTGTCTTGGTTTATGTCAGGGTCTAGATACTGCACTGTCAGAAAGGCAGAATGTTTATTTTCTTCTCACAGGGATCATTATACTTTGTTGCCTTATTTATAGTCCTCCTACCCCCACATAAAAAAGTCCCTCATATTTCTGTCCAGCTTTATTGTTTTTACTGTCAGGAAGACAACTCTATTTCTTCTTCATGGATGAAAAAAGAAGACATCCATGTGATTTGAAAAATATTTTTGATCTATATACATATATTCACTGTATCCTCTATAAAAATATTAATCTATACCCAGATCTTCCCACTCAATTTTAAGTTTTATTTTCCTTTGAAAATAAAAGGAAGTATTTGGTGAAGTATTTGTTCAATTTTTTTGCCCATTGTAAGTAGGTTGTTTATTCTTTCAGTTGAGTTTCGTTCTAGTTTATCTATACCAAATATAAATCCTCTGTGAAATAGGATTTGTACATATTTTCCTCTGGTCTATTTTTTTTAATCTTTTCTTAGTTGTATCTTTCACAAAGCAAGATATTTTAACTTTAGTGTAATCAATTTATCATTTTTTTTTCTTTTATGGATTAAGATTTTGGTGTTACATAGACTTTTTTGAAAGTAAGATATTTTCCTTTTTCACGTAAAAGTTTTATAATATTACATTATTAATCATTCTGTTAATTTTATATAAATGTTGCATGATTTGTCAGGGTTTTTTTTGTATGTGGATATATATATATATATATATATACACACACACACATATATATATACACACACACACACATATATATATATATTATCTGCCAACTACATACTGAAATACTCTAAACTTTGTTGTTAAATACAACAACACTTACTATTTCATAGCTTCCATGGATCAGGTATCCGGAACAACTTAAATGGCTAGATCTGGCACAGGCTATCCTGTGAGGTTGCTATCAGCTGTAACTTCAGTCACCTCGAGGTTTGATTAGGGAGAAGGTTCTCCAGCTTTGTTCACATGGCTGTTGAAAAGTCTGAGAAGAATGCTTCCAATTTTTTTCATGTGGTGGACTGGCAGGCTTCAATTTCTCACTACAGGAACCTTTCCATAGACTGCTTAAGTGTCCTTATCAACCATAGCAGGTGCCTTCCACCAGAGCATGTGATTCCAGTGAGAAAGGTAGAGAGTGCAACCAAGATAGAAAGCCTAATCTTGGAAGTGACATCCCATCACCTCTGCTGTTTTCTATTTGCTAAAAGCAAGTCACTGAGCCCTGCCCACACAGATGGAGAGAAGAATTAAACTCTACTTATGAAGAAAAGTAATAAAGGATTTGTGGACAAAATTTTTAAGTCACCACAATTTTCTAATGTCCCAGCACCATTTATTAATAACAGTCTTTCTCCAAAAAAAATTGCCTTTTTATCTATTGTCAAAAATCAATTTCCCAAGTTTATATGGGTTTATTTCTGCACTCCCATTCTGTACCATAGGTTAGATAAATCTATAACAAAAATATATTTAATCAAAACTTAAATTATTTCAAGTTTGAATGATTGGCGGTCACAAGCGCTACTTTACTCTTCTATAATTATACTGCATTCTTTTCTAGCAGCACAGGTATCACACCATAGAGCTCATGATAGTCAACTTCAAGGCTTTGTTCACTGACAGTAGTGTGAGTACAGAGAACCATGTGGACTGGAGATTAAGAAGCTTTGCAGCTAGTTAGGACAGGGAATCTGTGGAGAAGCAGTGTGCTGTCATCATGGCCTTCCTAGTTGTCTCTAAAGGGCTGGAACCCGGGTTGGCAACCCTGCACCGTGGCAGCTGGGCTGTGTGGTGCTGAAAGAATTAGATATCTGACTACAGTATAAGAGGAGTTGCTTAATTCTGAATGCATTTTAAAAACAAAGACTAAGGAAGAACAGAACCCAGGTCACCAAATTCTATATTCTATGGATTTAGTATCACTTGGTTACTTAAACAAAACTATTTCTAAAAATTTGGTTTAAAATGCTAATGAATCACACGTTTCTTCCTTTGTACAATTGATATAATCTCATAAAAGCAATGTGAAAGTCAATAAAACTTTTTTAAAGAATGCTTTTTCCTAAACAAAAGCAAAAAACAAATAAAAACCAGAATATATTTGCAATACTTATACTAAAAAATAATTAATTCCTAACTGCATAGCTTATCTAGAAAAACATTAATATACTAGTAAAAAAAGGACTTATCATGAATATGTAATGCATAGCAGACAAAATGCAGTGACTAATAAACTTAGAAAATTAAACTTTACTATTTATCAAATAAATTGCAATTAATATAACAATTTTACTCATTCAGTTAACAAAAAAGAATTATATAATAGGTAGTACTGAATGGGGTTATTTTAATATACTGTCATTATGAAGGTAATAACTGCTGTATTTTGGAGGACCACTCACTAGCCTACTATAAGAACAATAAAAGGTGTACCCTTTAGCACACTGAGGAAAATTAAAAAATCACAATAGTGATGACAACTTCTAATAAGTACAAATGGTCATTAATAAGTAAGTGGTTAAATAATTCCTACTGCCTACAATTAAACACTATGCAGATAAAGTATTTTTTCAAAGAACATTTATTGTCTTCGAAACTGTGCTTGACACATTAAGTGAAAAGTCAGAAAAGTATCTGTGCACACACACACACACACACACACACACACACACACAGAATATGCAGATATCTTGAGGATATATTCCATAGCAATAGAAGTACCTTTCATTTTTTTTTAAGTTTAGTATAATTATAGATGCTTTTTATTTTCTTGATTTTTTTTTCTGTAATGTATATATTTTCTGGATCACAGATTACCTTTATCATCACAACAACACAGTTGGATTTAAAGAATAATTTTTAAATGCACTAAGGAGATACACAACCTAAGGAAATCTATACTGAATCTTATTATAAAGTTACTGTTTTATAATAAAGTCTTTTTGCTCCTTAGTGAATGTGTTTTTTATGTTCTATCATCAAAATATTTTATATTGACAATGCATGTTGATTGACAGAAACAAAAACATTTTTAGAAACTATGTGAAAGTTTCCCAGTTTTAATAAGAGCAATATTCTTAAATACTTGTAATTATTTTTTCAAAATTTAAAACTCTCAGATGATTTTCTTGTCTATTTCATGTGCATGTTAGATAATACCTCAGGAGAACGATACTCGCTCTAGCCTGACCTATAAGTACGTCATCCATGAAGACGTTGCACCCACCGTCAACAACAACGTCATCCAGGAGGAGTTAGATACTTTTGAGTGGGCTTTGAAGAGCTGGTCTCAGTGTTCCAAACCTTGTGGTGGAGGTAACAACTGAATGCACTTACTGTATCAAAATTTAATTCATAAAACAGTCAATCTTTTTGCTTCTGCCTGAAGGATGATCTCTAATTGAAACCACAATCTGAGAAATACCAAATATTACTAAAACAGAAATACAAAATATTTATACAAAAATCTTAGAATTTACAAAGGATAGGAATACAAGGAATACATTGTTAACAAGTACAGATCTTGAAGTCCTTTTATCCTTTTCCTTTGGTACTTATGTCTCAAACTCATGTAGTGGTATACTTGAACATTTTACTCTTCCCAAAGCTTCCCAAATTCAATGTACTCTGGTTGTTTCCTTTCTCCTTCCCCACTTTTACTCTCCATACCTATGCATTTTTTTAAGAAGCACCTTTATTTATGTGTTCACTCTAGTCCCGGGTCTTGAACCTAGGGCCTGGGCCTTGGGCTGTGTGTGGTTTGCACACCAGTGTTATCAGTCACCTGAGCCACAGAGTGTGTCCGACACATCTTCTATCACTGTTAATAATAATAAATCTATTAATTACCCTGTGTCTTAGATACTGTTTTCAATGTTTTTATTTATTAAAGCATAAATACTCAAATGTCTTTATGAAGTAAGTGCCATCATTATCTCTAGTGCACCAATCAGGACACCAAAGCACAGGGCAGCTTAGTCTCACCCAGGTCATAAAGTACAAGCCCAGGCTGCATATTGCTGCATTTGCTACCTCTATGCCCTCTGTAGATGCAGTCCCCTAAGCTTTGCTCTCAGTTTCATAACTTCTCCAATCATCCATTCCTCTAATTCTGAAATACAAATACTCCACAACAGAACTGGCCTAGACAGAAATCTCTCCAACTGGCAGGAGAAGACAAGGGGCTGTCACAATAACAGCTCTGAGTCTTTGAGAACAAAAAAATCGTTCACAGCTAGGAATGCCTGGATAGCTATTTATTTTATCATTTTAATTCGAGAAGTCATTTTTTAAAGTTTTGTTTTTGAAGGGAGATAAAGTGCTTTCAGTTAATTATTTTAGATGACACTTTATCCATTACAAGATGCTCATTTAATTTGAGCCCTCCCTTCTGCACTCTCAATATCTACTTGGTCATAAGATTTGTCAGATGAACATTTTTCATATCTACCACATCTATTCCTTTCTTACCAGGTTTCCTTCACAAGTTTGGAAGAAAGATTATTGTAGAAGTCTCTTAACAAGTCAAATAACTTAGAATTTTTTTCTTTTCTTTTATTTTCAGGATAACTTTTCTTGAATCAATACATACAATTATAATATTTCCCTGTTTCGAATCCTTCAATTTCCTAAATTGTTGTCCTGAACACATCATTTATGTTGCATTTTCACCAAAAGCAAATAGCTTGGATCTAATAATTAGGAGACAATGAAATAAAGCAAAATGCACAACACTTTACAAAACAACTGACGTGTACATCCCAATAGTATCAAAGACAAAAGGAGACTCAGAAAATATTCCCAATTAATTCCGTAACAACTAATGGCTATGCATGATCCTTGATTGGAAAAACATTGTTATAAAGACATTATAGAATAATGACAAATTTTGACTTTGATCTGAAAATTACAGTATATCTGTGTAAAATGTCCTCATTTTAAGAATTATATTGTGATTATGTAAGAGAATGTAATTGTTATGTGCAGTATGCTGAAGTATTTAGAAGAATCATCAATTTGCTCTGAAATATTCAGAAATATATACATATTGCATATTACACATTATAATTATATGTATATTTATATGGTGACATGGTAACACAAGGTTAATGGGGATGAAAGGCCTACAAATATCGTGCTTTCTTTACAACTGTTTTTGTAGATCTGAAAGTTTTCAAAATAAAACATTTTAATTTGACTATTAATTTATTACAAATGTCAAAGTTGGTGATTTGGAAGACCTTTAGGATAAAGTTTAAACACTTATCTGGCGCTTAAGCTTTTAAGATGAGATTCTTTCCTATCTCCCAACCCTTCACACATACTTCATTCATTCAAAGAGACCTGCAGTTATCTTTATTTCACTTCCTTTATTTTTAATATTACTTTACTTCATTCCTTTTTACTCATACTTTTTGAATTTCAAGATCTGCTCAAGGAAGTGTTGATTTTTTTGTTTCCTGTCCCTCCTTCAGCTAAGTAAGAGACAGTCCCCTCTGTGGACCTTCAGTGCCCTCTACAGTGAGCTATTGTCATAGCTTAATATGTCTATGACTGAGTATTATTACCATGGTTTTCATATCTGTTTCTCACAGTAGACTGTGTATGTTCAGGGTCTAGTTCCTTAACAAGTGTAAAATTGCTATTTAATAATTTGGAAAATTGAATTTGTAATATTTAGAGCAGGATGTGAAAAGATGAGGGTTTTTATTTAATTCACTTCTGGGTCTACAGTACATATGCACTCAATAAATATTGTTGAATGAATACATGATCAAATATATAACAGAAGGAATAGATGGTTAAATGCAAATAAGTATGTTTCTCTTTCCAGGTTTTCAATATACTAAATATGGTTGCCGTAGGAAAAGTGATAATAAAATGGTTCATCGCAACTTCTGTGAGGTCAACAAAAAGCCAAAACCTATTAGAAGAATGTGCAATATTCAAGAGTGTACATATCCACTGTAAGCATTCATTTTGACTATTATATCCTGAGTACAAAATAATAGGGATTTAAATTTTTTTAGACAATTTGACTTTAATTTAATGTTTAGTCAAAGCTCACACTTGCACCTGATAAGATCATTTCTTGGAAATTATGCAAAACTGGTTTCCTGCCCTTTACCACATATCTGATTATCAGAAATAACCACTTTCTTTGATATTGGAGGCTATTTGTTTCCATCTCTCTGAGTAAAATGTTTTGCTTCTTCTCCTTGATTTTTGTGGAGAAAGTGGGAAGATTTCATCATACATAATACATACATGCATACATACAAGCTTACATACATAACAAACATACATGCATTCATGTTTTTCTTTTCTTGTAAAACTTTGCTTCTTCTAGACTTAATGTCTTGCTTTTTTATGTTTTCTTTGCACTACCTTTTACTAATTCATTCCCAAACTCTCTTCCATGAGTATCTGTCTCCTCTAAATACTAAACACTCAAGTATCCTGTCACTTTTGTCTTCTTAGAGACATCTCTCAGAGAGCCCTTGTTCCAGCTCTGCCATGGACTTCTACACTGCTTTCATCCTGGGGTTTCTTTTTATCATCATCCTAAGGATTCCTACTGCCTCTCTCTTGTAGTGGATCTCTGGTTTCTGCATGTTTTCTCGTATCTTTTGGTGCATTCATTCATTCTGGTAGGTCATATCTTCCAGTAACTTCCTGAAAAAAGTATATAATAGAATAAATTCTATATAAGAATTAAATTCTTGTATACCTATGAAAAGTGGTTAAAACATAAGGGCATGTAAGAAATCTTTCTTCTACTCTTACTTTTGAACATTTTGATACATAAATGTGTATAATTAAAACCATTGCTCCATTGTTTCCGAGAATTCAGTTGTTGAAAATCACTGGCCATTGTATTCTCAGTTCTTATTCTTTTTTACTTTAAAAGTTTGTAGGAATTTCTTTTTGTTCATAGTGTCCTGAAATTACACAGTGATGAAATTGCCTTGGTGGTCATCTTTTCTCATACATTTACTGTGTACTTTTAGACTTTTAAAACACAAAACAATTTTTTTTTTTTTTTATCTCTGTGAGATTTTCTTCTATTTTTCTTTCAAAATATATCTTTGTTTTCTTAATGTTCTTCCTTTTTTGGAATATATTAGCACTTAGACCTCCTAGATAAGTCAAATAATTTTCTTTTCTCATATTACTTATACTTCTACTTGCTGAATTTTTCATTTTGCTATTGCTAATATCCAAGAGAACTCTAGTATCCAATTACTTTATTCATCAAATATTCCTTTTTCAATGTATTTGATTCTTATTTCACAGGTGAAATATATTATTTTATCTATTTTGGAATAGCAAAGATTATTTTTTTTTTATTTTGACTTCTCTTTCTTTTCATCTTCATTTGTGTTAGAGACTTTCTGTATCTGATGATTGACTTTTTACAAATATGTAAGAAAACGGTATTTAAAGGATTAATTGGAAACGTGCTTTATGATTAAGAGTTGTTTGCTGATGATATTCACTTTTAGGTGAGTCATTGGCTTGAAAACCCATCAATTTTTTATTTATATATGTATATATATATATATATATATATATATATATAGGGATTTTTCTAATGAAATGACCAGATTCTGTATAGTAAAAGCAAATATCCTCTCTATGGGACTATAGGCTCATTTAATATGAATTCTAGGAGTTGTAAATTTATAGGTAACCTAAGTCTCTCACCATTTCATATGTGCATTTTTATATAAGCCCAATGTCTTCTCTGTTGCCTGTCTATGTCTTTTTTCTACCAGTTAAAAGACTAGTTCACCTTGTACAGAGGATAGGCCTCAAGTCTTAAACCAGTAGGGCTAAGGATCAAGAGTTCTAACTGCTTCCACGCTTATTTTCCACTAGTCCCTTTTTCAGCCCTAACTTCACCAACACTTTCACCTGAGACCACTAATCCTCATGTATTTCTGAAGTTCTGTGATCAAGTCATTTTGCTGACTTGGACTGCATCCTTCTTAGGTATGTGGAATTAGTAGGCATATGTTCAGCTGCTTTCTAGGTTCCAAAATTATCTTGTGATTTTCTCCCCAACTTATTTTTTGCTTTTGTGATTTTATGCCATTTTTCTCCTTTATTATCGTACTGGAAAATTTTGGAGTACAGGAAGCCATAAATGTCTATGAACTATGTCTTCCAATGAGAGTCACAGTTGAGTTCTTCAAAAATTGAGTATAATTTCTTAGTTGCCACAATATATTCCACTGCCTGTTTCACAAGCTGGAGCAGTCTTACTGTGAAAACCAAAAACTTACCAGGGTTTTAAAATGGTGATATTTGGGTTTCTTATAGATAGGGAAAGAAAAAAGTAGCAAAGAGGCAATAACTTGGAAAGGACACATACTATACCTCAATCACATTCTGACGAATTGATTAGTCAGACAGAATCACTGATGTGACAGTCTTTTGGGATCTATTAACCACAGGTAATAGAGAACTGTCCATAATATTGTATCCATGGCTAATTTGAAGAATGCTGAGGGGACCGATATTGTTTCTAGAATTTGGGAATATCCCTTGAGAAATCTTGAAATATTTCTTTGGAAGAATTTCTATCATGTACCTTCATAGAAGCCAATCCTGTCCTGCCTTCACACTACCTTTACCTTTTTGTCAGGATCAGTAAGAAGAACTGAATTCTCCAGACAGAATAGATCTGTAGGTAGCCTTCACAGAACAACTGCAAGCATCAAACAGTAATCTCAGAATACTAAAATATGAAAAAACACCTGATTTTATGAAAAAGCAGCAGCAGCCAAATCAGTTTATCCTAGCAAGCATCAGATGAACGCCTCAAATTTAAGTAGACACTCTTAAGATGAGTTTCAGAAACCTTTTTTAGCCCAATCTTTAGGAAAGGGTATGGTTTCAGAATGACTGGGAGCCAAACAAAGAGTAAGACATTAAAGGCAGCCCTATTAAGCCACCCATTATTATTAGAAAGCTCTAGATTTAAAAATGTGTGCGGCTTCCCTCTTGGTCTAGCTGCTTCTGGAGCGACAGAGCACCCTCCTGGGTTGCAGGCCACTCCGAGGACAGGCTAGACTTGTGATGCATGAAGTGCACACAGTACATTCCTGTAACGTGTGCCTTCTTGATGCCCGGCTCCCACAGCTGGGTCGCAGAGGAGTGGGAGCACTGCACCAAAACCTGCGGGAGTTCCGGCTACCAGCTGCGCACCGTGCGCTGCCTTCAGCCGCTCTCTGATGGCACCAATCTCTCCGTGCACAGCAAGTACTGCGTGGGTGACCGTCCCGAGAGCCGCAGGCCTTGTAACAGGGTGCCTTGCCCAGCCCAGTGGAAAACAGGGCCCTGGAATGAGGTAGGTGTGTGAATTCTCTGTGTGTAGGGACGTGTGTTTGTGTGTGTGTGCGCGCATCTCTGCGTAAGCATGCAAAGCATGTTTTGATTAGGTTTCAATATCAGGCAAGCTTTGTGTGAATAGAATTCTCACATGTTTTGTCATCATTAAGTACCTGGAGGTTTTACGAATAATACCTATTTTTAAATAACACTTCCATGTAAAATTAGTAGGGGTACATTATATCCTAGTACTTTGTGACACTGAGAGTTTAAATATCTGTCTGATATCTTTGTTGACTTTGCTGCTCCTACAGATTCAATTCCAAATTCATGTCTCTTTGCCATCGCACTGACTCTTTTATTCTGTCTTTCTTCATCCCAGCTCTGTGTCCCAGTTTGAATAAACTTCTCACTGTTCCAAAAAGGGCATGCTAACTTGAGCCCCTGCCTTTTTGGCTGACTCAGCCATCCCCTTCGTCCTGTCTTTCTCCTCCTCATTTGCCAAGGTTCATCTCCAGGGTCCAAAATACCTCCTTTCAAGGGGTGTCTTTCCAGAGCTTTTCCTCTGTATTCCAAAGCCAAGGAAGCCAACCTCTTGGGTTCTGCTTATGGCCGAGTGTTTAACTCCTGTTTGTGAGTCTGCTTACCACTAGTCCACACATTCCTCAAAACTAACGTGTTGCTTTCCCCAGTACCCAGCCAATACCTGTTCAAATCAGGTTAGTTTGGTGACCGACTCAGTGTTTCATTGCCCAAGTTAACCCCACATCTTGGTGTTTCTGGAGTCTCAAAATCAGAAATCATGAGGTCAGAGGAGAAGAGCTTATAGGAGAAAAGACTGTCAAAAAGCAACTAGAGAATAAAGAGGGAAGAGCAGGCCCTGAATGGAAAGAACAGCAAGTGAAGTTCACCTGCACAGGACCGCACAGACCATTCGCATCCCATTCTCCTCAGAGACCTGGAACAGTGATCCTGCTCCACAGCTCCTACCTAGAGCAATGGAATAGATGTTTCTATGCTTCATTTTAGAGCAAGAATTCCTTTCATTGAAGAAATGAATTTATAGAAATGGAGTACTAATAGTTCCAAAGAGATTGAATTAACCAATGTGGCATGCCAGTTATACTGCCATCTAAAAGGAAGGTCAAAACATGGGAAGCTCAAAAATATGACCAGCTCCTCAAATCTGGGCACCACTGCCTCTGTAGGAGTGATGCATGCATTAACCTTACA
This sequence comes from Solenodon paradoxus, assembly GCA_004363575.1. NCBI lineage: Eukaryota > Metazoa > Chordata > Mammalia > Eulipotyphla > Solenodontidae > Solenodon > Solenodon paradoxus. The sequence continues at coordinate 67,046 of RJWH01000095.1, forward strand.
AAAATGGTTTCTTCAGTGTTAAATGCCCACCATGTGCCAGCATAACTGCTTTCCAAACATGGTCTCCTTTGCCTTCATTCAGTCCTATTACCATTCTGAGGCAAGTATTATTATCCTAGTCTTTGAGAAAAAGCAGTGTGCCCCAAATGGTAAATGATAGAGCTAGGGTATCAACCTAGAATTGTCTATCTCCAAAACCACTGTGCAGTAGTACCACATTCACAGAAAACAACTTCAGCGCCGCTCTGTATGTGTGTGTGTGCGTGCATATGTGTGTGTGCGTAGGGAAAGGATGAAGGCGAGTCTTGGTGGAATGAATGTCTCAAATCATGGCCTTTGTTTCTATAGTGTTCAGTAACCTGCGGCGAAGGCACAGAGGTGAGACAGGTTCTGTGCAGGGCTGGAGACCACTGTGAAGGAGAGAAGCCTCAGTCAGTGAGAGCCTGCCAGCTGCCTCCCTGTAATGGTACGTGTGACAGTGGGTGAACTCACTAATTTAAGTTCAAAAACCAGAAATTCCTACCAGGGAAAGTTCTGGAACTTCTTTTTCCTTATTGAAAAATAATCAAAGGAAAACACCTTTGATATTTTAGCCTACTATGCATTGATATTTAAGGCAATGTCCTACCCCAGTTAATTATCATAACTTCTGCTGCCTCTGCCATTTCCCTTAGGTGATGATGGTCAGGTGAAGGCTGTACGCAGCGTCTGTCAATTTGCGCCCCAGTAAGACAAGACCTACTTTTTTTTATGAATACAGACACTTAGTTGTAAAAAGTATAATATCGTGTTTTGTTTTGAATTTACTTTTTATGTAATGGTGCAGGCAGGAATGAAGGTGAGTAGGCGGGCAGGAAGGGAGAGGAATAAGCAGCATTTTATTTATTTTTATTTAGTTGTTCCCATTGTTGTTCCCCACAGTCCTGTGTCTTGGACCAGGCACCTTGGGATGTATGTGGGACTAGACCACTAGACCACCAGAGTGTGCCTTGCAGGAGGTTTTTAATTATTTTACTAAATTAATTCAACTTAGATATGTAGTTAACAATTATCAGTCAAAAATTTCAATATCTGTCCTTTCAGACATTCACTTCAGCAGGGTGATCTCAGTAAACACTTTGCATATATGCTAAAATATGTCTAACCTACTCTCTTGTTCTATGACAAAAGAGTCTATTTTTTACTTAAAATATAAATGTATTTGCTATTATCAAATAGATATACTGGATGGCTTTAGTTTCTATCACTGCCTCTTTCTGCCTCCTTTCATTTCACTCTGTTTACATTTGTCTCTGGCTCATTCTGTATCTCCATTTTGCTGCTCTCTGTGACTTATCTTCTGT